>VXBU01012612.1:1395051-1670521 GCA_013400315.1 Bombycilla garrulus | reverse complement strand
GGTTCGGGGCGCGTTTGGGGCGCCGGGGAGCGCGGCGGGGCCGGGCGCTGTCCGCGACGGGGAGTGCTGAAGGCGCCGCGGGCGGGCACCGCCGGGGCCTCCCGAACCTGCTCCCCATCCCTGGCAGCTGTCCCCAGCCCTTTGGGGCTGTGCCCCTGGGATGGCCGGGTTCCCCGCTCTGCACTCACATTCTCCGCTCCCGCCCCCGCAGCCCCCGGGGTCGGTCCTGGCGCTGTTTGTCCGCTGCTATTCGTCCTCGGGTCTGCGAGACTGCAGCCGCTGCAGCACTTCCATTTCCTCCGGCCAGGGAGGGGATAGAACCAAGCAGCCACAGCCAGCTACAAGAGTCAACAAAAATACAGGCACTTAATGGAGATATTGGAGCACTCAACCCTTAGATTGATAGCAGGTCACGGGAACGGGAAAGGTTCGTGTGAGATGACGGCTATTAGCGAGCGTCCCTGTGATGATAGAGATGACGGGGATGCTAGAATCACTGCTACAGCCTGCTCAGGCAAGGCGAGAGGGAGGGAGGGAGGGAGGGAAAGGGCAGTCTCCATCAAAGGCAGTCTGACATGCCATAAATACTGCTTGGGTAAAGCTCAAAATGCCTGGAAATCCCTATGCAAACAGTGGCTCACTTGGCTGGGGAGGAGCCCTGTGAGAGTGAAATGCCCGCTGCAGACCACCCTGGAGTGCAGAGATGCGATTAATCCTTTATGGCTGATAGCAGATTTAAGGCTGGGAAGCAGATAATGAAGGTCTTGTGCTACTGAAGGGGTGCTTCAGTGGAGAAGCATCCCGTGGGTTTCTAAAAGCCGCATATAAGTTTCTAAATACATAAACTATATAAAAATAATTGAAATCAGATTGGGGTATTTCTGCATCAGACCTTGTTTTTGTAAAACATAATGTGTTGCAGATCAGGTTAGAAAATGACGGGTTTCTAGATGTAAAAGATCACACTGTTATTCCATTTCGTAAGTGCCAGCAAAATGTAGGCCTGGACACCAATATGCTTGGGAAAAAAAAAAATCCAATTCCCTAAGCAAAAAGCAATTGCCAACAAGGATCAAGAGGAACTATTTAAAAATAAAAATAATTATTTAATTAAATTACAAGGAGTTGGTTGATGGAAGCAACCACTGATGAAAAAGATTTTTGTAATTCACATCTTATTTTGATTAAGTAACACTAAAGATATTCACGCAGCCCTTATTCAGTGGACTAACAACAAGTAACAAAATGTATTTTAGAAAATAAGGATCAGTGAGATATTAGTATGCAGTATATGTTCTTATAGACTCACAATAAGATTTTCTTTTTGCTCAGTACTCTTCTGTATCTTTATCAAAGATTTAAAAGAAAATACATAATCCCTGATTGTAAAAAGTGGCCATGACCCCAAAGTGGGCAGAATAGCAATTCCTGCTGGTAACGAGTCAGTTGTGCTGCCTGACTCTGGTTGTTTGATAAAAAGGGCTTGTTCAACAGCAAAGGCAAAGTCATATGTCCAGTGAGGAAGAACTCTCATCAAATGTAAACAAAAGGCAAATGTCTTCTGCAAAACAGCGGTGGTGTCAAGGACCGAGGGAGGATTGTGCACAACGCACTGAATGCAAACTCTGTGTGGTGCTGCAAATAAAGCAGCAAATGTGAACCGTGTAGATATGAGCAGGGGAATATCAAGCAGAAGAAGAAAGGTTGTATTATTTTCATGTACAGCATTAGCAAAACCCTTCTCTGAGGAGCAGTGACAAGAATTACATTAGTTTTGGAAGCCAGGCTTTGTGGCAGGAGACTAGGGAGGCTCAGTCTAGATCCATCCGTAAATATGTTAAGGGGCACCTTGACCTCCTTGGGGGAGGGATATGTGATATGTGATGAAAGTGGGCAACTTTGTTCAGCAGAATAAGTGCTGGTGAGGTGCCAAGAGTAGATCATGCACCACTTCAGACTATAAATCTGTCATGTGGCTTGGAGTGAAGGTAATATGAGAAAGTACCTGAGCACCTGATGGATTCTCTGTCACATGAAGGCTGTAAATGAATACTCAGACATCTTTCAGGAAGACAGGTTTTAGCTCAAATAGGGCGGCTTGATGTGGAAATCTTCTATGCGTGCATCCTGTAGAGCTCCTGGAATAGAATGCTTGAGATACCTGATAGGGACAAATGAGACTTCCATGTGGAAAGGACAAAGAATTTAGCTTTTAAATCCTTCATCACCTTTTTTATTTGTTTGAGGAACATTTCTCCCCAAATATGTAATCCTGTGAAGCCATAGGAATCTCAGCCAAAGTCTGTGTTACTCTTCTATCTCTGCACTGTAGAGTCCAACCAAAACAGTGCTCCATCCAGTAAATGGTGCATTTCAAACAGCTGAATTTGGGAAAAAATACTGTCCTCATCATTCAGGCAAATATTTGGGCTTTGAGAACCTAACAGGAGGATTTTTTGCTTAACATAGAGACAATTTATCTCTTTAACATACAGAACTAACTAAGCCAAAAGGAATTACAATATTTGCTCAGGTATGTCACTGTAAACACACCAATGTATGTCAACCATAATTTTTCTCAGTGTGGATTTTACCATGTTTTATTTAGACCAAAACCCAGCCTTTTCCCACAGGATTTTTGCCTGAATAGGAGATTAGCTAATTATGTGGAAATCTCTTCTAGTGGGGGAAAGATTCCCATTGAGTTATTCTTTGCATCAGCCATATGAATTTAAGACTCATCATTATCATTGGGATTCCAGAAAGCTGGGATTCTTCTCACAACCCCAAATTGGCAACTGCATCCCACCACTGCACCTTGCGAGGAGCTGAACTTACTGCAACAGAGCTCTCCACTTTGTCTGCCAGTCAAAATTCTGGATCACTGGGGCTCCCCAAGTGAGGCTGAATCATGTCTGTGTACACAAAATTAATATCATACATATAAATCAATATTTTCCTAAGATATGTAACATATAACAGAAAAGTAGGTGAGACACGGCCATGTACAGCCATCCCTACCAAGGGGTTGAGATGAACACCCACATAGTCCTGAAAACACTCTGAGTTATTTGTGGTATCAGCTGCGCTTGGAGAGGTGTTCTGAATCACAAATTTCAGTTGTATTTTCTAGATTTGTGTGCCTAGGAGAAAAAGTTTGGGATGTTACTGTGGGGGGAGGAAAGATGGAAGGATAGAGAGGGCAAAGTTTGTTCCAAAACTTGACACAAACATTGGTGGCCTTTAACCCAAAATAAAACTCAACTTATAGCCTAAGCAGATATGGAGAGGAAAAAGCAGAACCAAAGTAAAAAGTCTTAATAATTGAAGAAAAATAATATTCAGAATAAAGTCCTGTGTTAAAGCCACCTCAAAACCCCCACCACTGTTGGATGCAGGGAGCCCACCTCGGCCAACACACACCAAACCCCAAGCAGTTCACTTTGATTTCTTGCTGCCACTCAGGGGAGCGCAGAGCATGGCACTGCTTGACCCTCCTGCCCTGCAGCCAGCTCAGGAGAGGAACCTCTGAGCCATCCCCACGCTGGCTTTGCACCTCAGCACGGAGCACTGGGACAGGCCGAGTGGCACCGACCCCCTCAGTGCGATCTGCTGTCCAAAGTGCATCTTCTCCAGCTTGGCCTCCTCACAGTCTGCCTCCTCCTTCCTTCCCATGCAAGCAATGCCACCCAAAGGACAAAAGCCAAGGCACCGACATCAAAAGCAAAACCTAATCCATGCAGCTCTGCTAACACACCAAAGCCCATGCTGGCCCTCTGCCAGACAACGAGCTTGTACTTGCTTTCACAATTAAATCACTTTCCCTTGTGGTCCAAGCTCAGGGAGCCCTAATACAACTGTGTCCACAGCTTGAAAACCAAAAGGCAGTGCTATAGAACAAGGTAGAAAGCAAATTTTTCAATCAAAAAAAATACAGTTCTTTTTGAAGATGGTCTTGGGTGAAATAATGGAATCATTAAAGGCAGCACCAGACAAGGTCAGAGGCTACAGGTTCTGTGGCATGGTGTTTCAGAGTTGGAGACAGAGCCAAGAAAGAGCTGGATTTGGAAGGAAGGTGCTGAGAGTAGTTTCTCTGTAGATCCTGCAGGGGAAAGGGCTTGTACTGTCCTGTGAATATGTGAGAATTGGAGGATTGTTCTGATGGTTTATCCAAACTGAATTGAGGGTTTTGGTGGGGTGATATGTTATCTGGCTGATCGATTTGCTGTGTTTTGATACTGATTTTTTTCTCTATAATATTTTATTCATTTTTCTTCAATTGTCAAAGAAAAGGCCCCTCTGGAGTTGCCCTTACTCCCTACTGAGGCACTTTGGACTTTATTTTTTTTTTTGCCTTTTTACGGTGCTGAAATTCTTCACAATCCATTATTTTCATATGCAAACTTCTAGCTTCATGCACAAGGCCTTGCTCATCAACCACAGTTTTATTTCTGCCCAGCTTCATCTCTGGGGATTGGATGACCCCTCGATCCCCCTGTCCACCTCTGCTTATCAGCCTGCAAGAAGCAGATCTTCACCGGGGCCTCCCTGCTCTTGCAGAGGAAGGTTTCAGCCCTCCTTCCTCCCTCCTGGATGCACAGTGCCCACAAGGTCCAGCAGTGTAGAGTCTGTGGTGTATGGGAGTGTTCAGAGCTGGCCTCAGAGGCAGCAGGTTGGGTAACCCCCTCCCAAAAAATGGGACATTATCTGACTCAGTCACAGCTACTTGGCTTTTTTCATAGCTAATTTTTGGGTACTATGAAGCTCTTGATGGCAAACAGTTGATTCTAATGGAATCTGCATCATTTGCCTATATCCAGACTGCCTCATCTCCTGCACGTGGATTTCTGGGGTGATGGGTTTCTCCAGTTCAGCTTCTTAGGGAGGAAGAGATTTGTGAGATGTCATTCAGATGTGGCCTCTGATAGGGAGTTTTGGTACTTCAGATATTTTAAACCTGTTTGATGACAGAATTTCCCCACCTACCTCATTTCAAACTGTGACCAGGACCTGGACTTGCACAGAAAAACAGTGCCTGTAAAATAGCCTGAGTCCTGGAAGTCAGCAAACCCCCACTATTCTTCCCTTTTTGTCTAATTAAATTTTCCTTAGGTCCTACGTGCATCTGTTATTGAAGAGAGTTAATATCCCAGCCAACAGCTAGGTAAAAAACATTTCTGGTGGAAAACAATGAAAGAGGACTCTGCTATCAAAAATAAAACCCTCTTGCTTGGTTCTTAAGAAAACTTAAGCAATTAAAAATCTCAGCAGGCTGCTCTTTGATTATTCACTGCAATCCTTGTAGAGGAGCAGCACTGAGGGCTACTGCATCCCACGGCAAAGGATAGGAGATGAAAGGATGGAATTCTCAAAGTACAGAGGGATGAAGAGGCAGGAGCTGAGGCTTTTGTTAACGATGTATTGTTTTAACACCCTGGATTTCAAGAATCACTTTTTCTTATTTGATTGATATGACTGAACTGCAGAGCAGTTTAATGAGAGCGTCGCAGCCTGGGACAGAGCTGGGAGAAATGCCTGAGCGGCATGACAGTTTCACCCTTTCCCCTTTGCTTAAATAGGAACACATCGGCAAATGTCCAGAAGCAAAAATTCCTTCCCCCTCCATCTAACAAAAGCTTGTCAGGAGCTTGAGAGAGACTTTGCGGTCTGCAACATGAATAAGAAGTGCGGGCTCCTGTGAGGCTGCCTCCTGGTTCCATTTGGTCCTCGGCTGAAATCCGAATGCGTAATTAGCTGGAGGATCGATGGATGGAGCGGGAGGTGCGATGGGGCTCTGGAGGACGTGACGGACGGGACAGACAGACTGAGCCCCGCCCTGGCTCCGCACGGCCCTGGAGCTCAGCAGAGCGCAGGGGGAACGGCTGGAGCGGGGCAGAGCCAGGACAGATCTCCCCTAAAACACCCGGGGGATGTATCGGGCACGGGAGCTGCGGCATCCCTGCTCATGCCTCTGTAACACAGCGAGGGGCTTCCGCTGACATCCAAGCCGCTGAAATCACAGCAAACGGCCGAAACCTTTCCTCGGTACAAGGGGTCTAGGCAGGTAACTGTGCATAGCGCCAAGCGCCGCTGGCTCAGCGTGGCAGCCACACCCGCCAGCGCAGCCCTGGTGCTGCGGTGCCTGGCTCACCTGCACGTCCAGCGCCTGCCCCAAACACTGAAACGGCACCTGCTTGGGTGCCGTGCTGTGCTGGGAGGACAATGCAGCACCCGTGGCTCCTCTGGGGACACTGATGTATCGGCTGATGTCACATTCCCATCACTGCACCCCGTACAGACTCGTTTTTCACAGCCTTTGTCATCAGCTTCCTGCATCTCAAGCATCTCCTCTTAATGACCCAGAGTGAGGAGTCTTCCTGAGCACGAGATTAAACTCCATCAATGACTATTCAGGGATTCTTTTAAAACATTTATAAGCTCTTAAATATTTAACAGTATTTATTACAGTCTCTGAGACATCACATTGGCTCTATGATAATGCCACCTCCCAAAATGTGCCACATACCTTCTTTTACTTCCACTGACTATAAACAAACCTGGCATTGAGAAATTCCATCCTACAACCCCATTCAAGAAGGAAACAGGGGCTAGGCTTCTATTTAAAAAACATTTACACTCCCTGTGATGCTCTCACCTCCTGCACTGTCTTCTCTGATGCTTTTTAACATCAGCCTGTGCAATTCCGAGGGTATCAATTAGCTGCATGCTAAACACCAGCAGCCCACATCTCTCACGTAACCTTGGGCAGCTCATTTGACTGCTTCAGGGGTGCAATGGGGGAGCCACATCCTTTTGCTGCCAGGCTGCTGTGGGTGCCGCACCACAGTGACAAGGGCCAGGGGCAGGAGTGGGTCATGACTGTGCTGATCTTCGTGCATCTAAATGGCAACTGGCCCAAAAACAGGCATCCTCACCTCTGCACACTCTGGCTGCCAAAATCGCTTTTGGCAGCAAGGCTGTGGGGGCTGCAGGAGGTCCTCTGAGCCAAGGAAGTCCACCTGTGTTGAAGTGTAGCACAAGCACTTCCACCCTTACCCTAACCTCAGCCTCCACCTGGGAGCCCAGAGCAGCTCTGGGAAGACCAAACAACCTCTAAAGACTGAAAAATCAGCACAAGATAGAGACAAAGCCTGGGCATCTCTGGATTTTGACATGAGCATGCACTCTCTGGTATTTACAGCCCCTAATCCAAGCACTTCCATCATGCCACCAGTGTCCAGCCAAGTAGGGAGAGATTTTCAGGATGCCCTGTGTGGAGAAAGTCAAGAGTGCCCATCACAACCCTCAAAATAAAACGGGTCCACAGCATAAAATCTCAATCCACTGAAACACCATCGTTACTGGAAAAGGCAACCTGGCTCAGAAACGGTTTTTTTCCTCCCCCTTTTGGGCATCAACTCATTTTCTTCAGTAAGCCTGGGCCACTGGATGTATCTTGGTCATAAAAGCAGAAATCTGTTAAATCAATATTTGGGAACAGAAAAGCCCAGATTCTTCAGAAATATGCATTTTCAAAAGCCACTGTAGGGCTTGCCCCAGGAGAAGATTAATTGAGATAAGTCTGTTCAGGGCTGGAATAGGAAGCACAGGCAGAGGAGGCCCCCATGGGGCAGGTGGAGAACCCATCTCTGAGCCAGGCAAGGATGAACTTGCACAGCCCCTGCTACACAGGAGTTTCTATTTTCACTGAAAATCCAACTGCCCCAATTGAGCTCAAGCCTTCCCTGAGGAGATGACGTTTCTGTGTGTTTCATTGGCAAGGGAAAGCAGAAAATCCACTTTTCCCAGGACAAGCTGGGTTGGGGATGCTCCAACACGTAACTATGCTTCTGGCACCTTTGCTTTGTGCAAAGACGTGGCTGATGTTTCTTCTTGGGGGAAATGGGGTCTTGGGAATGGCTCTGCAAAGAGACAGGGTTTTGCTGATACACATTAGCAGGAATGTGACATCCCTCTGGTGTCACCTTGAGCCTGAAATCCTGCCATGGCTCTGTCACCCCACGTCCTCCCCAGCATCCCCCCAGCCTTTGTGCCTCTCCATAGGCAGGATGTTTTCTGCCTGCACAGTCCTGGTTCAGCCAACACAGGTCCCAGACAAGCTCGGCACCTTCAGATACTTTGCCAGCAAAGGGAAGCCGTGGGTCAGATATGTGGGGGTCAGCTCCACGTAGAGGAAGCCCAAGAGCTGCTGGGCAAAGGCTCCTCACCTCTCAGTTCTGTGGGGAATTGAGAACCATAAATCCTCTGCTCCCGGTAGGATTGTGATCTCGCCACGCATCAGCCCGAAGGAGCAGCACAACAAATTCCAGGACATAAAATGTGCTGCCTTTGATGTGCTACAACAGTTTGGAAATGAAAACAAACAGAGTGCTTCCACGGGGAAATTAGGGCACTGGAAAAGAAGTGTGGAAATCGGTTGGGGTTTTATTTCCCCTTCATTATTTTTAAAGGCAGTGTGTGACACCAATTTCCCTGACTGAGATGGGGACTGGGACCTCTCCAGGGATGTACATTAAGGTGCCTGTCCTATTTTGGATGTTCTATCCAGATTTTGATGAAAGTGAAAATCTTGCCTTTTGCTGTGTGACTCTATCCATGGGCCCAGGATAGCAAAAATCACTTCAAAGCGGAGCAGTTGGGACTATCTGGAATACCCTCTCATTTGCTTGCCAAACAGTTTATTTTCATTCCTGATATTTAGACTCTCATCAAAGTTGATATACAGCCACAAAATGCCATCTCAGTGCCAGATTCACACGACAAATTGATGTTGCTTTACTGTGGGTGGCATGTTACACCACCTTACCTTACATCACCAATAGGCTCAAAAACCCCAGAGGAGAGAGATTTCAGCCAAAGTAGCTCTGACCGTTTTCTCCCAGCCCAGCCACAGTGATGTTAACTCCCCTAGCTTGTGCTCAAATAGATCCCAGCATTCAGAGGGGCATTTTACACTGAGCACTGGCAAATCAACATTTTGGCCCATTTCTTCCTAAAAACAAGGAAAATACTACACTGGAAAAGGAAAATTCTCTCCTCTCAACCACGATACACCACGGACAGCTCTTGCTGATTTGTGGAGTGCCAGCTAATGAACCAGAGAAAGGTACATGATTTTTCACTTTCCACTTCAATATCACACATACAGAAAATCATCTTACCTAGAAATGCTTCATCCTTTTCCAAGAGCTTCTAATCAAGTTGTTTCAGTGCTGTCCTGCCAAAGAGAGCTCAAAAAACCTTCTTTGGGTGAAGGCCTCCTTTTCATCCATTTTTAGAATCACAGCATGGTTTGGAAGAGACCTTAAAGATCATCGTGTTACAACACCCTGCGATGGGCAGGGACAGCATTCCCTAGACCAGTTTGCTCCAAGCCCCAGCTGACTGTCTGCTAAGAGTTGCTTTCACCTCATTAGATGCTTTCCCTTACCTTTTTAGCCCCAAGACCTCTAAGATACCCAGGTAGTGTATTCACTGTCAATTTCAATTATATCAAATAGGTTGTTCCCTCTACAGCTTCCTGGAGGAAACCCAGATTCCCGGGGACCAGCCAGGCCCTCTGCCCAGGCCCCATCTAGCTGGGGCTCCAGGAAATGCTCTGCTATTTCTAGGTCAGCTTACTGTGACTCAGTCTCCTACTTTTATTATTTTTAGTCAGTTAGTCAGTTTTCTTTAAACATCTAGTTTCACCTGTGGTCAGCAGATGGTGATAGCTTGAGTCTCATCAGTCATCACTCGTGTGGCTCGGAGTTGGACTCTGGAGGGACCCGGGTGGACTGGCAGGGTCAGGTCCTGCAGCTTCACCTCTCAGGGCCTTCCTTTCACAGCCTCCACTTCCACCACCAGCCTCGAGGCATTTGGTGGCCAGTGCTTTTTTTGTGCTTATGAGAAGCTGATAAAACTGATGCGCAGCAACGCCGGAAGCCCTTTGGTATTTTGTCATTTCCACAATGCCTGGGTACAGCTATGGACTAATGGGGTGGGGGAAAGTGTAACAGAGCAATTAGCTCAGAGATTAAAATCATTAAGCACTAGGGGTCTTAATGGGATTTTTCTACCAACTAGAAGTCTCCTGAGAATCTGACTGAAATTGTCTAAGAGGCACTGACCACGAGGCAGGATGTGCTATTTGGGTCAGTGGGACACACTAGGATCTCCCCAGGTCAATCCCATGCTGAAGAACCAGTCTCCTGCTCCTTCCCAAAGGAGGGACCTCTCTTGAAGAGCAGCCAGGGCTTGCTCCAGTAGAAACATCTCTTCTGGGAGCCCAGGGAAGGGAGATGCCAATAGTTTCCCTTGCTCTAACCAAGATCTGCGGGTGAAGGCATTGCCTGGGACCCAGAACAAGGCTCTGGCATGGCAGGAGGGCTGGGCTCTGGGACAAGGACACTTCTGATGAATTGGCCCCTGACCGGGCATTCAGAGGGCTTTTTTTAAAATATCTATATATATCTTTGTCTATATCCATACATATCATTCAATTAGACTGAGAGTAACTGCTGGCTCCTCGCCCACACTGAGCTCTGGGAGCACCATTTGGGTCCTGCAAGTGCTGCTGGCCTGAGAATAAAACGAGGTGTGCTGGCATGTCTGGGTCACTCTCTCCTGCAGAAGAAGGGATTTTAGACAGTGGCAAAGTGCCTCCCTTGCCCTCGGCACCTCATGGCCACGTCCCACCTCCTGGCCGAGGATGTCAGAGGCCAAATTGCTCAAAATAGAAATGAGATACTTGGGAAATAGTTTTGCCTTCTTCATCAGCTGTGGCTGTGCAACTTGTGTCCCAACTCAGGGCCGTGCAACAAAGGCAGTGCAAAGCTTTCTTGCCACCTTGTGTGTGTTTTCAGAGCGCTGGCACAGCGTGAGCAAGCTGCAGCTTCAATCCCCTGTGGGGAGAAGGGCATCAATCAGAGCTGGCCTGTGGCTTTACTCTGTAAAAAAAGAAAAAAATAGAAAAAAGGAAGTCTTAGGGGTGCAAATAAACCAGGTACAAAGGAAAAACAAATACAAGTTGAAATTACACCCTGAAAAATTGAACACAGGAATATTTGATTTCATTAACGTCAATTGAGGTGATGGAGCAGTGCCAGAGGAGCCCAAACATTGCAATTAAATATACTCAGTGAGAACCTCCAAAAAGAAACATGGCTTAAATAAGGACTGATTTCCTACTGGGGAAGTGGGATGCTATTTTTTCATTCAAAACCGGACAAAACTATCACTTTTCAGTTTTGTAGCCCTGGAACATATCCTCTAATTGGTCTTTCCCTACCATCATCTCTCAGGAAAGCAGCAGAGATGAAAATACTTGAAGTGCCTTTGCAGGGCAGGCGAGCAAAGCTGGGCTGGGAAAGCGTCACCAGCGCTTGGGATGGGTCCAGGTGTCCCCCCTGTCCCTTCCCCGCCCAACACAGCAAGGCTGTGGCCATCCAGCAGCTGCCAGGCACGGAGCCACGGCTGACAGCTGCCCATCCCACGAGCAGGCTGCCGGGGGGCTAATGCACGTCCTGGCAGAGCCACCGCCCCGAGGTCATTTATGTCAACAATGCTTAAAAGCCATCACGGCCGCCTGGAGCATTAGGGACGATTTATGCCAGAAAAGGAACGAGCTTTTAGTTTACCAGCTGACATCCCTGCATTGGTGCGGCAGGATATAAAGTGCTTGTAGAAAATGAAAGTACTGGAGGGGGTTTTCTGTGGTCTGGCGTAACCTCTGGACATCACAGGTATTCAACAGGCAGGCAATGGGCTGGGAAAGGAATGGGGAGGAAGCTGTGACAGAGGGCTGAGCTCAAGGACAACAAATGGGCCAGACACCCAGCTAATTGTCAGAGAAGTACCACTCAGATGCCAAAGACTTGGGACTTTCCAGACCAAAATCTACTTCTCCCCAGGCAAAAATCTTTGCACGAGCAGGGAAGGAAGGCTGGGAGCTGCAGAGAGCTGACCATAAGGAATACAGCTGAGGAGTACAGAGCTACTGCAGTGTCTTTGGCATCAGCCACGTCGACAAGGAGACCACAAACCTGACCACCACAAGCCACATATTTTGCACAAAAGGCATAACAAATTTTGTGAAAGAAAAAGGTCTTTTCTGAGAACATGGACCTGAGGGCTTGGAGCAAAGCACTGCAAGATCAAAGCAGCCACAGCGTTTGAAGCAATAACTCACAAAATCCAGAGTCCTGTTTCCAGAAACCCAGAGGAATGACTGCTGCTGGGATCCACACCCTGATGGCAGCGAGGACACACATAGATGCTGCAAACTAACACTACTATTTCAGAATCACAAAACCATGGATCGTCTAGGTTGGAAAATACCCTTTAGATTGAGCACAGCTCTTAACCCAGCACTGCCAATGCTGCCACTAACCCATGTCCCAAAGTGCCACCTCCACCTTTCTTTTAAATCCCTCCAGGGGTGGGGACTCCACCACTGCCCGGGGCCACCATTTACCTGAAGAAATTGTTCCCAATATCCAATCTAAACCCATTTCCTCTTATCCTGTGCCTTGTTTCCTGGGGGCAGAGCCTGACTCCCACCTGGCTCCACCCCTCGGGAGTTGTGCAGAGCCAGAAGGTCCCCCTTGAGCCTTTTTTTCTCCAGGTGGAGCCCTCACCCAGCTCCCTCAGCCATCCTGGTGCTCCAGACCCTTCCCCAGCTCTGTTTCCTTCTCTGGACATGCTACAGCGTCTCAGTGTCTTTCTTGTGCCACCCTGAAGCCACTGTGCCCCAAATCCTCTGCCACCATCCCAGCAGGAAGGGCAGCTGCTCCTGTCACCATGCCAGCTCTACCAGTGACCCAGCTCCTCTCCAAACAGGATTTGAGGTGTTATTTAAGAAAATGCAAGCTTTTAAAAGGTTTTTGTTTTGAAGTGGATAGCTGTGAAGGACTGGCTCCTCTGAAAGATGAGCTTTATAAAGGAGGCATACATGAAGCTGGACAGATCAGCATTTTTAATCTTCTTTTGGCAAGGAAAATCAAGTCAAGGCAAATCAGGAAATAATGAAAGGATGTGTTCATTTAAAACTCAACAGCATCTTTTTCCTTAAGGAATTTCCTTTTTATTTTAATTTGCATTTTAAATTGCATTATGATATAAAGGTAAATGCTGATCTATCAATCTTTGCTTCTCCCTGCCTGTGCAAAAAAACCAAGCCCAAGCATACTGTGTTTTGCTGCATGTGCTCTCATGGGATTTTGAGGGCAGGAAGGATAATTTTGGTGCATCCAATTCAGGCAATCAAATTTTACTCCCTGCACCAATCAAATGATTTAAGCCCACTTTTCCCTCTCTGGAGGCTGGTGTGTCCAAGACACAAGAGCTGGGAAGGAGCCAGAGCGAGGATTTCAGGTGAATCTCAGGAAGAGGCTGTATTGAGGCTGGCAAATTTCCCACAGGCTGTCACGGAGGCCTGAGGCTGCTCAATGCCCTCGAGGGGGGAAAAAGGTCCATGGCAATTATATTTCCTTAATTTACTTTTAACTGACAGTAACTGAGTAGTAATCCCTAGCAGAAGTTGCAGAATTCAGAGGAAAAAAAAATTACCCAGGTGACTTAGAATCCTGGAATGGTTTGGGTTGAAAGGGACCTTAAAGCTCATCCTGCTTCAGCCCCTGCCATGGGCAGGAACAGGTTCCACTAGCCAAGGGTGCTTCAAGCCCCATCCAACTTGGCCTTGGACACTTCCAGGGATGTGGCCGCCCCTGCCCCACTGGGAACACCCACCCTTGAGGAAGGGCCTCTCAGCATCCCCCAGGGCAGTGCCAGACGCTGAGTTCAGTGTCTGAAGATGGGATGCACAGTGACATCTTGGGATCCTGAAATCAACACCTCAGTTTCAGAAATGCTCCTTTTATTTACAAATCAAAAATATTTTATAGATCCTCCAGCTGAAGAAAAAAAATTATCTAATTGCTCATCAAGCCTATCTGCCTTTTTGCTTTTACCTTCCCTATCTTCTTTTCCCTTGCTACTGTCTCAATAACTGGGGTAGATATGTAGGAGACCAGGTGAGTTTGGCAATTTGTCACCAGCATTTTTATCCTCAAATGCCACTTTTAGGAAAAGGTGGCCTGAAACCGAACATCTCTTGGCACGGCTGGGACACGGGCAGCACACGGTGCTGACACGGGCCAGGAGGGGTGTAACAGCAGTGAGGCTGTGGAGGGCCTGGCTGGGCCGTGGCGTTGCAGGGCTCAGCGGGTCCTGCTAAAACCCCTTCCACCCTTTTCCTCGTCCTCCCCCTGCAGAGCGAGCCCGGGATTACCTGCACAAGACCGGACGCTTCATTGTCATCGGCGGCATCGTCTCGCCCGTTCACGACTCCTACGGGAAAACGGTGGGCTGTCCCCATTTCCTCCTTCTGCCTCCTGTGTGAGATGGGGGCTCTGAAATCAGGGCTGAGCACCGGGCAGCACTGCCCGACCCGGGGTCCCTTCATGGCCCTCTTCTGCCTAGGACAGCTCCTGACCTTGGGAAAGTCTCAGAGGAGGGAGAGGATGAACCCTCTCGCTGTTTAGAAAAAACAGTAGTGGTGGTGATGCTTTAAATGGGGGTTGCCTAGTTTGAATTATTTTAAAACCAATTGGGTTTCCTGGGGGGGGGATTAAAATTATGCAAATGAGTGACCTTTAGAAGCACTTGTTGAATGAGGAGTGGTGAGTTCACTTGTCACCTGAAAGGTGGAGGAATTTCATGAAGAAACCACCCCCTCAGGTTGGCCCCGTTGGAGCACAGGTCTGGGAGCGGTAGTGCAGAGCAAATCTCACCACCCAAGCACATAGCCAGGGTTGAGCCCAGCAGAGACTCCTCCCCTCCAGCAAGCAGGAGCTTAAATAAACTTCTGTGGCAGGAAGGAATCCTTCTGGCCTGTCTCACATGAGTGAGCCTGATGTTCTGCCCCAGAAGGGTTTGCAAGCCCAGGCTGGCCAGAGCACAAGGCTCCATGACTGCTTTTCCTTCACCTTCTTGCGCAGGGGCTGGTCTCGAGCCGGCACCGCTTGACCATGTGCCAGCTGGCCGTGCAGTCCTCCGACTGGATCAGGTGGGTGGCAGAGCTGGCACCTGCCATGGCACCAGCACCCCGTGGGGGCAAAGTCCTGCATGCAAAGTGGAGATTCCACCAGCTGGTAGAGCTCCAGGATGAATTTTCTCCCAGCCCAAGCATGACTAAAAAGCAGAGACCTTCCCCTCCCAGTCCAGCTGAGAACAGATGAGGAGGGTTACACTGTCCTTCAAAGGAGCCCTCAGAATTCAGGGATTCAAGCCTCTCACTGAGCCTGTGATAATACCCAAAGTCATTCTGCTCACTCCAGCCTTGCACTGTGGCACCTTCCCTGTCCACACACAGCCCCAGCCTGCAGACTTCCACCTTCCCAGCACTGCCAAGCGGCACCTGTTGGTTGAAGTGACACCAGAAGCATCTTGGGCTGTCGTGGCTGCCCACAACCATGAGTTAGTCACAGTCAAGATGGACACAATGCCTTCTGGAGAACTGAACTTTGTTCAGGCAGCTTCTCTCAGCCTCCTGCTCTCTTCTACAGGCAGCATCACTCAGCTCTTTTCCTTAGGCAGCCCCACGCAGCCTCCTGATCACTAAACTTCACCCAATCAATATCACACAGCCTCTGATTTGTTCTTCTTTCTGCATGACCAGCTAACTCCTTTCTGTTCCTTTCCTGGTCACCCATCCCTGTCTCCTCTTAGCACAGCCAGCAGACTCCAAGACTCCAGCCCATCCTCACAACTCAGCAGGCAAATCCCACCTGACTGAGGGTCAGCCAACCCCCTCTTTATTAAGGCTTGTCCTTATTGCTTACACCTGTGGCACATCAAGGGTTAGACAGCTTCCAGTCCTCCTGTAATGAGTACTACAGCCCACGTTGGGCTGCCCTCAGAAAGAGGGTTCTGACACACGTAGTCACGTGCAAGCTGAACAAAAGCTGGTTAGTTGGGTACCAAGCATGGAAAGCTGCCCAGGCACACATTCAGGTCTCCAGAGCTGATAGGGATCACTGTGTAGAAGGGCTGGGGGAGGGACATGGCCCATGCCAGGGCTGAGGGATCGATGATGGCTGCTCGTGGCACTGCTGGCCAGCCCAGTGCGGAGGAGGTGGCATGGGCAGGAGGTCCGGGCAGTGGCCAGGAGCGACACTGTTGCCTTGTGCTTCTGGCAGGGTGGACCCCTGGGAGTGCTACCAGGACACCTGGCAGACCACCTGCAGTGTGCTGGAGCATCACCGCGACCTGATGAAGGTGAGGCAGCCCCTACGGTGTGGGGTGAGGGCATGGGGACACTGCAGGGGTGGGGGTGATCTTCCACCAGCTCATGGCCATCAACAGTCAAAATACATCAGAGACTGACAGCGGGAAGACTTGCAGGAACACAGGGAGATCCTGACCTGGAAGGGGTGAGACCTTGTCAGAGCTGCTTTGAGGTCTGGGCCCTGATGGTGGAAGGAAATGGAGCCCTCCAGCTGGAGCCAGCAGCCCTCCTGGACCCAGGAACAGCAGGAGGGCGGCAGGGCTTAAGGCAGAGTCAAAGCAGGGGTGGGCATAAAGCACATCATTAGTGACACCCTGCTTCCTCCTCCCTGAGGGAGGGAGGGGTGGATGGGCCGCCCCGCTCAGCAGCCGAGCCAGAACTACTGTATGAACCTGACAGAGAGATTTGACAGGAAAATGCAGCGTCTGGGAAGTCCCCAGGGAGCACAGCCCCAGGAGGAAAAGTTTCAAGCAGGCCTGAAAGCCAAGAAGGAAGGTGACTACCCTTGGGTGACCACAGGGACAGGGGTAGCAGAGCTGCTGGTACCCTCAGATATAGGAAGAAAACCAAAGGTAGGAAATGGATGAAAGAGCCTTGTACAGGCTCACAGGAGTAGCATTAGCCAGCCCAGCAGGATGTCCAGTGCATCCAGGGATTGTGGTGGTGAAGCCAGGGAGTTGCTGGTGATACCTTCCTTCTCCTGCAGGGATGGGTGGAGGAGAAGAGGACATGTTTGCTCCTTGCTAGCCCACACAAAAAAGTCGGTACCAGTTTAAACACAAGTCATTATCCACAGGGTCCTGATAGCCCCGGGGCCATTTGGTGAGGTCAGATGGGACCGGAGAGCCTAAAGTGAGCTGGGACGTATCTATCACGAAAGGCGACCTTGACCCCGAGATGAAGAGGCTTGTTACAGGGTCAGAAAGGTTTTGTGAGGGTGCTGGGGTGAAGGCACTGCTCCAGCTGCATCCTTCCCTTGCAGAGAGTGACTGGCTGCATCCTCTCCAATGTCAACACACCCTCCATCACCCCTGTGATCGGCCAGCCCCAGAACGAGTCCTCGCAGAACATCTACCAGAACAACAACAGCGTCTCCAGCAAGCCCACCGCGGGTAGGTGGCAGCGGCCTAGGGAAGAGAGGCAGGACTGCTTACCCCCCACCTCCCAGCCAGGGCTGCCAAATATTAGAATAGTGCTCCATCGACTTATTTTTGACAGGTGTCTCATCAGTCTTGGTGCACCAGGTCCAGGGTGGGGCAGGGGTGTGATGCAGGAGTCTGCATCCAGCACAGCAAGGGCAGAAGCCAAGAACAGCTTAAAATGGCTGTGAAATCTCCTTGGGCTTCAGCTGGGTGATGTCCAGGCAGTGAGACCAGCAAAAGGAAAGGCTACCTGGTACCAAGGGATGAACTGGCAGGAGAGATGCTGTAGTGGGATTCTGTACAAGACAGAGGAATGTGGACCATAAAGGTATTAGCTGGGAAGAGGGCACATTACTTAAATCCCATTAAAATGGACATCTTATGATTTTCTTCATGATTTTAGCTGTGTAGATGGTCCTTTCGAGGCACAGTGGAGCACTCTTGGGAGATGCTGGAAGTAGTTGCACACCCAGGCACAGGAGCATTTTGCAGAACCAAGGAGGCTGAAGTGTTTGGACGAGTTAACTGCACAGCCTCTCTCCCATTAATTCTCCTTCTTCCCCTTTAGCAAAGATCTTGGGGAAGGTGGGAGAAAGCCTGAGCCGGATTTGCTGTGTTCGCCCACCCATGGAGCGCTTCACCTTTGTGGGTATGTAGAGGAGAGGTCCAGCATCACCTCTAGAGATCCACTCCCCACCCTTCCTCCCAACTCCTCTTCGGGGCTGGGCACCAGCACCTCTCTTTTGCTGCCCTTTCTCAGATGAAAATGCCAACTTGGGGACGGTGATGAGATACGAGGAGATCGGTGAGTACACAGCCCCTCTCCACATTGCTCCCCTGCTCTGGGCCAGCGCTGCATGGCTTGGGAGCATCTGCATGACAGCTCTGGCAGATGCAGGATCATCCCACCTTGCTGCCAGCTGCTGGGGCTCAGGAATGCAAGAGAAACAGCCCTGACTGGGCTGAGCCTAGTCCCACTGACAGACAACAGCCTGAAACAAGGGGATGTGCGACGGAAACACAGCTCCCAGCACTGGCGCAGACCTGTCACAGCATCCTGTCCTGGGAGTCCCCTCAAATGCCATCAGACTTAGCCTCCCATGGTGGTGTGACCCCTTCCCCACATTGCCTGCAGCCCTGCAGAGCCTCACACAGCAGCAGGAGAGATTTCAGCTGCCTGACCCACCATGGTGCCCCTTGCTCTAAAGACTTGTAGGGGTTTTAGCGCCAATGGACATCACCCAGAGCTCTGCACGGGGAACTTGCTGGTGGTTTTGGGACCCTTTTCACACACAGCCTGGCAGTACAGCCATCCTAGCACTAGCAGAGCCTAAAGGCTTTGGCCACCTGGGAGTGCCAAACAGGGAGGCATTTTCCCATCAACCACCTCTTTGCTCACCTCCGGGGGGTTTTATAGCTTTTGTCTGGCAGTTGTGCAAATGAATTAATCTTTATGGGCCTGTCAGAGCAGAAAACTCCTTCCCACAGCACAGTTTTCTTGCTGAGCTGCAAAGCCAACCCCCAAATTCGGGGGGTGGGATGCCTGCTCAGCCCCCTGTGCTCCCACCTCTGAGCTTCTCTCCTCTCTTTTCCAGAACTTCGCATCTTGCTGCTCTGTGGCAGCGACCTGCTGGAGTCCTTCTGCATCCCTGGCCTCTGGAATGAGGCAGATGTGAGTCACCACTGCCAGCACCCCTCCGTGCTGCTCCTCCTCTGCTTCCCACAGCCAGGGCTCCTGGGAGCCACGGGGTCCCTTGGGATGACAGGAGCTGTGCCCACCATCTCCACTACTTCCTCCATCCCAGCCCTGTCACCTGCCCTACACATTTCCACAGGGCTTCTGTGGTTCCAAGCCCTGTACCCCGTTCACTGTTCATGCAGAGGATGTCCCCTGGGGTGGCAGGGTCCCAAGGCATTTCCAAAGGCTGTGCTCCCAGTCCTTGTCCCTTGGAAGGAGCCAGTATCAAGTAGATGCCATTCCCAGCAGAGTGAGGTATGCAGGTAGGAAATAACGTATTTACAGGAATGGTCCAGATGTTAGGAATTAAACATATTTAGAGCCAAATCAACACCTTTCCCTGTTGGTCCTTGCTGGAAGCTGTATTTTCATGGAAAGAAGCCATATTTTCATGGGAGAACACCAGCCCTGGAGAGGAGCTGGGCTCCTGGCAGTCAGAGACATGCTGGCTATGAGGGCTCCCCTGGCTCCTCACTGAAATCAGTCAGTCAACACAAACCTCCTTGAACTTTTCAGGCTTCAAAAATCATTTACCACATCTTCAATCCTTAATTTTTTAAAGCACTTAGGCAGCAGGCATCGCCTTTGAAGGGCTGGAAAAACTGAAATGAGCCAAGCCCTGGAGCCCAGCACAAAGGACGCAGAAATGACATCAAAGCACAGGCAGAAGCTGCATTCTGCAGCAGCGCCTCCTCATAGGCTCCTGCGGCCTGCATTTGCTGACCCAAAGCTCTTTTGGATGAGCCTGATTTGTCTCACCTGAGATAGGTGTGAGCACTATGAGTGGTCCCCATGCAGTAGCAAATTTGGCCAAACAACCTTAGAAGAAAATCCTGCCAGACCTCTGTCAGGAGCAGTACATCCATCCTGCTCATGAACCCTTCCAGCGAGGCAGAGGCCACATTCGCCTTGGACAACATCTGCTGTCACCTCCCTCTGCCACAAGTTCTCCTCAAAGCCTGATCTCAACATCTACTAACAGGATTTAAGCCTGTGCCTTTTATTTGATCTACCGCCAACCATTTGCCTGCACAACTCCCTGTTTCTGCCAAAGGCTGCTGGCATAGCCTCAAAGTCACTTGCCACCTCCCTGCAGACCGAGGTCCAGCATTCACGGGGCAGGGTGGGGTTGGCAGGCAGCGGCAGGTTTTGTGTGGAGTGGCTATGAAGCTCTCCACTCTTTGTGTTGCTCCCAGATGGAGGTGATCGTCGGGGAGTTTGGGATTGTGGTGGTGCCCCGGGACGGAGCAGACCCCGAGCGAATCATGAACCACTCCTCCATCCTCCGCAAGTACAAAGTGAGTCAGTGCTGCTCGTGTGGCCAGGGAAGGCTGCCAGAGGACTCGCAGTCTCTCTTTGTCCAGAGGGACACTTTTGTCATGGGACACAAAGTATCTCAGGGTCGGGTGCTCTCAGCTGATGCATGGGATGAGCAAAGGGTCACCGCGCAGCAGGGTGGGGAGGCTGGAGGGGCAGATACCTGCTTTCAAGCCATCCCTTCACTCTTTCACTTCTCCCTGTTTTCCTCTTTCCCCTGCAGAACAACATCCTGGTGGTGAAGGACGACTCAAACCACCCCATGTCAGTTGTCAGCTCCACCAAAAGCAGGTGGGTGAAACAGGGCTACTGCCATTGCGGAGCAGGGAGCAGGGCGTCCCCCGCCAGCCTCTCCATGTGCAGGGGCACCTGACCCACCCACGCTGACGCCTTTCTGACACCTTTGTCTCTCCCCACGCCCCCAGACTGGCCCTGCAGCACGGGGATGGACACGTCGTGGATTACCTCTGCCAGCCCGTCATCGACTACATCCTCAAGAGCCAGCTGTACATCAACGCCTCTGGCTAAGCGCCCGAGATCCCGCAGCGAGACAGCCCTCGTGTCCCGCCTGCCTACAGCTCTGCATCACTCTCTTCTCTCTCTCAGTCCGTGTCTCCATCTCTCTCCCCATCCCATGGCCTCCTGCCCGTGTCTGCCTCACCCCCAGCACCAACACTCTGTTGTGCAGCCATGTCCAGGGAATGGTTTGGTCTCTTTTTCTGGGGTACTGCCCTGCGCTGCGTGCATGGGGAGGGAGGAGGGGCTGGTCAGGGAGCGACGTGTGCTCCCAGCATGTCCCTGGGAAATGGTCCCCTCACTCCATCTTCCCAGCATGCTCAGAGCAGGGGCTGCCTATTCTGCATCATCTTACACGACTTAAGCTCAATAAATCTGGGTGGATTTTTTTTTTTTTTTTTAATTAAGTAGCTTTATTTTGAGCCCTTTGGGCCTCTCAAGACAGTGACCAACCAAACTCCGGTTGGCAGTGGGCAGTTGTAACACAGCCAGCTCGGTGCCCCACAGCACGGGAACCGCCTCAGGCTGGCCATGAGACAACCCAGCTAATAAAACCCTCCTCCTGCCCCTCAAAGGTCATGGAGAGGGCATTTCCAAAGGGTGTCAGAGGCCTTGGTAAGCTCTGCTGCCGAAGCATTACGGGGAGAATGTCGTGTCCTACCTGTCCTTAGCTGCAAGAACGGAAGCCACTCCCCAGGCAAGTGAAGTTGAGGTGATGTTCTACTCTTACCAGCGTCAGAGGGGGCATCCCACAGCACCTAGAAAGGGATCTGCCATTTATGGGGCCAAGGAATTGGGTAGAAAGAAGCAGGTGAGCCAAAGCCTCTGGTGAGAATTTGCCCCAAACCTAGCCGTGTCCATCCCCATCCTCCACCCTCCAGATCTCCATTTCTGCTCATCTGTCTTCTGCAGCCACTCCTACTCTCTTCCTCTCCTTGAAGAGTCCATTAAATGCATGATAACCTCCCCCTCCCAAACCAGCCATGGCTACTTTGCACGTTCCCTGGGCCCAGCCAGGCTCCTGCTGGGGATCTGCCCCGAGGCCGGGGATGGACCCTAGGGGAGGTGCTCGCAGGAGGAGAGGACAGCTAACGTGGAGCAGGCATTGATGTCTCGTGGAGAGGAGGGGTGCTGGAGCAGGGCCCTGTCCTGCTGATCATCCCTAGGGCACGAGGACCCTGAGCAGCTCCTGGGGAAGGTCACAGCCATGAGGAAGGTTTAGCCCTCACCTGCTCCTCTCCCCTGGCTTCCTGTAACCTTTTATCGCTTTGAGTCTGCCTGTGGCTGAGTCCTCCAGGGTCTTGCAAGGAAAGATGTGAAATTTCTTGTATTTTGCCTCTTGAAAGTCCATAAAGGGTCACAAGCAGCTCTCAGGCAAGCTCCAAAGTGGGACTTTGTGCTAAATTTGGTGACCTGCTGGGTGCTGCTGGCATCCCAGGAACAGCAAGCCGCTTTGGACAGACAAGGAAACCCACAGCCACAGGGTCCTTGCAGCAGACAGGATTTTAGGAGCAGTGGTTCACAACTTCTCGGGAAGGCACAGCCCCTCCCAGAAATACAGAAATGATGTGACTCATCCAAAGGCCAGAAAAAGTCCCCTGTCAGGGATTTCCCTCTGCGAAGAGAGATTTGTTCAGGAACTGCTCTAAATTTGGCAGCTGAGTCCCTCAGTGCCAGCTCTGGTATCTCCAGGTGGTTGAGCACATATCCCATAGGATGAGGAGAACGGAGATGCCAAAGCAGAGAAGTGAGTGTGTGGAGGACTCTGCTCCTGGGGGGCCTCCAGCCAGTCTGAGCTGGCCACCACCACCACCCCACGGAGCTCCCTTACTGGTGACACGATGTCCTGAGACAATGACACAATGTCCAGTGTGTGTCAGCCACTCGCTGGACCCCTCTCTGCCTGCTGCTCTCACATGTTCTGTTTGCCAGCCTCCCTTCCCTCTCCACCCCTCCGCACACGCTATCCCAGGCAGCAGCCTCCCCTCCCTGCCAGAGGCCCCCGGTGCTTCTTGGCGATGCTGAAACCAGCCTCCAAAACACACAGAGGGACCGAAGCTCCTGGGGAGCCACACCTCTGAACTGGGAGCAAGGACAGCGGGTTTTCCCCAAAGGAACACACAGAAAATTAAATAACGGGGAGGGAGAAAGAAAGAAGTGTCATGTCTGAGAGCCATCTCTGATCCTCCCTCCCTCCCTCTGGTACACAGAGGGGGACGTGGGAATGCCATGGCCTCCTGCTCCACGTGGTTGGGACGGTGAAGCTCAGCTGTGGTGGGGATGACGAGTTTGTTCTGTCCTACCTTGGCTCTTACCTTTGTGTATCCACTCACTGACGGGGGGAGGGACAGGGGTTTGTAATGGGGCCTTCAGCTCTGGGACTGATTTGGAAAATGTCTTTGGGTGGGCATGGGAAGAAAATAATCATCTGTGATGATCCATGTGACCGCTGGGGAGGTGAGCATGGGGGTTTCCAGGGTGCAGGGGAGGTGTGGGAAGAAGTTTGTGGGTTTTGGTCTTTGAACCGCCACTTTTTAACAGTCAATTTGCTGAAAGTGAAATGAACTTCAAATGTCTTTTGGGGAAGGAAAATAAATAAAGGGGGGTGGGGGGGAAAGGGGTTGAAGTTGCCATGCCACCACTTTCACGTTTGTCAAAAGTTTTGGAGCCTTTTTTTTCTTTTCTTTCTGTTGCTATATGAAAAAACAGTCATTGACAAAAAATACTTTATCAGCAAAATGTTTAAATTATGTAATAAACAAAACAAAACAGAGATGTCACTGGTGTGATTTTGAAACAGCCCTAAGACCGAGTCAGAACAAGAGAGCGAATGCCTGCACTGTTGGGATAACCCATGGCCAAATCCCCCCAGATGAGGAAGCCTGAAAAAATAAAGTGGTAGGCAAGATCTAGCCAAGAGTATTCATCATTTATTGACCTCCTACCTTTCAAAAACCCCAACTCACAGAAAACCAGGTCCCTAATAGCTGTCCCTATGCTGTACAACAGGAGAAGGGACACATGCCAGGGGCTAAAATACATCTCACTTAAATAAAAGTGTAAAGCAGACATAATACTCGATATATCATGAAGCAAAAGCACAGGTGCTGCTTTATCAGATCCCACTTTATCAGAGATAAGGAGTGGTGAGTGTCCTCCTCAATCTGGGACCTCCTCTTTCACCAGCACCCAGGGCAGGGGCTTCAGCAGAGCTTCAGCTTCCAGCACCTGGTGGCACTTATTTGCCCTGAAACTTTTTTCCCCTGCACGGCATCTGGAGGAAGGTGGGAGCAGTGTCTGAATGCAGCTGGGCCCACGTGAAAGCTGCAGTGAAGGGTGAAGGGAGCACTGTGGTCTTTGGCGCATCCAGGCTCCGTTGAGATGAGCAGTGGGAAACCCCTGTGGAGAGCTACCTTAATGGCGGGGGAGGCCTCTGAGAAACACACAGCACCGTCAGGGAGGGAGGGAGGACAGGCAGCACCAAACCACAGGTGGAGAAACATTCAAGGCATCTTCAGTACCTTTAAACTAATGAAATCAGGTTACAGGCACTGCAGCAGAAGGGGATGGGGTTCTCAGGCACAAGAGTCACAGCACGGGGAGGACTGCCAGCCTGGGAGGAGACCCCACGTGAAGCATCACCAGCGCCACAACTCAGAACTCATCTCCCCCAGCAGCCTCTCGTGCTGCTTGCTCCCTGTCTCCTGAGCTGCTGAGGGAGGAAAACCCCTTGGAGAACAGGAGGAGAACCCCTTGGAGAACAGGAGGAGGAGCTGGTGGTGGCAGTGTCAAAAGTATGGACAGAGACCTTAGTGGATCTGTGTGTGCCAGATCAGGATAGGGAATCCACAGGCGATGGAGAACCTCTCAGCTACGAGCTTCAGAGTCCAAACTGTGCAAACTCACAAGGCTGAACCCAACCACGCACCTCAGAGATACGCTGTAGGAATGGGCTGTTCCTCAGACAGTAGCACCTTCACAAACCAAGAGTCTCCTTCCTCCCACGAGCAAGGGACGGAGCACTTTGAAAAACTGGGGACTTTCCAGGGCCAGTGGGACATTGTGAACTTCAGCTGATCTGCCACACTGATCTTCAGGGTAAAGATCAGTTCACCACAACCAAACACAGCCAGCTCTGCCAGATTTGGGGAGGCCCTCCTGCCTTCAGCCTGGCAGGTGCTGCAGCCCTTCCAGAGCTGGCTCATGGCAATTCAATGGCTTTTGTGTTGTAGCAGCCTGGAGGAAGACTCTTCTGGATATCCTCCAGGTTCTTAATATCAGCCAGGATGTCATCAATACTGCTCTCCAGCGTGTGCACCCGGGCCTTCTGCAGTGCAGCCGTCTGCTCCAGCGCCGACATCTCCGCCTTCAGCTGTGTGCTTCTGCTTTTGGCTTTGCTGAAGTTGGCCTCCAGCTGCCTCAGGCCATCCTCATCCACAGCGCCAGGCTGGCCTTTGGCACAGAAGGAAAACAAGGAATAAGAAAGCATGCACGGAGGCTGAAGACTAGATCTGTCTAGATACTTCATCTTGCTGCCTGGCCTGTTCACAGGCATCACATAGTTTAGCTTCCTGTTAAACTCCCAGAAACCCTGCCTTGACCCCAGTGAGGACCTGTCTCCACCCCCACCCCACAGTGGCACCACAAAACCTACTCAAGAGACGCAGCAGCTCCTCCAGGGCAGTCAGCATCTGCTGCACAGCTGCCTCTGCCTGGCCAGCCTTGTCATGGGCCCTCTGAGCTTCCTGAGCTGTCTGAAGGAGGAAAGGCAGCACCGTAAGGTGAAATCAACTCCACACATCAACAGAGCAGGAGACAACGAGAGGGAGATGGGGACCCACCTTCTCTATCACAGCAGCATCCGCCTCAACCTCTGAGAGTTTCCTCTCAAACGTGTCATCCACTTCCTTGGCCTCGAGTTCCAGGGTGGCCACCGCCTTCTCCAGGGCGAGGACACCGTCAGCCGTCTTGTTGGCTTCCCCCTTCAGCCGGGCAATCTCCTAGGTGTTGTGCACAGGAGAAAGCACTTGCAGAGGGGCAGAGCACAGCCAAAATCACTCTGGGTGCACTGCAATAGGGAACTGGTAGAAACTGGTTCCTTCTACAAGAGACCCAAAAGCATCACAAGCTCTGTTCTCACACCAATGGCTTCAGAGAATTGTTTCTATGTCCATGGCTCAGTCCCTCCCTCACACATCAGCAAATTCCTAGGGAATTACAACACACATCTGGGAGGTGAACCCACAAACACAAGTTCTGGAACCTCACAAGCCTGCCAGTGACTCTGGCTGCAGGACTGAAAAAACCCCCTTGGTCACTGAAAGGCAGCTACAGTGAGATGCCACCAAGATCCTCATGGAAGAAATGTGCCTGCAGAGATCATCTACAGCCAAACTGGTATCTGCAGGAATCACTGCAGAGAAACGTCAGCCCAAAGTTCAACCCCTCAGGTACACCATGAGGTTGCTAACCATCTCCTTTCTTCCATGATTCTCCCCTTCCCAATCCTTTTCTGACAGCAACAGCACCAGAATCTGTCCTCACCTCTTGGATCCCTGTGGTGATTTCCTTCACCTCCTCCACCATGCTGCTGCCTGCCTTTGACTCAGAAGCGGCCTTGTCCACAATCCCTTTGGCTTGGTCTGTCTTCTCCTTGGCAGCGGTGACCATGCTGCTGATAATGGGCAGCCTCCTCATGGCATCCTTGGCTTCCCTCCTCTTGTCATCCGCTTGCAGGTTGAACTCTGGAAGAAACGCACGTGGAAATGAAGCCATACCACCTTTGTGAGATCCTACAGGGAAAGGAAAAGGAAGGGTTTCTGGGACATTACCCTTGAGGCTCTTGAGGATCTGTTCCACCTCGTAGAAGGTGGCATTGCCAGTGCTCACGGCCTGCAGGGCTGTGCTCCTGGCAAGGGTGGCCCGGGACAGCAGCTGCGTCAGCTTCTGCAATTATCAAGGGACACAAAGGGTAGGTGGAGGACACGGTGTGGGAGCACCACATGGTCCCAGAGCAGTCTGCAAGAGACCCATCAGTCTGTTCCCAAATGCTTGCTCTGGCTCCTTAACCAAGACTGTCACAGGCTGATCTGCCATCAGAATCCTGTGCCAGTGCTCCTCAACCAGCTCCAGCTTTATCCCAAGTCATCTCAGCTCTGATCTTTGCAGGAGCAGGTCTCCAACCTGCCTTACATGGTGAGAGACCCTGCACCAGCAGCTCCCTGCACACGCTGAGGTCTGAAGACAGCCCCAAGGCAGGGTCCAGTCCTGAACCAGGCAGGCAGAGCTGCCTTTGACAGCTGGGCAAGGACAGTGCTGGGGCCACAGGCATCCTCGCAAGGCTGCAGCTCCTGCTGGGGGTGACCCCCCCAGCCAACCTCTTACCGCTCTCTCGCCCTCGTGTCCTTCTAGCAGCTGCTTGGCTTCCTCCTCCCACAGCCCCACGCGGCTCTGCAGGGCCCGGTACTGGGCCAGGGAGGCGTCCACCAACCCCTGCAGGGCACTCGACTCCTGCTTCAGCCTCGAGGCTTCCTCCTGAAACAGAGACACAGTGGGGTCCCCTGCATCCCCCAGTGCCCCCAGGAACCAGAGGCAAAAGGGGAAAAAAGGGTAGGAAGATGCCTATCTAGGGGCTCGCCAACAGGGATGGACCCTGGGAAGGGCTGAGCTGGCAGTAGGGTAAGCAGGGAGGGCATCAGGAAGAGAGAAAGGGGATCTCCTGATCCGACAGGCACAAAGCCCTCACCTTAAAGGACCCGACGTCCATCTCTGTCAGGCGGGACAGGGAGCTGAGGAGCACCTGGCTGCTCTGATAAGCCGTGTCTGCCTTGAAGGCCATTCCATCAGCATCAGCCTTCAGGCCTCCAGCCAGTGCCTTGAGCTCCTCGTACCTGTACAGACGTGAGGCTGGAGAGCCCGGTACCGGCCAGGCTGCCAGCCTCCCACCCCAGCATTAACACTACCATCTACATTGACTCGTTCACATTCTCCAAGGCCCCGTGCAGATTTCTCACACATAAAAAGTCAATTGCAAACATTCCTTGCTTCCCAGTCCCTCCAATGAGCAGGGCATTTGCTGGCTCCTTACTCCTGCTCCAAAATCAGAGATTGTTTCACACAGCTGAGCCCTCACAGGCTCCATGGTGGCTCTGCTAATCCCTGCCTACCACTGCATGTTTTCTCCTGCACATCCCCGTTCAACTTCTTAACTTCCTTCAAGGCTGCTGCTCACATCCCACCCATGATGTGCAAAGTCCCAGCACCACCGTGGTGGGCTCTGGAGAGACCAAGTCTGACCAAAGGAGCCACCATGGGCTTAAATTCACCCTCAGGCTAAACCCGGCCCAGGTTCTCAACCACATGTGGAAATCATCCCCAGAAGCCTGTTCACACATGCAGTGTTAAAGCCCTTTGCCCGGCTGCAGGCAGGACCCCAGGAGCACTGAGGGCTGCGAGGTGGGAAGCAAATGCTCCACAGAGCTGCCGACCCTCCACCTCCACCCCTCAGACACGCCAGCCAATTCCCCGCCTCCAACTGCACATTTCTGCAGCTCGCATGGGGAGGCAGGGAAGGGGGCCCGGATTCTTGGCCATCCCTCCAGGTCCACACACGACCCCAGGCCCAGGCAGCCAGCGCTCACCTCCCGAGCAGCCCTGGCAGGGAGCCCAGGGCGGCCTCTCCGCCCGCGGCCGCACGCAGCAGCTCCAGCGCCTGCCCTGCGTCCTCCTGCGCCGCCTTCGCGGCTTGGTCGATGGCACCGGCTGCTTGAGTGTGGCTGCAGAGCACAGAGGGGTTGTCAGAAAGGAGTCCCACCCACGTTCTCTCCACCCGCTTCCTTTCCTGCTGCGTTCACTGATGCTGGATGACACCCCCTTGGGAAACACAGCGTGTCTGTGAAGGGGACCTGTATTCACTTGTTCCTCCTCCCAAGGACAGAGGAGCACTGGGGAGGGCAGAAGCTCTCTGTTCCAACTGGACATTCAAGGGCAAAACTAGTGCCAAAGATGCTTCTAAATCACATCCAATTACATCCTCAAAGACAGCTGAGGATAACTCTACAGGGCAGCAAAGACAGCCCAGCAGCTGCATCTCCCCCTGCTCCAGGGCTGGCAGATGTCAACCCTCCAAAAAGGACCTTCTGTGCACCTAGTACGATCTCAGTACCCCTTCCCTCTCTCTTGGCTAACAGTGGGAGCAACTCACCTGTTGGCCAGTCTCAAAGCCTCCTGGGCCAGCAGCAAGAACTGACTGGAACCCCCGGGAAAGCTTGGAACAGGAATGGTCTGAGGAGGGAGGAAGGAAGAGAGGTGTGAGTGCTCTTCCCTGCTCTCCACCCAATTTGGCAGTGAAAATGGCAACTATGCCATGTTAAGCCTCCACTGCCCCCAAAGACCCCTGCCTCCCCCTCCCAGGTCCTGACTCCAAAGAAAGGACCACCAGAACACCCACATTCACAAAACAACATCTGTAATTCTTTAAGTCCTTGCTCTCTCTGTTGATTTTGTTTCTAGCCCTGAGCTGAACAAGGAGTGTGTCACATGGGATGCTCTTACCACCCGAAGGAGAGCGGTTCTGCTGCGATCCAGGTCCAGCCTGGCTCTCTCCAGCAGCTGACGGGTCTCCTGCACCTGCCTCTCATACTGGCTCCCCAGAGCCCTCAGTCTCTCCACTGCTGCCTTGACCTCATCCAAGTGACTCTGGGAGCTGGACCCTTGTCCCTTCATCCTGGCCACACGGCCTTCCAGAGACCTGCTGGAGGCTGGTGAGAAGGAAAGAGAAAGGCTGAAGAGAAACTCATTGCTGTGCAAAAACACCAGGCAGCAAAACCCTCCCTGAGAGAGCCCGGATGGCCCCATCCAGGGGTGGTGGGCAGGTGGTACCTTGAAGGCTCAGGGATTCCCTGAGGATGGTCCGCAGCATCTCCTCAGCCTCCAGCATCCTCCCCTCCAGCTCCTGACCCTCGGCCCCACCGCCAGCTCGCACCTCTGACAAGAGCAGCTCCAGCTCCGCCAGCTGCTGCAGGTACAGGTCCAGCTGCAACCACAGACCAGGCCATCAGCCAGCAGGACACTGAACCCTCGGGGGAAAGACCAGCTGGGAACCAGGGCCACAGTCAGGCCCGAGGACAGAGACCAAAATGAAGGCTCATTTCAGGATGGGGCACAAAGGATCGGTTCAATCAGCCAAGGTTGGTGAATTCACATTTCACTTGCACCAGGAGTAGACACATGAGGCGGACAGGAGGAGACACTGAGGGTGAGCAAATCACTGCGCTCCTCACTGTGCTCAGTGGCCCTGGGCTGGCACAGATGCTCACCTGCACTTTCACCTGGCCATAGCAAGCTGGGCACTCACTCTCTTCACAGCGGGGACCCTCAAAGCCAGGTTTGCAGATGCAGCTCCCATCACTCCTGCACTTCAGGGGCTCGGCACCAACTGAGTCGCAGTTGCAGGCTGCAGGTCAGAGTAACACAGGTTCAGGGGGGCCTGGCCCCACCTCAAGCCACAGCACATCTCTCCCTGCTTTCTTCCCAGCATTCAGCTCTGTGCTTTGGTTCCTGCTCACCATTCCCACTTTACAACATCTTCCTTCCCATCAAACCACTCCATAGTCAGCCATGGGTTTTCTCACTCATCCCGAGCTCAGACAATGCCCGGGTCTCACCTTTGCACTTGTCAGAGGGCTCGGGGGCCAGGGGGTTCCCGAAGAAGCCATCCTTGCAGCGGTCGCAGTAGAAGCCAGCGGTGTTGTAGATGCACTTGAGGCACTCGCCGGTCTGGCGGTCGCAGTTGCCCACGGCGTTGGGCTCCACGTTGCCATTGCACCGGCACGGCTGGCAGGGCTGGGAAGCCGCTGGATCTCCAAAATACCCATCGGCACAGTACTCACAACTGGCACCTGGGAAAGGAGAGATGAGAGCAGTTAATGCTTGTGCTGGGAGGCAGAGGCTGACTCGCTGCTTGTGCCCCACAGAAATGGGGGCGTTCAGCCCCATCAGGGTTGGCAGAATGACATGATGCCCCACACACGCTCTTGAAAGCTGGGTGACACAACTAACCTTCTAAAAGTAATTTCCTATTTGTTTTTTCCTTATTTTTTGTTCCCCTCCCTCTCCTACCCATCCTTTCTCCACGCACGTTACGTTTAGATGAGACCTTTACCCGGAGCAGGACAAGGTGTGTTTACCCAACCCTTGGGGCTCAAACACCCCACTGCAGGCAGAAGTGGCAGTGCTGCAGGCAAGCTGGGCCGAGGGGATGGTGTGGATCTGCCCGGCTCCAAGCACGCCTGCAGAAAAAGGCAGGGCAGGAGCAAGAAGGGCGTTACCAGCAGCTCCGGGAGGGCAGTGGTCACAGACGATCTCCTCGCCGCCCGGCCCCACGGAGCAGCCCTGGCCGAGCCCGCAGGGGCACGCCCTGCAGCTGTGCGGCTGCCGGGGGTCTCGGTAGGAGCCGAAGGGGCAGCTCCCACCACTGCCCACGTTTTCATCTCCCGAGTAGCATTCGCCTGGAGGAGCAAGGAAAGGGCTTAGCGCAGCTTACTCACATTCCCGGTGGGACATCTCCCATCACTCCAGCCACAGCAACACAAGCGCCCACGGCCCAGCAACCTCCACGCGATCTCTGCAGATCCCCACCCTGCCCACACCATGCACCACATAAAATCAAGAAAGGGTTAGCGTTGGAAGGGCCCTTTAAAGGTCATCTAGTCCAACTCCCCTGCAACAGGCAAGGACTTCTTCAACTAAACCAGGTTGCTCAAGCTCTGTCCAACCTGAGGCATTTCATGCTTAACTTTCAAATAAGAAGTCAGAAGTGAAGAAACATTGCTATCTGGGCAGCAGGAGGTGTTTTTTTCCTCTCTCCAGCAAGCACCCAGTTTGTTCCAAATGAATCTGACTGCAGTGCTTCTAGGCTCTGTGGAGTTTTGTCTTGGATGGTCCCCACATTTCAGACCCAAGTCACAGAATCATGATCACAGACAGAATCTCAGAATCACAGATGAGCCACAGAATCATTACGCCTGCAAAAGCCCTCTAACACCATTGAGTCTAACCTGTGGCTGACCCCCACCTTGTCAACCAGCCCAAAGCACTGAGTGACACGTCCAGTTCTTCCCTGGACACCTCCAGGATGACGACTCCACCACCTCCCTGGGCAGCCCCTTACAATATCTAATGACCCCTTCCGTGAAGAAATTTCTGCCAAGTCAGTCCTCGCAGCTTTATTCTCAGGACACAGGCAGCTTCCCTGCATTCCCACACCGCCTACAAGCACGGCGCGGTGCCGGCGTCTCTTACCGGTGTCAGGATCACAAATTCCTCCCCCCTGGCAATGGCAGGGCACGCAGGAGCTGAAGGGGCCCCGGCCGGGGGTGTCCCTGCGGTAGCCGGGGGCGCAGCTCTCGCAGAACTGCCCGCGGTAGGCGGCCGGGCACTGGCAGCGCTCCACCCACGGGGCGGGGGCGCCGGGCGCGGGCTGCGCGGACAGCAGGCTCACGTTGTCGATGTAGCCCGTGCCTGCAGGGAGGTACAGCCCGTGACCGCGGGGAACAGCGCTCCGCTGCGCGACCCCCGCAGCCAGGGCCCGCACGGGTCACACTGCTATGGCAATGCCCGTGGGCAAATGCAGCAGCCGAATCAGTTGCTATCCTGCTCCATCTCTTTGCTATTCAATTTTGCCCCCTTGGAGCGCTTACTGTTGTTATGGGTTAATAAAGTTTAGCAAAGGTGTATCCATCCAGAGACTTATTGTCTCCAACAACGAGGAGAAGCCAACCTTGTAAGCTCTCTCTGCACTTACTGTATTCCCCAAAGGTGGCTCGGATCCAGAGTGCTGTCAGGTTTCCCAGCAGCCTGCGAAATTCGAAGTGAGTCAGTCTTGGGCTCCAGTTGCTGCTTGGGTGCTCATCCAGCCTGCCGTGGGAGAGAGTGGAAGTGGAAAAAAACTGAGATACCTCCTCCAAAAAACACAACAGCCCTCGCCCTTCTCCCTCCTGGGGGCTCCAGGCTTTGGCCAACAACCTCCACGCGTGCCACCGATCCAGAGCCGAGAACCCAACCCAACCTCAAGCCACATTTTCTGCTCCCCTCTCACAAAGTAACCTCCTTATCCAGGACAGAAGCACCTGAGATGCATCCAGCCCAAACCACGCAGCCATTTGCCACCTCCAAGGGACCGCAGCTGAGCCCAGGCCCTCCTTGAAGCCCCAAGCATTCTTGCTCCCCCTGCCCCAAAGACCCCGGCTTCCCACCGTACCTGAAGGAGTACGTCTGGCTGATGCCGCAGGGCAGTTCCTGCCCCTGGGCCAAGAAGGGGGCAGTGACTCTCAGGCCATTTCCTTCCAGGACCACATCATGTGGGGAGGGCTGGCGTCCCCCTCGGTCCAGGCGGTAATCAAAGGAGAGCGTCTGACCATAGCTCAGCTGCTGGTTCCCAAGGAATTTTGCTGCAAAGGGAAAATCAAAGGCTTAAAATCTTTCCCTCCTCCTAAAGGCTCAGCTCATGGGATCAAACCAAGCAAAGGGTTCACTCTGCCCACCACTGATCCCACACCTACCCGGTGCCACAAAGTATATTGGCTCTGATCTCCTCGCCGCTATGAAGGCATCCTGGTGGCGTGGGGACCACTGGAGCTGGGCTGGGGAGCCACTTTCATGCACACCTCGCCAGCCCTCAGTACCTGGAGCACAAACAAGGAGCAGTCAGTATGGACAGGGAAGGTGTTTCTAGGATTCCAGCAACTTTCTTGAGCTGTGTCTTGTCAAAACTCTCCAGCTTCTTACCCCGACCTGTGAGGGGGCAGCACAGTTATCCCTGTGCCCACACATCTGTAAATCAGCCTGGCTGGGCACAGGGGCCTCCTTCCAAGTGGCAGGAAAGAGATAATGAAGAAATCCTATGCTCTCCTCAACCCCTGGACCCTACTTCTGCCTATGACCAAGCAGGCTGGATGAGCACCCAAGGAGCAAGCCCAGCCCAAGGCTGAATTCCAGCAGGGCTGTGATCCACATGGTTCCACCAGCCCATCAAAGAGAAGGGATGGCAAACACGCCCAGGAGCCGTGGGGATGTCCTGCCTGGGGCTTGGGCTTCACCTTGCTGGAAGGTAGAGGTGATGTTGTGGACGCTGTAGTTGTCCGCACTGGTACATGTGACCGAGTGCCCATAGCAGAAGCAGGGGGAGCATCCTGCAGGGTTTCTGGCATCCAGGTTATAGAAGTGTCGCTTGCACCTGGGAAAATGCAAGAAGGTGACAATGTTCGGGTGGTTTTCTCGTTTTACTGGCCCACACAACCATCTCTCTGAGGCAATGCAGCCATCAGCCCGGTTCCAGGTCATCACCGGGCTGGGATAGAGAGATGGGCACGTGCAATGGCTTCAACCTGACAGAGGGCAGGGCTACATTGGATATCAGTCAGAAACTGTCCTGTGAAGGTGGTGAGGGACTGGCACAGGGTACCCAGAGAAGCTGTGGCTGCCCCATCCCTGGAGGTGCCCAAGGCCAGGCTGGACGAGGCTTGGAGCACGCGGGGCAGTGGAAGGTGTCCCTGCCCACGGCAGCGGGCGGAATGAGATGAGCTCTAACCGTTGTCAGTCTTGGTGAACTGCCAGGGAATCAGGTGCAGAGAGGAGGCTGTGCCAAGCAGTGTCCAGCACATCCTCCTGGCACTCACCTCTGGCACTGCTCTCCAGTGGTGCCCTCCTTGCAGACGCAGCGGCCAGAGTGACAGTCCCCCGTGCTGCCCGCCGGGTCACACTCACACTGCAGGCCCCTGCAAAGGCACAGCGGGAACCTCTACCTGCATTCCTGCATTTCCAGCTGGGCCTGGGAGCTCAGTGCTTCCTGCTACTACACAAGACAGCGGAGAACCCTCCCAGCCACCATTCCCGTGCAAGAAGTGGGGAAATAATCTGCACAGCCTCCTCTTTGCAGAATCTGCAGCACTGTGGGTGCCAGGTTGAGCCGGTGCCCATTACTACTGCTCCAGGGCATCCCAGATTATCAGACCCGCCTACGAGCGCAAAGTCAAGCTCCACTGAGCTTAATAAACCCTGGCTGAGTTTAATAGACCTTGGCTGAGCTCCACCAAGCAGCAGAACCCGGGGAGGCTTGGGCAGGAGGCCAGGCCCAGCAGCAGGACTGCCGGCAGCTGTCTCTTGCTAACACCCTCTGCCTGCCCAAAGGAGCCCCAAAGGAGCGATAGCAGGGTGACGTGAGGAAGAAGAGGACACAGCTGAGGAGGTCAGATCAGAAACATTTCTAAAGGTGTTTAAACAGGGCTTCATGAAAAGGAAGGGGTTGATTTTTGCGTGCACATTTCCTTGTGAGTGGTACCAACATGAGGCAACCCCACAATGGGCAGATTTTGTTTTACTTTTTTTTACTTTTTTACTTTTGCTTTTTTCCCCCGCTTGTTTGGCATTATGTGGGTAATGAAACCATCATCTCAGAGAGTGGCTAAGTTCAGATTTTGATGGTGTTGCAGAACTCCAAGCCCTGCAGGCTGGCACGCAGGTCTAGCCTACTCAAGCCACTCTCTCCTAGCATGGTTGGCTTAAGGTTGTCCATGAGCTGCCATGAAACCGATCCTGCCTTTGCAGGGGGTGTTTTCAGGCAGCACAGGCCTCAGGAGAGCTTTGGAGGCTGACCCTCCCTCTGGCCTCACGCCACCACCGGTGGCCAGCACTCACTGCCCACTCCTCCTGCACCCTGCCTCGGACAGGGACTCGAAGCCCGGCTGGCACTGGTCACACTTGTCCCCCATCACTCCGGGTTTGCAGCTGCACTGGCCATCGCTGTCGCACTGTGGGCTGAGGGAGCCTGCAGAAATACAGGAGGGAGAGGTTGGGATGGGCACCTCCCAGCCCAAATCATTCTGGGTTTGTGATTACTTCAGAGGGCAGGTGGGTCTTGAAACCCGTGGTCTGGTGTGCCGGGGCTCGGAGCCGGAGCTGCCCAGGCGCTCAGAGGTGCCTTAAGCCCCCTGAGCCCCGGCGGCAGCTGTGCACGTACCCCAGGTGTGGCAGAGGCAGGGCAGGCAGCACCGCTCCCCCTGCCGTCGGAAGAAGCCGTGCTTGCAGCGCTCGCAGCGGGGACCCTCCGTGTTGCCCAGGCAGCCGAGGCAGCGATACCCGTTCCCCGTCTCCCGCAGCAGCTGCCAGTCAAAGACGCACTGCCGGGACATCCCGTTGCAGTCACACACTGGGGAGAGGAGAGCAGAGAGACATCTCAGATGAAGCCTAGAGATGAAGGCACCAGCAGCAATCCCACCCTGAGGGGCAAGGAACAGGGTGCAGGAGGTGCAAACCTCCCCTTCCTGCTCTGCCAAGAGGGAGCTGCTTCCCCACATCTCTGTGTTTGTCCCCATGTCTGTGTCCATCAGCCACCTCAGTGCCACCAGTGCCCACACCGTGATCTGCAAACCCACACTGGGGAGGAATGCCCCATTTCACTGCTGAGCACGGACAAACACAAGCCAAGCAGCTGCAATCCACACAACAGCAGCGCCAGGGCTGCTCTCCATTCTTTCACAGCTCTCACAACAAAACCAGGACATTGAATAAGCAGAGATGGTTTAAAAAACCCAAGTCTTGTCCTGAATAAAGCATGGGTAACCTTACTGGAACCTCTGGGGAAAAGGGAAAGTTTCCTGAGGGTATCCTTTGTTTCACCTGGCCAGGAGTGAGTTGAGTAGGAAAAGCCCAACTAGCTTCCACCAGGTCCCCCCACCCAGGTCTGCAGTGCAGGGTGATGAGGAGGGGTCTGCGATCCAAGGAGTTGGGTGGAAGTGTGACAGCCAAGAGGGAGATTACCAAAAAAGTTTTGGGTGGGATTGGACAGGTCACCTCACCCCACCCTCCCTCACTGTGAAGAAAAGCTGCAGCTGCCCACACTGCTGCATGAGGGATGGCAGGAAGAACAGGCACGAGATTCTGCATTCCTCTACAGCCAAGACAGACGATCCCTCTGGACATCAGACTCGGGCATGTCACCAGATGTGCCCTCTCCAGCACTCCACTGCCTCGTCTGGCTGCTCTCTTGAAGCCACCTCTCATCCACCTGGCCATCCCTCCGTGGCCAGTACTGGAGCATTTAATCCTGAGGCCCTGTACTCCAGACACGCTCCTCAGGATCGTGAGGAGAGCAGGCACAGCTGAGAGAATGGTTGGCAAAGACAGACAGGAGAAAGAAACACCGCAAGGGAAAAAGCCAGGTTCTCAGGGCACAGAGCCTGCTAAGGAACTGCTCCAAACCACCCTGATGCTACCATGAGATGATGCCTAGAGATGTCCCGACCTCTCTCTAAGCAGCTCTGCTCACTGTCGGCCTCCTTGGGATAGGAAAGGCCATCCCCAGCTACCCAACCCCTGCCCAGGTCACCTCTGAGAGCACAGGAGGTGGAGGGAGTCCAAAAACGGGCAGAAACCTGCTGCATGGATGCATACAGTGCCTTGTACTCATACACACCGAGCCTCCTCCTTCCCAGCCCCAGGGTACAACGTCCCCGTCCCTGTGATTCCCGGGATCAGGCAAAGCCTCCTGCTCTCCGCGCTCACACCTGGGCGCCGCCCTCCCACACACCCATCGGCACCCGCATTCCAGAGGGAGGCACTCAGGAGAGCCTCTGCCAAGAGGAGAGATGACCTCATGCGCCAGCAAACAGAGAGATTTTTCCAACTTCGGCAAGCACAGCTTTTCCCTCGCAATCTGGCTGCCGGAAGACAGAGCTCAGGAGATCTTCTGCCACCCTAGCCTGCTGGGAGGGGACCTGTGGGCACAGAATTCCTGCCTCTAGGGTCTGGGAAAGGAACTCCAGCCTCAGAGAGCATCACCAGTGACCAAAGGGCATGGACAACACAATGGACCAATGGAGAGCAGCAGTGTAAGGCTTTCTTCAGGTATTAGTGTTCACAGTAAAAAGATCTCACTTGGGTTGATCCCACCCCCCATCCGTCTACACTCCAGATCAAGATCTCACGTTGGAAGGGACCTAATAAGGATCTCTGAGTTGAACTCCACCCATGCATCACCCTACGTCTACGCAATCCAGAGGATTTACTGGGTTGCTAAATTACAGGCATGAGCACTATTCCCCCAGGGAATGAAAACTTTTCTTTATGTGTTGCTCTACTGCTGCAGCATGTTAGGAACCAGCTCTCCAGCCCTGGAACAAATTCCTGTCTCACTGATTCAAAGCCATTTGAGATGCTGTGGCAGGTTAGTGCCACACTGCACTGGTGTGTCTGCTCCCGGTCATCGCCCAGAAACCCTGGAGCTCAGGCAGGCTAATCCTTACCTAGGGCAAGGAATTGATAATGAGATGGAGCAGGAAGGAGCTGCTGGAAGACGAGGACCAACTGAGGACAGGATCACTTCTGTAATCCAGGTGCCCTGAGGCTCTGCTCTGAGAACATCCATGGAAAAGAGCAGGTTCCACTGAGGAGCAGCATCACAGCTGGGTTTCTTCAGCGCTACGTCAGGATGCAGGAGACCCATGGCCCACATCCAGCAGGATGTCATTCCCCCAGCTCCCACCCACAGAATAAAGCATGAAAAATGCTTGATGGCTGGCTGAGATGAATTCTCACATCAGAAAGGCTTGGAGAAGAAGACAGGCAGCTTCAGTCTTAAACTGTCTCCTTAAGTTCACAAAACCAGACAATGAGGGTGGCCCTGGGTCTGTGAGGATCCAACAGCCCTGTACACATGAGCCAACCTGCAAAGATCCCTCCTTCCATCAGGAGAACAACAGAGCTTTGCATGCAATGAAGCTCCACATCAAAACAAGCCATTCCCTGCTCTGTGCTCTTGGGACAGTCACCCATGAGGCTGTCCCACCTGCAGCTCCAAGGCTGGGTGTCCCTATTGCCCCGCTTCACAGTTTCTAATTGCAGGAGGACCTGCCTGGGGCTTCCAGGGCTCCATCAGCGGACTAAGCTACACCACAGAACCCACTCAAAGTCTGCTGCAGCATAAAAACACAGCCCTTATCGACCGTCGGCTTTACATACACACAGAAACCGGTTCAAGAGTCCCTGGGAAAGCACCAGGTTTCTATACAGTGCCAGGGAGGAGCAGAGGAAGAATCTGTATCAGTATTTTAAAACTAGCATGTAATTAAGGCTGATGTAATAATTAACCCAAGTAGCACGTAAAGCAAAGCAGATTTTTTTTTTAAACCCAAACCAAAACACTTATTCAGCACTTATTTCCCATTACACCAAACTTAAAACTGATAAAGTTCAACTGCAAGCCCAGCAAGCTTATTTCAGAACATCAGTACTGGAGACCAAAATAAATTTAAATCACTCAGTATTTACAAAATGCAAAAACCTGATTTTGGCCAAACATACGTATCTCCAGACTTTAGGCCAATGAAACTGAAATTCAGATAGCTGAATTACCGGTGGGCTGAACATGTTTAAATCTCCCTCCACTACAAGAGATTTGCATGTGCAAGAGGCTCTGCTGGATTTTTAAGGCTGTGGACCGCAGGAGTCTCCTGTCTCCCATAGGATGCAGCAGAGCTGTGGCACCTTATGAACCCCACAGACTCTCACAAAATCCAAACACCACCATCTTATTACAGCAAACTGGATCCTGGATGCTTCCAGCTCTTCTTCAGGCTCGGGGAAGGTTTTGGTTCCAGCAGTGATGGACAGATCAGCCACTGCCTGGCCAATGCTCGTGCTCACACCCGCATCCCGCCCTGGGAGCAAAGCTCTACAGCCACAGCAATAAGGTCATTGCATATAAACAAGTTATTGAAAGGGGATGCCAGCGACAAAATGAAGACCAACTGCTCATGGGGTATTTAATCTCGGAGGAGAACTAAGAAGCACCTACAGATCCAGCATCAGGCCCGCAGGCAGGAGGGGAGCAGTGCCCTAGCAGGATGACGCGCACCCAAGGCAGCTTCCAGCTCCCGGCACTCTCCAGCACGGGGAGGGAGCTGGAGCCGCTCTGGCGGCGGGACCGGAGCAGGAACAGCCGCCCTACCCCAAGGCTCACCTTCTCCGCTGCGTGAGCTCAGCGCTGCGGGCAGGAGGGACACGGCGAGGCAGGCGAGGGGCAGGAGCCAGCGCTCGGCCATCGCGTGTGCCGGTGAGCAGCAGGCGCCCGTCCCGGCGGGGCTCCGCACCGGCTGCCGGGTGCCTTTTTTTGGTGCGTTTTTTATCGGCGGCTCCACCTGAGTCACTCCCAACAGGAAGAGCGCGTGTGCCATGGGCTGACTCACAGCCAGGGCCCAGCCCAGCGAGCGCACACGGGCGCCTGCCCCATCGAGAGAGAGGTGCTGCCGAGGCACAGCACCCAAGGGCTCCTGCGCGCACCCTCTCAGGAAATGAAGCACAGCTGCAGCTCCTGCAGGCAGCCCTGCTGCCCGTCCCCTCGCTCCGCTCCGTCTCCCCGGCCGCCGCTGCCCCCGCAGTGCTGCCAGCTGGGGAGAGCCGGGCTGTCCGGGCACGCCGCAGGCTTGCAGGGAACAAAATTAAACAGGATGAGCTCACAGGAAGCCTGGGCAGGATGGATGGGGGCTGCCTGCTCCCAAGCCAGGTCCAGCCAGCCAACCTGCAAGAGCAGGGCTCATTTCAGGTGACTAGCAGGACTGGGGAGGCAAAGAGTCCCAAGGTCAGCTTGAGTAAATGCCCAGAGAGCAGATCGATTTGATCTACCAGATAATCATCAAGTTCAGGAAATCCCCAGACCTAGAAATGAGCGGGAGGTGGAAATCATCACACATATTTGTCTGCTTTTGCTCCTGAGATGGAAAATGAGCTTAGATGGGTCCTTGGCCTCACCTACTACATAATTTTTATGCTAGAAGAAGGATGACGAGTGGAGACAGAGAGGGGAAAAACACTCATCTGAGGCTGCTGACAGAGCCAGGAAGATGCCAGGCTGCAGAGCCCCAGCTCCATTAGCACTTTGTTCTCAAGGGTAGCTGACAAGCCACGCAAGGCATGAAGGCCTTGAGTTCCACCTCACTCCTTGCCTTTGCCTTGCAGGAGGACAGGACTGCTTCTGCAGGGGAATAGAGAAATCTGGAGGCAGGGGTGAGGACAGGCAGGACTCCAGCACAACCAGCTGCCCTGTGACAGCAGCCCATCAGAGGGGCACAGTGAAGGATGGGCCCCCTCATGCCGCATCACAGCAGCTCCCCTGCCTAAAGCCATGAGACTCCTAATGTCACAAGTGACTGCGAGTGGTCCAGGAGCACCTTTAAATACAATGAAAACACGTTACAAGGTCATCCCCAGAGACACAAGTTGTCTTTCAGGTCCCCTTACGCATTAGGGACTCAAACTCAATCCAAGGCGTGACTTGCTCACTTCAGGCCTGACAGAGCAGGGTGATTAACACTGAGCTCCGTGTCTGAGCCTCTTACACTGCCCAACAGCCTCCAGACACCCCAGACACCTGGAGCTGACTCACAGGGCTTTCCTCTGTGGTTCCTGGTGATCTCATGGGCGCAGCCAACCCAAACTCACCATATCTCTGCACCTCCCTTTGCCAACTGTACCTGCCTCTGCTGATTGAGTCAGCCTGCTTTTATAAACAGGAGGTTTCCTTTTCATTTCACTCGCTGGATTTCAATACAGCTCACAACAAGGAACACAACTTCCCAAACGCGATAGTGGCGTGGTGGGTTTTGGCATCTGAGGCTGTTTTATCTGGTTTTCATTACTAGCTTTTTAAGAGAGATAAAACTGTTCATGGTGTTCCCACCAATTCAGCAGTTCTTAGGATCCACTCATACCTCTAAGGAGACACAATCCCTTCTGCTCTTAAGTACATGGCTTGCCCACAACACCTCTGCTGTGTCCTTCCCTCTGCTTGGGAAGGTCATTCCCACCAGCGTGGTCCCTAACAGCAGTTCCCATAGACCTTGCCCAGACCACATCCTCAGCCGACTTCTCTCTTGGAAAACCAGCGCTCCCCATCAGGAAGCTTTGCCCTTCCCTGTCTCCTCCAGGTGATCCCTTTTATCTCACCGTGGCCACCCCACTTCTCACTCCACTTGTGCAAACACAGCCGTGACAGCTCGCTCCTCAGTCATCTCTGCTCATTGACTCAGATTACTCTCACTTTGTCATCCGCCACTGCGCTCCAAAGATGACCTCTGAAAAACCACATGCCATGAGACTACCAAAAATGCATTTCCTGGGGCTCTGGTTTTCGAAACACGTCTGATCTGGAACGAGCACCCTCCACAGAGCAAATGTCCCACTGCAACCGGCAGCTATGGCAGCACCCTTTAGAAAAGGTCTCACCCCAACATGATTAACAGAGATGTTTTACCTTTTAGAGTGAGCAAAAGTGTAAAGCGAAGGGAGGCATAAAGAACAGCTGTGCTCATCAGACACTGCAATAAAGCAGTTCTATTGCAGTGGAAAACCTCTATCTTTTAATCTGCAACACAAGAAAAGTCCTTCTGAAGATCTTTTATGTTCATTCACAACAGAGCCAAAAAAAGCTGTTCCTGCAGGCAGACTACTGTGGCTCACAGGTTTGTCAGTCCTTGAGGATGTGGCCGTGGCAGAACTGCTCCAAAACCAGTCTGAAACAACATCATAATCTAAATTTTGCTGATGGTTGCTGGTGAAAAGTGATGGATGTGTAAAAACTCTGAAGTGATGGTTTTACTAATGTAAGCAAGGGAGAAAATCCATTTTGGTAACTTATGCCAGATGAATACCATGATGCTGCGAATTCTTGCAGCCAAGGTCAACCCTCATATCCCCAAGCCTCCTTCTGCAAGGGCCCATCTGATCTGCCACATCCACCAGGAGGAAATCCTCTGGGATTTCCTCACAGCGTGGAAAATCAGTGACCAGGATGTGCTGGTATCACCGAACACCAGCGCAGCAACGGAGCCTGGACTTCAGTCTCTCCTGTGACCGTGGCGTGCCCTGGGAAGAAGTCCTCATGGCAGCCAGAGATCATTGAGGCAGCAGCTGCACGGGGATGGGCAGAGGCAGGCAGGGATCACGCCGGCAGTGAGCAAGCGGGGCAGGGCAGCAGCAGTGGCACAGCAAGGAAGTGCTGTCGTGTCTGGCCTTGCCTTGCCTGTGCCCTGCCCCGACCAGCGAGGGGTGACACAAACAGGGATGAAGGAAGAAGGCATTGCCATCCAGCTGCATTCCCCTCTCTCTGTCCCCATGCCCAGCCTCTGTGGAATAACTTTTACATGGCATTGCTGATTTGCTGGGATGGGGACACACTGAAGGTGTCAAGCCAGCAGCCAGCTAGAAAAAATAACTGACCAGAAAGTGGTCCAACATGTCATGGCTGTAGGTGGGGAGCAGAGGACACTGCCAGCTCGGTGTGACACCTGTATGACCTCCTCCACTTCCAGGCAGTTTTCCCAGCACTTTTTAACTTGTAACAATATCTTGTCCTCCCCAGAAATGAGAGGAAACCCAGCTCGGGTCTGTCCAAGCCCTCCCCACTGCTACCTGCTCACCAGGCCCCCTGCCAGCCTCCTGCTTCTCCAGAGAGCACAGGAAAGATGATGGAGCTTGAACCTGGGCAGTGAGAAGATACACAGGGAGCTGAAGGAGAATAAAGGTGCCGCTCACCCACCCTGATGTCAGGTATTGGCTACACTGAGCAGAGTATCCGAGGAGAGCATCTCTTCTTGGGTTTCAAATATTGGTAGGACAGTTTGGCAACCTGTAAGCCATTACCACGGTCCCTTGGAGCTGGGTCTGCTCCTCCCTGTAACAGATTTCTGAGTATCTGCTTAGGTTACTCTTACCTCCTCATCCTCCACTGTCCTCGAGCATTACCTCTGAAAACCACATGAATGCGAGGCTCATCCTCCTTCTAGATCACCTCTGAGACACATTTGCACAATGCCCACAGACAGCTTCTGGAGACAAAAATCCTGAAGATAAAATAAAGGACACAGCCTTGATTCCTAATCTAAGCATTTTTGTCTCAAAATGGAAGAGGCTCCATGTCAGCCTATAGCCCATGCAAGGACAGAACTGTCCCACCACCCAGCTGTCTGCTCCCTGACTGCTCCCCACAATCCCGTGGAAATCTCAGCCAGATTTTACCAGCTGGGATTTGCTTCACAAAAACATTGTCAAGAAAAAAAGATATGTATTTTAGAAAACAAATTCATTAGTGACAACTGAAGAATGAAAGGTTGAAAATACACAAACTGACATGCAAAAATAATAAGAATTTACCAGCTGAGATGGGATTAGCTCTGATGCAAGTTAATGAAGCATTTTCCTCTGCTGAGAAAAAAAAACAGAAATCCAGCTGGAGCTGTAAGACAACTGTGAATGCAGAACAGTCTATTATCAATGCAGTCTGTCCTTAAAAATTTGCTTAATTCAGGCCAGACTCTGGGAGACAGGACCCAGGAACAACACAGAGCACCCAGATTTGTGGCAGTTCCCAGTAATTTCAGCTTCTTCATTCAGGGTTTTTTTTCTTTTCCCAGGAGCCCATCCTTTTCTACCTGTTTAGTAAAAAGAATTTTTCCCTTACCGTGTAAATAAACTCCCCCCAGTTCCTCAGGGCTTTCCAGGAAGACAATGCCACTCCAATTGCATCAGCACCAACAACACAGTATGTTTTTAAGCCCTGGAAAACCAGCAGCTTAAAATCCATCACAGCCATGGCAGTGGAGCAGTGGACACGAGGAAAAACCATCATCCTTGTCATCTGTATCCCACCACATGCATTTCCGTGTTTCTTCTCCTTTTTTCCCCATACCAAACCAGGCTGTCTTGAGGAGCAAGAGGTGAATCTTGCAACTGAGAAACATCACCATCAATATCCTACCACCAAAAATAAAGTAATACTCAACAGAATTCCCAGGTATAAGGGGTTACAAATATTCAGACTTTATTATAAATAAGAAATACTGTTTTATACATAAAAACTGCAAGTGTTGCATTTTGTTCACCGCCCCAGACAGCAAGACCACAGATTAAGGCAAAAAAAAGCTGGAGTGAAGGCACATACTGAGGGGGCCACAGTCAGGAGTAAGGTGATGAAGAGATGTCACGTGCCATCCATGACACCCAGCACTCCACCAGCAGCTGTCACATCATCACATTATGTAAAGAAATAACTGGACTTATACAATGAATAATGGCTGTAATGCAGTACTGATTAACAGATCGCTTATAAAGATTTTTTTTTTATTTAAAAATAAAATTCTGTTAAAAACGGCTTAAGAAAAAAAAAAAAAACAAACCAAAAAACAAGAAAGCAGGAAACCTTAGGCCTGAGGTCAGCCAGGGCATGAGCACATCTTCACATCTGCTCTTCTCACAGCCTTGGCAGAGGTGATGTGGTCACAGCTATCTTCCCAGAGCGACCCAACGTCCCTGTGCGTGCAGGCACAGGGAGCTCTCCTCCAGAGGTGCTTCCAGGCAGGAGGGAAATCCCACAATCATTAAGGGAAGGCAGACAAGAGCCATGCAGAGTTTGCTGGGAACACCCCCTGCCCAGCAGCACTGTCGCACCAAGCCTCCTGCCTTGCACAGTGGTATCAAGACGTCCCCAAACACAGCTCTCTGACCACCTCAGCGCTGGTCTGGTCTCCCAGCAGTGCTACAGCTCCTCACAGCTCAGCAGCAAAGCCACAGCCCCTGTTCCACTCCTGGCACAGCATCCCAGGGGACAAGGGACACAGAACTGGGTGCTGCAGGGCTGGCTTTGGAGACAGGGCCGGAGAGCATCACCCGACAGGTGAAGTGGTTATGGATGGGTGTGGGGATACGGTAGAGGGAAGCAAGCAGGAGCACAGCCAGGAGAAATCCCAGGTTTTAAGGGAATGATTCAGAGAGAAGCGATACACGGTGCACAAGCCCCAGTGGCTACAGGGGAAAGCACGAAGAGGAGGCCAGGCTGTGCCACTCTGGAAATATGGCTGAGTATATTTACACACACATACACGCACACGAGAGACTTCCTCACACTATAATCATGATAAAAAAAAACAGAAAAAAAAAATCACATTCACACAAAAAACATAAATTTGAAATAATTAATAGCACCAGTGTGTGTCAGATAATAATTTCTTCCCCGCTACGCAAACGTACAAAGTTGCATAGTGTTTAAGGATAGATATATACTGGATCTCAGGGAAAGGGGGAGGGATGCCAGGCCGGAGGCAAGGAGGAAGCTGCAGAGGATGCTCTGGTCTGGGAGAGAGGGGCTCTCCCTGCTCCCACCCAGCAGCAGTGAGCAGTGCCTGCGGAGGAGCCCGCGGGGAACAGTGGGAGTGCTGGAAAAGGCGGAGCTGCCACCCGAGCTGGGCCTGAGGTCCCTGCGCTGCGGTGGCTTTACGGTGACCGGGAGATCCGGAGGCAAAACGAAAGGAGGGCACCAGGAAATTCCAGCTCTTCCTCTCGGCTTTAAAACAGGCAAAAGGCCAGAGCAATGGCAGGAGAGTCCCACCGCCCTCCTTCAGGTAAAGATGGAGAGACAAAAAAGACCTTTCCATTTCCACTCGTGTGCCCCCTTCCTTCCCCACCCACAGACATTCAGCATGGAGGCCAGAGCAGCTGTCGGAGCTTTCTGGATGGCAGCTCTCCTCTTCAGCAAGACTTGTCCTGCTTCAACAAACTCATCTGTCAGTCAGACATTCCAAGCCCAGAAAAACCAGATCCTCTGGAAATTCAGTAGGAACAGATGGGAATGCAGCTCGTGGCTTCCACACTCTGGCAGTCTGGACTACCCAGCAGGTAGCAGCTTTCAGACCAGACCCAAAACTTCTCCACAGAACAGAAGTGGGGCTGGCCAGACCCACCACTCCACCAGCATTCCATCTTCCCAAGGAGCTCAAATCAGAGGCTGCCTTTTTCTCATAGCAATGCATCACCACAGAAAGCATTTCAGAAAGAGGCTTCAGCTATTTTGTCAAAGGCTACCAACACTGGTGGATTGGCCACTAGTAATGATGAAAAAAATTAATTCACAGGGCTAGAAGTTGGGGAGAAGGATCTGAATTGAGTGCAGCTATACTGGCCATTACAGTAATACTTTGGTAGCCATCCCCTTCCTTCATAGGGACAAAGAGCTCCAGGACTGAGGATTTTACAGTCAAAGGGATAAGACAGGAGAGAAAGTTGTGTTAGTTTTGCCTTGCTGTATACAGCTCACATGGTTATTTCTGAACCACAGTATAAAGAGTCCAGAGCATCTCTCATCCTTGCACTAATCAAAGGAAAACTGTGTCTGAGGAAGGTGGAGTGCTCAGGAAAACAATCTATATAAAAAAAAAACCCTTGGATGCCCAAAGACGGATATTTAATTTGCTTCTCAAAAAAAAAAAACAAAAACCAACAAAAAAAATCCAAAACAACCCTAAACAAACAAAAAAATAGAAAAAAAAAACACCAAAAAAAGGAAAGAAAACAAAAGGAAAAAAAAATCACAAAAAAACCTAACAAAACAAAACAAAAACAACCAAGGAAAAGAATAAACAAAAAAAAAACCCAATAAACCAATAAAAATAACCTTTCAACTTATCCTGATTTGAAAAGGAAACAGTGGCTGCGAGCAGCGAAGAGTTGGGGATTTGGAGAAGGTAATGTGTGTTAAGGCACTCCATGGCCGAACCACCACTCACCAGGGCAATTCCCCCCACCCCCAGCGCACCCTTAGGGTTTCTCAATGGACGGGGTGTTGAAACAGCCAGATGGCAAGGTCTTCCTGATGTCTTCCAGGTTGCTAATGTCCTTCAGGATCTCTTCAATGTCCCTGTTGTAGGCCTGTATCGCATCATCTTGCTTCTTGGCTTCTCTCTCAAGGAAAGACACTTTCTGGTCCAGGTCACTATCTCTCATCTGGTCTTTGGCACTGTTCAGGGTACCTTCAATTTCATTCAGTTTGTTCAAGTCCACTGTCTCCAGTTGCCCTGAAAAGCCAGAAGTAAACAGTGAGGTGCATGAAAACCTCTTTGACGCCCTGGGTGCTCACACAGCTGTGCCCACAGCAGACCAGGTCTGCATTAGAGACAGCACCTGAAACAGGACCAACCATATGGGTGACATCTCCACTGCCTCAGGAAGTCTTCAGTTTGCTGAAAACTAACACAGAACATTGCCAAACAAGCTCTGAGGCTACTGGAGAAAGAGAAAAACCTGAAGTCCTTGCCAAAACAGCACAAACCCCATTTTAAGAGATCAACAAATCCATCTGGTTCCTCAAACAGTACTGGTGGGAAAGCCAGCACACATCAGGAAAACACTCAAAGGCATAGAGCACATTAAAGACAGTCCTACCTAGTTGATCCAGCAGGTCATTAATGACAGTGAGTAGACTGTTCACAGAGTTCTTAGCTTTTCTTGCATTGTCTTCTGCCTCCTGGGCAGCCTGGGAGGCCTGTAGGGCACAAAAAATGTGTAGGGATTACAAAACTGTTGCCTCTCCTCTGCACTTAGTCACCACACCACTGCCTCTTCACTCCAGGGTAACAATCCTGCACAAAGATCTTTATCACAGGACTGGGGAGAAGACTGACAATCTTCAAGTAATTTGTTTTCTGAATATTTCAGGATGGGGATCTCTGAAAGCCGAGCAGGATTCTGCAGTTAAAGCCAGGATGGAATCAACAGGGCTATACAGTCAGGTTTTAGTTAAAATAAAAGGAAAAGTAGCCCTCAAATTCCAACAGGGAGCCTATGCTAATGCACCAGAACTTGTCTCCTTTTCACTCCCACTTAAAACTTGGAAGAGCCAAAATCCTGGCTGGACCCAGAGCTGTCTTTGCAAGAGGAGAGCAGGAGGAAAGCCTTCATCACTAGGACAGCAAGGGAGAAGGCAGCTCCTAGCCACTGCTGTCACCCGCCAGCAGTGCTTACCTCGTTTGCCATCTGCATATCCTGCTCAGCATCGGCCTGCTTCCGCTTCAGCTCTTTTTCTGCATCCTGCAGCTGCTTCATCATGTCATCCACTTCCCTGGCCAGTCCTGTCACATCAGCAAAGGTCTTGTCGGCTTCGGCTCTGGTAGCAGCAGCACTCTGCAGCCAACAGGTGGGAGAGGATGGAAAAAGGTGGTGAAGGTGCAGAATTTCCTTCAATCCTTCTCATCAAAATGCACTGATTTCCTATCTTGCCATGTTCTGCATTTGCAGAGGGGAATACAGCAGAGAGCACATGGGGCCCACCAGGAAATACTGTAACAGGAGTTGATGCAATCCCAGGGCAGGATCTCAGTGGGGTGAGCTGCAGCAGACCCACCTTCTGAACGGAGCTGGCGATTTTCTCAGCATCATCTGCTCTGTTCTTGGCGTCGCGGGCGTCGGCAGCAGCATTGCCCAGCGCCAGCTCTGCCTGCTGTGTCTTGTTGTTGGCCTCTGCAATGGTCTGGCTGATGGCAGGGATCTTCTTCAGAGCCTCCTCGGCCGCTGTCTTGTTATCGTTCACCCGCTTGTCAAAGTCTAGGGGGGCAAAGCAGATCCTTATCACTGCTCCAGAAGAGCCCTGGCATGCTCCTTTGACCAAGCCACCCAAGGCTTTGCTGCCCTGACACTGGAGGGACGAAGAGCAAACTGGAGTCAGCTCTCCTTATTGCACATCTTCTGATGCTAAATGAGGAGGTTAAAAGGAAATTTTCATTCCTTGAAAATGCTTGTATTTTTTCTTTGAAGAAAAACAAGCCAAAAGAACACACCCAACACTCAGGTGGGGGCAATACAGGGCCTCTTTAACCAGAATATCCTACTGCCAAGTGTCTTATCTCACTGGAATTGAAAGATTCACTCCAAGTGCTTCCTCTTTACCTTTCAGGTTGTTGAGAATGGTATTGGCCTCCTGCAGTGTGCCACTGCTCTTCCGAGCAGCTTCTTCAGCCAGGGCTTTTGCTGCATCTGCTCGAGCCAAGAGCTGGTCTGCAGTCTGAGGAGACACGACATGTATCAGTGTATCCCACTTTCTGAAGGACAGTCGTGTAGGTGCATGGAAAAGCACTGTCAAGCCACACACAACAATGGCATCCAGAACAGCAGTGCTTCCTCTGAGACCAGATGAGTGTATGTACTTTGGGAATTCTGTTCTAAATGCAAAGTTGACACCACATCTGGCAAATATCTCCTATTTTCCCATACAGGCTCAAAGCCATTGCTTTTAACAGCTTTCTGCATCTCCTTTCTAGGGCCATTCTTCAGCATTCTTATAATCAATAAGAAACACTGCGTAACTAACAATCATTTGCATCTGGCCAGTTACTTGTCTTCCTTGTTGTTTTTTTTTCCCCAGGGAACAAAAGCTTGCACAAAGCAGAACTGACCTGCTGCTCTGTCTTTCCTTTCTCCAAGAGGTTCTTTACTTCTAGCTCCTTTCCCTTCATATCTTCTCTCAAGTCCTCATAATCTTTCAACTTCCTGGCAATTAGTTGATCCAGCTCCTCTGCTTCCTTCTTGATCTTATTTGCTTGATTCTGCAGGTGGAAATAACACACACAGATTCCTGAATTTTAAAGAATTTCTGAACAGGTGGTAAATTTTTCCACTTCTACATTCAAGCCAAGATGTTTGGCAAACATTTCACTCAGATTTTTATCCTTCAGAAACTGGGGGAGGTGAGGTTTATGTAGGTGGTTTTCTGCATTTAAATCTCCTGCATAGATGTTGGAATTGCATAAAAGCTGGATTATGCTTAGATGGACAAAAAACACACAGAGCATTTTTATGCAGTGAACATTAGTAGAGCACATGTAAGGTATGCCAGCAAGCTAGCAATCTTCAGGAATGACTGCAGACGTACCTCTAGCCCCGTGGAATCCACAGTAGGCAGGCTGGTGAGATTAGCATAGATCTGCAGGGCTCTGTTTCCAGCTTCCTCTGCCTCCGCAAGCACCTTGGTGGCCTGTTTCTCTAGGTCTCGAGAAATATTCCTTGCTTGACTGTACCTAAAAAATCCCCAAGGATCCAGTTATGTAACAGTATTTTTTGTAGCACCCAACTTAGTGAGAGAATGGAGAGGCTAAGAAATTGAAAACCACCTCCCACAAAATCCAAAGCATACAGAGTTGTCTTAGTTTTAAGCACTGCTCTAAAGTCAGGGAATAAAAACAATTTTCTGTTACTGACTCACTTCTGGTTGAGCTCATCAATATCAATTGCAGTCTGGTTTTCTCCAGCCAGGGTCTTCAGCAGCAATTGATACGCTTCGGTGGAAGTATCATTTGCAGCCTTGGCTGTGCGAACAATCTCATCAGCTTCCTTTTTGTGCCTGGATAGGATGACAACAGAAAAATGATGCCATTAGATTTGTCAGACAATAGTTTTTATCATCAGTTTTTCATTATATTCTCTCTTAGTTTTCCTTCTTTCCTTCCCCCAGATTTAAATATGGAAGATGCTGAAACATTTGCAATGGAAGATGGTTGCCATGTCTGTCACCCACAGGAGTAATGTTTGCCCTCAGTGCTACACTGCCATCATCCCACAGCACCAGTCTCTTAAGTGACAAAGGGTGTGTATTTCCAAATGAAATTCTGCTTCCCCCTTGTAGAGAAGAGCAGGGCCCTGACATAGGTCATGATCAGTGTGTCTTGCCACAGCCTACCTTTCTGCCAGCTTACGGGCCTCTTCTGCCAATAGAGTCATGTTGTTGGGGTCCCCACTTTGATCTGGAGGTGTAATGGACTGGAAAAGAAAAAGAAAGGAAAAAAACCCTTAAAGCTCTTTTTTCATCTTTTATTCATCTTTGCTTTAAGTATTTATTGTCATGATCTAAATGCTTAGAGATGTGTCTAACCTACTTCTCTACATGTTTTTCTTAAGCCTATGCAGTTTCCACCACTGGCTATCCCTTGAAAAACAACAGTGATAATATTTATTTAGGACTTTTATGTTGGTTTGGGCTAAGATACAATCTGTGACTGACAGTGGTGAATTTCCTTCATTGATTTCCCACGATCTTGATGCAAATTTGCTGTATGAGGGAGAGAGCAAGTGGAGAAACACACCAGGGGCACAGAAGGAAAGGCCCTCACCCTGTCCCAGCTGTGTGGGATCTCAGCAGCACACTCACCACGTTGTCAGCTGCCATCTTGGCCTTCTCCAGCATATCAGAAGCCATGCTGATCAGGTCCTCAGTGTCCTCCACCCGCACCCGGGCCTGCTCTGCCAGGTTCTCTGTGTCCTGCACTGTGCCCTGGATGTTCCTCAGCCTGTTGAGCTGACTCACTAAGGTGCTGTTGATGTCTTTGAGACGATCCATGAGACCCTGATCTACATCTGAAACACACGACAGGAAAGAGAGGAAGCAAAATTAATTAGAGCAGGAAGAGAAGATGGAGCAGCAGCCTACCACAGGCACTGTGTTGGTAGGTTAATCCCCTACTGAAAGGGAACCAGGCAAAGCCATTTCACAAGTCACTTAGCTTGAGATCAAAGCCATAATCAGAACGTGCACCAAACAGGAGAAATGAAAAGCCATTAACTGCTAATAAGACAATCCTGCTGGTGCTGGAACTGACTCTGATGGGAGATTTTGCGCTCAGAATCATGTTTTACCTCTCCCATTGACTCAAAATGACAACAGAGCTGCTCCTCAGTAGGTATGATACGTCTGTTTTGTGAATTCTCTTTAGCTTGTCTCCTAGACATTAAGCAGATGGAGGGATAACGCAGATGTACATTTTTCCACACTCAGGGAAACAATTACTACTCTGCAGAAAAACATAAGGAACTCCATACAGAGCAGCTAAGAGCTGTGTGGAATAGCAAACCCACTCCAAACTCTCCCCAAACCAAAGGGCTGACAAAAAGCTGGCAGGATAGAGCCTTGGATCTCACATATCTAGAACCTGTAAGGCACCCAAACTTCACCAAATTTCTGGACCATCAGGTAACTCCCTACAACAGCATCTTAATAATGGAGGCATCACAGCACAGGTATGTGCCTCACAACCAAGGCAGTTACTTTTGAAAAGCCGAGAGTGTTACCAAGATTTGAAGTTCAAGCAGAAGCCCACAGAACTCCAAAATTAAAATTGGTCAGATGCCTTGACCTTGCAGCACACCTTTAGTATTGACCATGAACATTTTGACACATTTCAAAAACATACTACCAGAGAAAAGCAGAAATAACTTCTACAGGTGTGGACAGATTTTTGGCAGGGTAGTTTTTGTTGCATTTACCTTGCTCTCTTAGTAAGGGAAGAACCCAGAGCTGGGGAAGGCTCTGGAGCACAAGTCCCATGAGGAGCAGCTGAATGAGCTGGGAGGGGTTGAGCCTGGAGAAAAGGAGGTTCAGGAAGAACCTTCTGGCTCTGCACAACTCTCTTACAGGAGGGTGCACTCAGGGGGGTTGCGCGCTGCTCCCAAGGAACAGGGACAGAATGAGAGGAAACAGCTTCAGGCTGTGCCTGCGGAGGTTCTGGTTGCATAGCAGGAAAAATTTCTTCACTTAAAGGGCTGTCCAGCCCTGGTACAGCTGCCCAGGGAAACGGTGGAATCACTGTCCCTGGAGGGATCTAAAAGCTGGGTGGATGTGGTGCTTGGGAACATGGGTTAGTGCTGGCCTTGGCAGTGCAGGGGGGCAGGGAACAGCTGGACTTGATCAAGATCAAGGGTCTTTCCAAATTACATGATCCTATGATTCCAAGACAGAGAAAGAGAGCAAAAATTTCACCACAAAACCAAATCCATTCCTTCATCTTTCTCCAATCCCCACCCTGCTACCCCCTTATGTGGGACTAATTTCTACACATGGATGCCAAGCTGAAGCTGAAAAAAGCTTAAGTGATCATTCTCACTGACAGGAATCTTCCAAGCAAATGGCAGCATTAGCTGAGTGTTAGCTTTTTCCCAGCTTCACACAAAGGGGACAAATTTTCCCAAAGCAGTCTGAAATCACTGAACCAACTCCCAGGGGAACATCTTTTACTGCAAAGTCAATAGTCCTCTTCAGGGTTTTCTCTTCTAAAACATGCATCATCTTATACATTAGAGACCCTAAGGACAAACCACTGTCACAGACATGACAAACATCCTGCTCACAGACATCCCGTGGTAGCAGAGACAACAAAAGCATCAATTTGAAACAGAGTTTAACAGGAAAAACAGCACTCTTCAGAATATTCTACACTTTATAGTGGGATAATTAAGTTTGCCACCAGGATTTTGAAGCCCTCATTCTGATTGCTGATGATATCCCAACAAGAACTACTTGATCCCAAGATGTCTGAGCACATTTAAAGCATAATAAGTGTATTGGAAAGTTTTCTAACTGTTTAACAAATAAAACCCTCCTTTGCGTTGAGAGAAGAGGGTAACACATAAAACACTTCCATCCATGCAAAGCCAGAGGCAGATCTTTACTTCTGTGTACAACAAAGACAGCTGGTAGAACAGCATGGATAAAAGCACAGCCACTGCTGCTTTGATAATAACATTCACTGACTCAGTGCTGCCTGAAATTGCTGTCAATCCTGGAGCACAGCACCGGCTTGAAATAAAACATATTGTCTCCAAAGGGAACAGGAGCATGAGGCATGGAACTCATTCAGTTGGTCCATGTCTGATCAGGTCAACTCACCTTTGGTCTTCTGTGCTTCATGGAGCAACTCTGTAACTTCTCTTTCTGCCTGCTTCAACCGCTCTTCGAAGGCTTCATCAGTTACAGTTTCTTCTCTGGTACCCAGATTTGCTATAAGATTTTCCAGTTCCTGCAGCCTTTGACGTTGCTCTGCCACCTACATGAGAGGGACAGAGCACAGCTGTGACACAGCAAAGCACCTTGAGCCTCTCTGCTTTCAGCAACCACCAACAGCCATGGGCTGGAATGCTGCACAAGTGCCCATGTGCCACCATCTCCAGTGGTACCAAGAGCAGTGTCTGCGGCCTTACCTTATCTTTGACTAATCTGTAACAGGCTGGACACTCCTGGCAGCCTGGCCACGAGCGGTTGTAGAAATAGTTCTCCTCACACTGGTTGCAGCGGCTCCCCACGAAGCCTTCCTTGCACTCACAGTGACCGTTCTCCCGGCACTGCAGGGACCGCGAGCCCTCAGGATCACAGTCGCAGGCTGCAGGGAAGTGCGTTGAGAGAAGAGCTGCAGAAGAGGCAGAAATACCCTAAAACTTACAGCATGAGAGGATATGCTTATACCCTAAAACATCTGCAAGTGCTATGGGGCACAAACCCACAGCAGGATCTCACTTCTAATCACAGAGCTTTTACTCACAAGCAGGATTCAGCACTCACTGTGTTTGTTCAGTGCTGCTGTTAGCTCTCCCACAAAGCATCAATCTACCCCACTGCATTGCAACCAACTGCAGTTAGTTTTCCTGCTCTTTACAGGCAGGGATACCAATGAGGAAAGTTTGGATCACCCTGCTTTGCAATCATGTTTACAAAATCAGCTGCTCCTCAAGACAGAACCTGTATACTGAGGCCACCTGCAGAGTAACTGTGCAGGAACACATTAGGAAACAGGGCTGTTGCAGGCCAAGATGCAGAGAATATATTTACACCAAGGAGAAACAGCTATCTACTAAGTTGGATATCTAGAAAGTCGGACAAGGAAAATATAACAAAAGAAGGAGATAAGATACAGCACAGAAACTTAGTTTTGTCACGCACAGCACAGACATAAAAGTGCCAACTTCTGCTATGATGAGGAGTGAGGTGACAAAATACCTTCCCAGAGGCACAAGGAAACAAAGGCAAGACTGGGTGTGCAACATCCTTCCAATCTGCCTTGCTCTGGCCCCTCAGACTTACGTTTACAGCCTTCAGAGCCAAAGCCGAAGTGGTTGGCCTCACATCTGTCACAGTGCTGGCCGGTGACGCCTGGCTGGCACTCGCACTGCCCCGTTCGGATGTCACACTGCCCGCTGGTGGAGCCCAGAGCATGGCAGTTGCACCTGGGGGAGGCAGGCACACGTCAGATGTGACACAGAAGGGACATGTGGGGCAAAGTGCCTCTCTGAAGAGCGCAGCTCAATATTTGCATTTGCCAAAAGCTGCTTTTCTTGCCGTGAAGATGCAGCAGACGAGGCACTGAGCTTTTGAACCATGCAAGGTCACTTGCTGCCTGCACTAAAAAAGGAACCCAAGAGCCCCTGCTACAATCACAAAGTCATGCGGCAGTTTTCTATTTAAAACTCTGATTTAGAGCGCTTTATAAAGCTATTTATAAGTCAAGCTTTTTGTACAGCCTTAGTAGCTGCTTCCTGACCACTGTTCTTCCCAACCCACAGCAGCAGAGGCACACCAGCTGCTTGTGACAAACATCACTGCACAATGTAAGCACAGACCCTCCAAAACCAGGGTCTCTGTCCCAAGCCAAGACAAACCGCACCTCTCACAGCCACGTCCACTCTGGAGGTTGAAGAATCCAGGCTCACAGGCACTGCAGTCCCTCCCAGTGACGTGAGACAAGCACTCACACTGCCCAGTCACTTGATTGCAGATGGTCTGCTGATTCACTGTGCCATACGGATTGCAGTGACAAGCTGCAAAAACAAAAAGGTATGGAGAAACATGCACAAAGTTAGAAATCCCCAAGGCCTAGAATGGGCCTAGATCCAAACCACATGGCCAGCCAGCCCCTGTATCGCACAATGCTTTTGCTTTGATAGCACTGAGTGCCCACAAACAGAAGGATTTTCACAAGCTCGAACCACCAAGCTCAGGGTAAAGCCACACATTGCTGCTGACAGGCACAAGTGACAGCCTGACAGCAGCTCTCGGGGACAAAACCATTTCTAAATGCAAGAAGAAGCAAGTCTCACCTTTGCACTTGTCAGAGGGCTCGGGGGCCAGGGGGTTCCCGAAGAAGCCATCCTTGCAGCGGTCGCAGTAGAAGCCAGCGGTGTTGTAGATGCACTTGAGGCACTCGCCGGTCTGGCGGTCGCAGTTGCCCACGGCGTTGGGGTCGATGTTGTTGTTGCACTGGCACAGGCGGCAGGGCCTCACGGCACCATTTTGGCCCAGTGGGTCTCCGAAATAGGCATCATCACACAGCTCACACCTCTTGCCTGGGACACAACACAGACACGGGTGCTGCAGCAGAAAGCCTATTGCTGATCTCACATGGATCCCCTTAGCATCTTCCCTTTCATCATTCTGTTGGGGCCAGACACAAATCCCTCCTCATTTCTAAATACAAGCTGATTTTTCACTGGCTCTTTGCATTATGAATTATTTTCATTCCTCCTTTCCCTCCTATCCCTTTAAGCCAGACCTGCAATATGCTGTTAATTTAGGAATCCCAACAGGTAGAGTTCCGTGGGGCATCACTGCTCCAGGAAGCTCCTCTGCCAATTAGACATGCCAAACCTCCACAGGCAGCCAGTGAAGCATCCAATTCAGACCTTCCTACATTTACTGCAGATCTGACCTCCCCAGCCAGTTATGAGCTTCACTTCCTAGGAAGTTCTTTCACAAACAAACCCCCTTTTTCCTCACATCCCAACAAGGTGGTGTGAGACAGGAGGAACTCTTCTGCAATCGCATAGCTACAAGAAAGATCAGCTGCTACAGACACCTGAGCTGAAGGGAACCTGGGGCCTGGACTCTGCTCTGGTTCACAACACAGTGGCACCCACAGGAACCCCCATGAGCTGCTTACATGCTTGGTCAGAGGCTTTCCTAAGCACTCAAGAATTTACAGGTATTCTGTACTTTGGACTCTGCCACGTCAAGCATAAAATCAGAGAAGCATGAAGCCTGCCAACCATCCTATGGCTTCCTTGCTGTTTGCAGGCAGAACAAAAGTTTCTGCCTACCAACTCAGCTACATGCTTGGACTTCACAGCCTATTGCTAAGAAAAAAGATCTGTATCTGTTCACATATTTCTCCTTAAAATTGCTGAGCACTAGTTTGATCTTGTATTTTTTTGGGCAGTGTTCATGAGTCACTGCAGCCTTCCTGCTCTTCCTAGGAAGCACCCTGTAGTGCCTCACTTGCTGGCAACCTGCACCTTCTAATTTTATTTCAATCTGACCTGCCTTCCTGGCTCTTTTAAATCTATTTTCTGCCCAACACCATGCTGTCATCAGAGCTGTACTGGAAGACAGCACGGCTCTCCTATACAGCACAGAAATGGTCAATCTTTGCTGATCAAGTCTTTTGTTCTCAAGAAACAGGCATGAAAAATATGTGAAGCCCCAAGACACACAGGACAGAAAACAGGGCTGAGAAAGGGAGAAGGATTTGAACCAGAAGACACAGCAGCTTTCAGAGCTACTCACTGCGGATCAGAGAACAAGAACTAGCAGAAGACACACTTCCACAAGCATGTGGATGTAGAAGAAGAAGTTTAGTGCAGAAACGCACCTGTAGTGCCAGCCTGACAGCTGGTGCACACAACCTCCTTGGTGCGGGGCACAATGGCACAGCTCGAGGTGCCTGGGCACGGGCAGGGCTGGCAGTCCAAGGCTGTGCCGGCCGTGGCGTCGCCGTAATACCCATCGCTGCACTTCTCACAGTGCATCCCCGCCGTGTTGTCCCTGCAATTGCACATGCCTGGAATAGAGAGCGACGTGAGCTTTGCTTCATTGCCCAATCCAGAAACGAAGAGCCACCCTCCTGCTGTTCCCTGTTTGCTCAGCCCCTCTTACCTGTCTCGGGATCACACGTCTCGCTGTGCCCGTTGCACGTGCAGGGCACGCAGGGGCTGTAGGGCCCCAGGCTCGGGGTCTCTCGCCGGTACCCAGAGGTGCAGCGCTCACAGAACTGCCCCTCGTATCCCACAGGACACGAGCAGCTCTCCACCCAGGCCACAGGCACACCGGCTCCGGGGCGAGCACTGGTGACGGTGACATCGTCCAGGTGACCGGCACCTAGAAAGCACCAAGGGGCAAACCCTTTGTAAGCACAAAGGCTATCATCACTGCTTCCCAAACACAGTACGGTCCCAAACCGTACGAGGGACACACAGGTGGGTGCTTGCAGTTGGAAAGGTGAATCAAGCTGCAAAACCCTCCAGGGAAGGTTTAGAGAGATGAGCAAAGATGTGCTAGAGCTCACCAAGGGAACACGCAGGGTAGGAAAGCTGAGAATGGCAATACAGAGGAAAATCTGAGAACAGCAGGTGAGCAAGTACAGTCAATTTAAGTTACATTTTACATGCGCATGGTTTCCATTTCCAAATCAAATACCAAAACCAATTCCTGGCTTTCAAGACAGAACAGACCATGTCTCTAGCAATTTTAATACACCATCTGCAAACCATGCCTCAGGACAAACTCTTCAACTATTCCTCTCAAGCCATTCCTTCCTCTGGCATTTCAGCACTTCCCCCCTCTACTAGAAGATCCTTCCCTGGAGCAAAACAGAGCCTGGACACAACATAGCTGGCTTTTAATTTATACCACTGTGTTTGTACCACTGCAGCAGCTTCAGTGCACTAAACAGAGCCTCAGCTACATATTAGCAGTGGCTGCAGCACTCAGGGGCAGTTTGCTCCACACCTTTCCTTCCCTCCATTTCACAACCCCACATCCCTCATTATGGGCCACCTCTCTGAAAACACTTGCAGTTTTCCAACCTTTCCCAAATGCAAATTCATCCTTTGCATCTTTCTGCAAAAATTCTTCATCACACAGCAATACCTAAGGACATATTTTTGCTTCTAATTCATGCCCATTTTTATAGAACTTTGTTACGAGGAACTTTCACTCAGGTTCTGCATAGGCAGCACTTTAGACCTTTTCCTTCCCATTTGTCATGTCAAGGCAAGATACAGAAAGAGGGCGAATGTAACCATGTCCAGTGTAGCAAAACTTAAAGCCAAGTGTTGTAAACTTCCTACACCCTACTGTGTCCTTCAGTACTGAATACTATGTATTTTTACCAACTAGAAGATAGTGGCTATTAAACAAAGCAAAATTTCCGTGTCTAGAGCAAGGAATCAGCATTTAGTAAATGTTCAGCTTTCAGACATTCAGAGACAACACTTTTCTTTCCCATATCCTCTTCAGGAGGCCTGGGAGAAGATGCTACACAGGAAAGCGAGGTGAAAAGCCACTGGCACAAGCTTTGCCAAATAAGCTGCCACAGATGTTTATGGCTGAGCCCTACACTGAAGCAACCCAAACACTAAACAAATGAGTTTGCCCCTCTTCTGCAACGTTCTGCTCAGTGACTCACTTCTCTCACTGTACGTCCCACGGATCTTGATGGAAGTCAAGTTGTGAAGAAGCTTCTGGAATTCGAATGCCGTAAGAGCAGGCCTCCACGGGTAATCTGCAGCCTCATGGAGCCTGCGGAGAAGAGCCAAGCATCATCAGCACAGCTTTCAGCTGCTAACAGCTGCACCCTCTCAACAGCTCCCTTTGCAACAGCGCTGTGCTATTGCGACATCACCCACATCAGTTTAGACCTAATGATCTGTGTTTCCTCAAGAGCTCAGAGGCCAAAGGCAGCCCAGGCCAGCTCCCACTGTACCTGAAGGTGTAAGTCTGCACATTCTCACTGGGGTAGGAGTTGCCCTGGGCAATGAGAGGCACCGACACTCTCAGCCCAGCCCCTTCCAGCACCAGGTCCTCTGCAGAGAGGCGCGTGTCCCGCCTGTCCACACGGAAGGAAAAGGTCAAGTTTTGCCCGTAACTCAAAACCTGGTTGCCCAAGAACTTGCCTGAAAGGGGAAAAAAATCACTACAGTTAGGGGACAGAACACAAAGGGCACAAGCAGCACAGAAAGCCATGCTTTGAGAGTGACCTACGTGGTGCAATGAAGTATATGGGGAAGTAGGTGTCTGAAATAACGGAGATATCCTGGGTCTCAGCACTCCACTGGAGCACGACTTCTGAGCCATCACGCTGCTCAGCACGCCACTCATCCTGTCCTGAAGAATCAGATGGGCAAGAATTAACACCCTCGGAAGATGGAGACTGGCACACGCTTCTCACGTCACATTGTTCATGTCTCAGTTAATCTAATGTGCATGGGCACTACAGGCTGTGCAAAAGAATTCAGATTGTAAACACCATCTTTCCAATTTAAGTCCCTAACTCAAGTGCTGACTTGAAACCTCTGAACTTTGAACCCTCTGATGACTACTTCTCCAAAGCCTTATTTTCTAAAGAGCTTAAGCAGAGACAGAAAAACCTGCAGTCCCCTACAACCTGTTGAGAGAGACAGCCTTTGTATGAACTGTTCTCCAGTAGAATTTAAATTAAAAATATGTTCTTTTCAGACTACACTGCATGAAAACATGCATACACATGAAATTGACTGCATAAAAAACCTCAGATTTTTCCTGGGCTTAGACTCATTGCAAACACAACTACGTTTTATTCAGAGCCATGTAAACCCTGAATCTAAAGCGATTTTGATCCTCTCAAGCAGAAAGTCCTGATTTGGTTCTAGAACTGAGGAAACTCTGCTTTGCCAGCACACCTCTCAGGCTAGAAAAGGTTTATACTTGCAATTCCCACTTGCACCTGCACAGTGTACAATAACTGAGTGCCCAAGGCCAGAGCTGTGAATTCATGTCTCCCCATCTGAACAAACAAGCTGCAGACATGGAAGCTCCAGCTAGCTTCAGCATTTCCAAAAGAGGGATTCTAGACCTGCCTGCCCAAAGTTTGTGGTCTTGCACAGAAAGGAAGGAGTTGGATTCTGACTCAAGACTACAGCCCAACCAAAGATTCAAAAGGAAGCTCAATTTTACCAAACTCAAAGCTGGAGGTGATGCTATAGATACTGTAGCCCACAGCACTGGTGCAGACTGAAGAGTGTCCAAAACAGAAGCAGGGGGTACAGCCTCTTGGATTGGAAGAATCTAGATGGAAAAATCCAGGTTTGCATCTGAGGATACAAAGGAAAGAGAATTAATTTCCCTGATGCTTAACCCCAGGTCCTTGCTCAAATGCTTTTCATTCTTGAAACAAAGCCATGGGAAGAAAAGCTCACCTCTCACAGTGGAATCCTTCCACATTGTCCTTGCACGCACACCGCCCAGTCTCGACGTTGCATTCCCCCGTGCTGCCAGCAGCATTGCAAGAACAGGGCCTGGGAGAGTCAGGAGGGAGGTTAGTTCAGTAAGAGCCACATAGAAAAAGCTTTTAAAAAAAGTCTTGTTTTCCTTTTAGAGAGCTCCAATTCTCCTTACCTGCACCCAGCTTCAGAGAGGGAGTGGAACCCTGGCTGGCACCGGTCACACTTGTCCCCCATCACACCCGGTTTGCAGCTGCACTGGCCGTAGCTGTCACACTGTGTGCTGAGGGAGCCTGTGGAGACAGCAGGGACAGCCACCTCAGCACACACACACGGCTCCATCAGCTATTCACACTTTACAAAACAGCCAAGAAACAAGGAAGAAGAAAATGGGAAGCACAGCCTCACGTTGATGAGTGACAGCTTACCCAAAGACTGCCTCTAGTTCACAGGGATTTTTTCCCCGGGCAGCTCTAGACAGATGAACTGTTATCTAGTCTTCCCAAACTACATTCAGCCTTTTATTCCTACCAACCAACCTTTCTATATATAAAATACAATTTTAACTTCAAATTGCCTTCTCCTGCTGCATCCTCAGTGCTACATTTGCATGCCTCCAATTCCATATCTGCTTTACTCTGTGGTACATAATTTCCAGGATTTTATTCCCTGAATCCCTTGTGTTCCCCTAATCACCATCTCCCCTTCCCCTGACTTCTCCCTTTCACACGCCTATTTCCTTCCTTGATTCCTAAGTCGCATTTAAAGACTAAACTTCCTCCTTGGAGCAAGGCTGCATCTGCCACTATGAGCCCTATAGAGCACACTCTTGAGCAAAACCCTCATTTTTGGAAGGACATTTTCCTCAGTACTGCTCCGTTCAAGTGGTCTTGCACAGAAAGCAGTAGCAGCTTTCTTCAATCCACTGTCAACAAAATGCTTTCTCCCAAGCATCCATGTAGCTGCCAGCCTCAGAGCTGTCAGAGGAGTAAGAGTTAACTACCAGGAGAAAAATACTTTAATATACAGAAATAGTTGCCTGTTTCCACTTCAGTCCACACCAGAAGATTATAGCAAAGTGAAGAGTTATAAGATGATTAGGCTGGACAGGACAGAAGAACACACAAAACCTTTACCATATACAGCCAAAGTTCAAATCCCCTTTGCAATCCCACTTAGCACTATTTAGGAAAAAAGAATACTTGACAAAAAATACCAATCCAAACATATTCAGTAGATTCAAACATGCCCTGAGTGTCAGTGTGTCATGGCATACAAGCTAACGGCCAAGTTATAAAGGCCTTTGAAAGCCGTCCTTGAAGACCTGAGAAGTCACCCCCCTGCATCTTTTTGACTGTCTCAGCTGACACCAACCCTCACCCCTCTTAAAATAAGGTCTAACACAAGGACCCAGGAAAGCAGTCAGAAGAAGAAAGGGCCTTTATTGGTCAAAAATTTCACAACTGCATGACTCCTTGACAAAATTAGATAGGAGATGCACCCTGGCAGACGTCTCCCTGGCTGCTTTTAGGGCATGCTGCAAGCAATGACTTATGTCAGCTACTCTTTTGAAACCTCACATCATATCTTACTATGTGTTACCCTTTTCCCTCCTTCTACCTTACTTGCTGTGGGCTGGTGTAGTTACAGGATCCCTCCTTACAGGTTAAGTGGTTCCCTTCATGACAAAAGATTTGTTCTCCTGTCAGAATTACCCCCATGCCCGGTTTTTTTAAAGGAGTTGAACTACATATTTTGGGTTTGTTTTATCTCACCCCACCCCCTTTTGTGTTTAATGTTTCACTGGTTTGTATTTATAGTGCTTGGATACTTGGTAGGAGAAACTGATGCAGCAGCTAAAGTTCACTACAATTTCTCAGCATGAACAACTTCCAGAAATACCCACACACATCATCTTGGTTATTAAGAATTTAAATGAGTTCTTTAGTACTGGGAGCATTCAGGGTAACACATACACAGTGGAAAAAAAAATCTATTTCAGAATACATTTGACAGAGTAAGTGCTGCAGAGGTGACCCACCTGCCCCTACCACCCTAAGCCCATTTAGATCCAAGGACAACTTAAACCACAATACAACCCAACAAACACTTCCTACAGGGAAATGGAAAAAAAAGAAAAAAATAAAAGAAAAAAAAGAATCCTGACAACCCCTCCCCGTTTTTCCCCCGGAGTTTGCAATGAGCTGCATGACGGAAAGAAGGGGGGCGTTTTGTGCACGAAGTGTGCAAGCAGGCACGTTAGCAGCCCTGCTCACCGACTGGGTTGCAGCTGCAGGGCAGACAGGCCTCGTCGCTGGCCAGGCGGTAGAAGCTGTCCCGGCAGCGCTCGCAGCGGGGCCCGTCCGTGTTGCCGGCACAGGAGGTGCAGTGGCCGCCGTGGCCCGTGGCGCGGTACAGCTCGGGGTCAAAGTAGCACTCCTGGGAGCGCCCGCTGCAGTCACACGCTGCAAAGACACGGCACCATCAGTGAGCAGCCCCTCCCCACGGCACAACGCCCACCCTGCACCGCTCAGCTGTACAGGAGTTGGGCTAGGAGCTTTTAACCTCTCCAAGACCTGAAACAAACTTCAGACCGTTCTCAGCAATGCCCAAAAGAAAACCAGCATTTTCTACCCCACTTCTTTCGACATCAGGCTGCCACTTGCAGCCAAAATGTTGTCCTCCCACATAGCATCACCGATCTCTGTCATTCAAACAAGAATGAAAAGGTAACATGAAGTTACTCCATGCTGTGATGAGAGCTCCTCCCCTAGATTGCAAATCCCTAGACAGCAGGACATCCCAATTTCACCAGCCCACTGAGGGAAGTCACAGACAGCTGGGACCTATCTAGACACACAGAGGTCAGACAGGAAGAAAACTTTTCTGTCTGAAAAAGCTTCCTCATAAAGTAAACTACCAGGAGCTGTGTTCTGGGACAAAACACCAAGCAAATTGGTGTTCTGTGACAGAGACCTGCATCTGCAGTCCAGAAAGATTAAATTAAGATTTAGATTAAATAATCAACAAGTAACTGTAAAAACCAATAACCCAAACACAAAATTCAGCTGATGGTAAATGAGGAGTTTTTGAAAGGGCAATTATACTCCAGCATAGTAAACAGATTATTTTCCCCATGGGCCTCATAAAGTACAAGCCTGTACATTTTTGCAGGACGGCGCTTTCCTAAAGGTGGTTCCCATCCTTCTGCAGAAAGGAAATGCCCTTTCCTAGGGATCTACCAGAAAGCTCCCACAGGACAGGAATGGAATGACCATCAGTCCCAGGACCTGTGCTTAACGCTGGCTAACTGTAACTCAGTTTCAGCAAGGCAGGGCCAGCTTGTGGCTGCCAGCAGAGGCAGGGGCCCTGCCCCAGCCGGCTGTCCCCGGGTGCAGCCGCACGTACGCAGGCACTCGTTGGCGCTCTCGGCGGTCGCTCTCCTCCACGGGCGGTCGTTGAAGAAAGGAAGGCACTTTTCACAGTCCACCCCGAAGGTGTTGTGCTTGCAGTTACAGACCAGCTTCCCAAGCTCATTCTTCACACACTCACTCGCGTGCCCGTTGCATTTGCACCTGGTTCAGGAGAGGTAAGGAACAGGGGTTAAAACTCCACGGCTCCAGGTCCAAAGCAACACTAAAATACAGAGCCCAGATCTCAAAATTTGAGATGAGAGAAATTTGAAGGTAGATGACGACAACAAAATTGAGAACCAAACTGCTGTCATTCAGCCTGGAGAAGAGGATATCTTATAGAGGTCTTCTAATATCTAAAAGGGGGTTACAGGACAGAGAGAAACTTCTTATCAGGGCCTGTAGTGATGGGACATGGGGCAGTAATTTTAAACATCTTTCAAATTTTAATTTAGATTGGACATAAAGAATCAATGCTCTACAATGAGGGTGGTGGGACACTGGCACAGGTTGCCCAGAGAAGCTGTGGCTGCCCCATCCCCAGAAGTGTCCAAGGCCAGGCTGGACAGGGCTTGGAGCAACCTGGGACAGTGGAAGGTGTCCCTGCCCACGATGGGGGTTGGATGATCTCTGAAGGTCCCTTCCAAACCAAACCATTCTGTGAAACAAAGAGGTGCAGCTTGCTCTAGGTAGGCATTAGAAAGAGAAGAAAGTTAACTAACTCCTATTAGTCTCCAGAATAATCTGAGTAGGAGAAGCAAAGATTTAGTGGCTTTATGTTAGTAAATTTTCCACAACTTTTTTTCTTGTGAGAGCCCAGAACACGGTATGTTCATTGGGTGTGGGCTATAGTGGTATCAGTAAGAAATCAAATAGCACAAAGGTGACTAATACAGAAGCTCAGGGACCTCCAGACTGGTGGTGCAGCCAATAGAAATCCCCATGTGGCCAAATCCCAGTCTCAGGACTGCCACATGCAAACAGTCCAAAACCCTGCAGTCTCATAAAATTAAAACATTTTATCAACAACTACTTAAGGTTTAAACATTCTGCAACAGAATTTGGCAAAAGGGATGGACAACCACAACCATGCTGTACTGTGTTCTAGAGCTCCAAAGGAGATAGCTTCTTCAATGTATGTGAAGCTTCAATGTATGAGACACTGAGATTTTCTACTCACTGTTATTCTACAGTACAGACACAGGCAGAGAACAATTTAAAAACACATTAAAAACCACGCAAACCACAGAGCAGAAAAAAATTTCTTCTTTTGTTTTTCATCTTAGTTACTCTTTTTACCATTTACCCTCTCAAATCACTTAATATTTCATCTAATCAAGGAAAAAAAATTGATCTCTGCCAGCCCTGAAGTTACAGCCACAAAAGCTTATACCCAGTATTTGCAAATTATGTAAAATTAATTTTAATGCATTCTTGATTTAGGACAGTTGGCAAAGACCAGAGCCTATTGGTATGATGTGAATACAATCAGTATCTTTAAAACAGTCTAGTAAAACTAAACAAAAACTTCAGTAAGCACAAAGTTTTATTGTCTACTCACCTACCACCCACAGCAAAATCTGAAATCGCATAGTAGTAAGACTTGAGAACTTTTGGGTCATTGAAAACTTCATCTCCAAATGTGTTCAGACGGTTGAGGGTCACTCTGATATCTGTAGCCGTCACCCATTCCTAGAGCAGACAGAAATTCCATCAGATGAAACACCTTCTCCCTTGAGAGAGTACCAGTCATTAGCAATTCTATTAATGAAGTCATTCATCAGCAGCTGGTTCCTTCCTCACTGTTTTCCCCTCTGCACCTCAGAAGCTCACACGCTCCTGCCCCAGCAGCCTTATGCCACATCCTCTTGATTCAAATGGGTTTTCCTGCCCCCTTCTCCTCTCTGGAGACCCTTTCCAAAGCCTCTTCGCATCCTGACTGCTTTCAACTGGGAAGCACTGAGTAATCCCTCCAGCAAAAAGTGCAGGGCAGGCAATTATGCCAGCTTGCTAATTGTACATATCTGTCTGGCTGTACTCTTCCTGCAAAGCTATGCAGCACCAATGGGAAAAACTTCATGGTACATTTGTCTGCAGACATATTGCACCAGACTAAAATATATAGACAGACAAATGAGTGAGTCTGGGGGAGGCTGAGGAAGACAGATCTGACTTGCAACACAAGAGTTTTTCATAATATTTACGTAGTGTCTGTAACACACTGCCCTGCCCTCGTGCAGCAGCAGCCAGCACACACAGCCTGTGGCCAAATTTCATATCATCTTCTACCAGCCACTGATATTGGCAACTCCTTGGTTTTATTATACCCTTGACAAAGCTATTTTCCTTCAAACACCATAAAAAAGAACACAAAGAAACACCTCTGTATGTACAACTGTGCAGCACTGCTCAGCCAGTAATACAGTGTTTATTTACTGAATTACAAACTCTGATGTAAACACAGGGAAATACCAATCACAATATATATATTTATTCAGTTCTGAAAAGCAACACCAGGGGTTGGTACATATTTTAAGAAACTGGTGGTCAGATCTCTCTCTAATCCTTACACAGAGAAGTTTATCAGAAAATTACACACATTACTAACTTGAAATCTACTTGTTCAACTTAATGATAAGACATGGTTTTCTGCAAGGGTTGGTTACACTAATAAGGTGGCCAAACTGGTTCTTTTCCACTTCATAAATTCTTTGTCCTTTCCCATGAATCTTATTTTTTCATGTCACTTTAGTTTGCAGTAGCAACCCCACCAGATTCTGCTCTCCTGTCTGGGAATTGGAGACTGGCAAGCCCTGAGCCTGCTGGGTGCTCGTCTCAGTCTGCTCCTGCTACTCTCAGAGCAAAGGGAAGCGATGGTAATTACAGCTCTGAAAGGAAGATGAGCCCCAGTGAGGCAAACCTCACAGCTTTAGCTCCTTCTTACAGTACAAACTGGAGAAGTCATCAAGCAGAACACAAAAACTGGCAAGTAAATCGAATAAACTGGTCCTCCTAGTATGCTCCTGACCACTGCCCAACCACTCCTGTGAATGCAAAAAAAAAACATTCAAAAATGTTTTTGAACAAAAAACCCCTGGCAAAACCCCCTTGCCAAGCCACTTGTAAGAGAAAAATACCAAGGATAAAATCAAACTTCTCTGCTTCAACACACGTGTAAGAGAAGAGTGTAGGGATTCCTTTAATGCTTTACATATTTAGAAGAATCTTATATTTCTTACTTTTTTCTGCTTAAAATACACATGCAGATGCCTCAAACATTAACTGGACTGAGACCTTACCTGCCTCTGTCCTTGTATCTGAAACAACAGCAGAATGTCCACAGCTGCTTTCTAAGCTGGCAGAGATTTACATTCATCCTCTGAAGACTTCCATGACGCCTACTGACAAATCACCCTTAACGCCACCGGGTTTGCTTTTTTGTACCATAAACTTACTATCAACAGACTCCAGAGTTCAACTCTTCCTTCAAAAGCGTCTCTGTGGATTATCCATCCCAACTCAGCTGTGCAAGGGCCTTTCACTCTGAGTAAGGGCTGTAGTGCAGCCTGGTCGGCACAAAGCCACCGTCCACAGTGACTGCATAGGAAGTCTCAACTCAGACCACCTGACCCACACAGTCCTGCTCACATACCTGCAGCACAGGGCTGTTGTCAAAGTTGTAGGCACTGGGACGCCCCTCGAGCGTCGAGAAGGCCACATTGCCCCCGGTGAGAGGGGAGATGTCGCTGAACTCATCGGTGCAGAGCGCCTGCTGCTCGTCCTCCCCCGTGCGGATGAAGCCACGGTTGATCTTGCGGTAGGTGCTCTCACAGGATCCACTGTAGTACTGGTAGGGCACCCAAGGGCCGTCCTCCTGCGTGCGCTTGTAGATGGCAAAGCTCTCGGGCCGGCTCGTGTGGAACTTCAGGCGCACGTACGTGATGTCAAAGGCTTTTCCTGCGGGGGACACGAGACACGTGTGAGACGGACTCAAACTGAGAATGAATGGCAAGAGCTGCACTGCATTTCTCCCCCTGGAGAAACATCTCCCAGCATTATCCAGATGGATGAGCATGTCCAGCAACACCAGAAGTATTGCTTGCAGTCCAGTACTGTGTCTCCAAGCAAAGATAAGGTGAAGGAACTGAAAGCAGAAGATGAGGGCAGGCTGAATAGATAAATAAAGACACCTACAAGCTTCTGTGCAACCAAACACATTTCAGAAGCTTCAATTCTTTTCTGCACACATCCCTAACAGATGACAGACTACATCAGAACCATGAGTAGTTTATGTGTATTTAAGGCCAGGCCCAAGTTAATCACAACATCTGCTGATATTTCTCCCAAATAAATGCATGGGAGCAAAAGTATTAACCAGAGAAGAACAAGTCACACTGTAGAGCCTGGTTTGTACCTCTGCTTCCCCCCTAAACAGACAATACCTCAATCTCTTTTTACAGCTCACAAAGCTTTTCATCCAGCACTGAACCTACCAACTACCCTGTGAATGCACTCATTCCCTGGGAAAAACAAAATGAGCTTTAAGTTTTCAGCATCATTTGACTAAAGTCACCGAGGCATTTTTCAGATAAGAGTGCAATGATTTACAAGCTACCCGTGTTCTCAATCTCCTAGAAGGATGAAAGAAAATCTACTTCCTTGCCCTCTGTTCCTCTCCTAAGCGGTCTGTGGCAGTCAGCATATCATCCTCCCTTATTACTCTTGTCCAGTGACATCTACCCCCATGCACATAAACCAACTGTCCAGGGGAGTCTCAGCCCTGAGAGAACCCACTAGGAGAAAAGGACCACAACACTCTTCAGCCATCTTCATCTGCTATCCACGCTGGCCAAGGGGCTCAATGGCTCCCAGGAGGAGGCAAACAGCTGTGTACCAGCTGTTCTTGCTCCACTACAGCAAGCTGACTGTGTACAATCAGGACACCCTGGACCATGCAGAGAGCTTGCTAAAACAACGTTGAGTTTGTTTGGAATAAAACCTCGGGTGTTTAGTCCCTGCCACGCTCTTTTATGCTCCCACCACTTCCAAGAAAAACAGTGCTCTAAGCAGAACTTGCAGCCATCACTGGTTCTTTTGCTGATCAGAAAAAAAAAAAAAGCTACTGGAAGAGTTTCAGCTGATTGAGAAACAGGTTTTTTCAACCTGTGGAAGTCACATGAATTTAACCTCAACTTGTAAAATGAATGAACTGTACCATGTTACATTTTAACATGAGGCTTGGCACTTGCTGAAGTGTTCACCTCCTTCCCAAGTGAGAGCAGACCAGAGGCACCACGCACCAAGAACAGAGTGTCCTCTCTGCACACGTGCACAGCTCGACAGCCATGGATCAGGTCACGAACCACGGTGCAGGCCCCACAGTGATTAGGCTGGGGGCCAGCCTGCATTAGGCACGTCACACCCAAAGCCTGTCTGGCACGAGGGAGGAACCAAAGCAGCAGGAGAAACAAACCAAAGGGTCCACGAACCAACATATTTGAAAAAAATAAAAGTAAAAATCAAGATATACAGCACCCAAAAAATTATGTCCCCCCATGTGTTAGTTTGGTAAAGCCTGGTTTTTGGTAGCAAGGGGTAGCTTCTGTGAGAAGCTGCTAGAAGTTTCCACCATATCCAACAGAGAGCCAGTCTCTGATGGCTCTGGAGATGGACATGCAGCCAATTGCAGAGGTTGTTAACAGCTTTGTGATGACATATTTAAGAAGAAATTCAAAACAGCACATGCACAATTTTTTTTTTCCCGGGCTGGTAAAGTGCCACCACTGGAGGCCATCCCTGGCAAGGCGCACAGCAACGTGCCACGATCGCTGCCATTTCAGTGTGGCCACAGCGAGCCTTGGCTGCCTGGCCACCCCAGCCAGCTGTGCCACAGGCAGCAGGGCCGGGGCAGCGGCTTCTCCTTCCCAGCACCCGCACGAGGAGAGGCGTTAAACAGCGCCAGCACCGTGGCAGCCATCATGGCCCGTGTGGCGCGGCCTCTTGGCCGGCAGTGGAAGCAAAACGGGCAATTTCCTCGACACAAAACCTGAATGAGGTCAACTTCTCGGCACTGTGGGATCCTGCAGGAATCTTTGAATCAGTGGAACTTGTTGACAATGGTACCTACAGGCAGCAGTTTTTCTTCTAGTCAGAGAAGAGGAGGAAGTGAGGACACGTGAGGGAAAACAACATCATGGCACCAAGGCTGGTGGAATAAAGAAGGGAGAGGAGATGCTCCAGGTGTCGGAGCCAAGATTCCTCTGCAGGCCGTGGTGAGGACTATGGTGAAACAAACTGTCCCCTTGTAATGCATGAAGCCCACAGGAGATACAGAGATCCACTCGCAGTCTGTGGGAAAAGGGCTCAAACTGGAGCAGGTGGATGCCAGAGAAAGCTGTGATCCAGTGGGAGACGTGACTAGAGAAAGAGAGGGCCCCTGCTTCCAGAGATGGAGAGAAAAAGCCCTTGCTCCCAAACTAGAGCAGCCCATCCTTAAAAGACAGCACCCCATGGATGAGTGACCCACACCACAACAGTTTTGGGATGGCTGTTTGCCCGTGGGAGGGACCCACAGCATAAAAGAGAAAAGACTCCTCTCCCTGAGCTAACAAAAAAAAATCTTGAATGACAAACTGACTAAAACCTCCATGCCCTGTCTCCCTGCACTGTCAGGGGAAAAGAGGGAGGGGCTGGGGAAAAAACAGGTGTTTTAAGGGCTTATTTTATTTCTCATTATCCTCCTCTGACTCTGTTAATAAAAACTCACTTTATAACTTTAAAATTGAACCTGTATTGCCCTTAAAGTGCTTTCTCCCAGTCTGTATCTCAACTCATGAGCCCTTTGTTAATCTTCTTTTCCCCTCTCCTCTGCTCAACTATAACAAAAGAAAGTAAGGGAATGACTTTTGTGGATATCTGGCATTTGGCCAGTGTCAAACCACGACACCCAAGAATAGAAAAAGACCAACCTGGTGTTTAAACTACCCACCAAATAGTATTGTCTGTATGTGACATGCAGGACAGCTGGGATATTATACAGATACAAGCTCCCCAATAGTTCCTACAGAACAGCCTTTCCTATTTATATCATGTGTGCAGTTATGGGTGATCTAAGCACAAGACTGGAAGCCAGACATTCACAATCATGGCTCTTGCTCAGTACCACCTCACTGTTGGTTTGGGGTTGATTATTTAATGAGATTTTCTTACACTGAGAAGACAAGTGAGAAGCAAGCACCACCATTAATGGCAAACTGCTTGCTTCCAAAGGATCAACACTCAGATTAGGCACTCCCTCCCCTTCCTGCCCAGCACAAGAGATGAATCCTGTTCCCATGTATTTGGAGTGTTTTTCTCATGAATCGCAATGAAGGTAAGACGCAGGCATCCTGTGTACAAACCAGACCCTCCCAGCCTTCCTGCTTCTCTTACTACAGGGGCTCTTCTCAAACTGCACATGCAGGAACTCAAGACACACACAGGACAACAGGCTGGAGACACACAAACATCTTTTTCAGGTCCATGGTAAAAAATTCAGCATACACTTCCCATCTTTTCCAAGTAAAAGACAAATACTTCCTCCTTCTTCTGCAGGAATACCCCTGTGTGTTCACCTGCAACGTGGCAGCCTATGCCAGAACTTTACCAACATCGTGGAAAGAGAGCAACTAAAAAACACAACTACTATCGTATTTTTATCCCTAGTAAAAGTGTCATCAGCTTAAAGAGAAAGTTTTGTTTGAGCTCACATGGTAAGATAAAGCAAAATCTAATGCTGAAAGTCAGCCCTGGTGGGATTTCTTCAGGCAACTTTAATGACAAGTAAAAATGGGGAAACATCAGGCAAGAGCAGCCATTCCCTAAGTCAAGAGGGGATAAAAAATAAGCCGATAATGAAGACAACAGTGAAGGTCACTTTACTAAACTGTGCCAGCTGAATTGTCAGGAATATCCTGCTCTTTTGAATTGGGGTGGTTAGTTTTCTACTAGTACTGCATTCCTCTGGTGTGAGGCAAAACCCCTGTGCTCAGGCTTCATCAAGACGGGGAGGAAATGCTTCAAAAGAATCCTGGGAATGATGAGGGGGCTGACCATGTGCTTTCACTCACACACACAACTTTCTGCTCTAGATGAAAGGCAGGGTCACAGGCTGCTTGCACCAGAAAAGAACTACGTTTTTCACTCTCCACTATAACTGAATTATGATCCCTGTTTCCTGACAAGGTCTCCCACAGCTCCTTGTGAAAGCCCCAGCTCAGCTAAAGGCACAGCACATGCCAACTGCGCTGAGCAGCGTGAAAACATTTTCCCTGGGAACCCCTTCTGCTAAATGGCAAGGACCCTCCCTTTTTCACCTCTTGTTTTACAGGGCAGGCCAAGAAAATGCATTCAAGCCCCTCCCAACTGAGTAACCCACGTGAAAAAGACATTTATGGCAGCTGGCAGCATAACTCCTTGAGCAGTGCAGTTAATGGCATTAAAGAGGAATGCAGTTAATGCACAGAGAGCGGCTGTGCAGTGCCTTGTCGGGTAAATACTGCTGGAACAATGGAGTTTACCCAAGACCAGCTGACACAGTGTGGAAACGTGTTTCCCCACTGTTCATACTGAACATAAATACTGTGCTTAACAGCCTGGCAGTTCTTTGAGGCTGCAGAGCCTTTTTCTAGCAAAGATAAGCAGCCCAGGTTGCTTTCATGTCTTGCCGGGCTGAATAAACATATACAGCTATTACACTAAGAAATGGTGACAGCAATAACCAGGTGAAAGGCAGTTTTAAAGATTACATTTAGAAGACAAAAAGACATTGTTCTCCTGTTCCTAGAAGCCAGTACTGACTTGGAGCTCAGTTTGGCTTAGAACTGTCTGATAGTGTCAAGTGCCAGGTAATATTTCCCTGTGTGTATTGAGAAATGACAGATTTGTTTTGCAGGAGGAACTCCAGGTGCTGGAATCAGTGACCATGAGCTTAGCACTTCACGAGCGCAACCTGACGTGTGTTTAAAGCATCCAGAGCTCAAAATCATGAGACACACAGTTTCAAACTGCATCTTTTCTGAGGCATGGAGCTGTTCACCAGCAAGTGACAAGGTGGCATGATAACCAGCCCCCTTGACAATTCAGGATGATGAAAAAAACCTTTAATCCCCTTCTCTATTGTAACCAAGCACACATAGAAGCCTTCAAGACAATATTGCAATTACAGATCCAAATGAGCGAGCAAGTCTTGGGTGCCTGGAGAAGCAGCAGAAGTGGCATTGAAAATGCTCAGCATTGCTTGATTCAGGCATTTTGTTGCCTGAAACAACCTGCTCACGTTGCTGGGCTTGGCCAGCTGTCATCAGCAATTAAAGCCCTCCCTCAGCCGGGTCATCGCCAAATTCAGAATCCCAAGGTCCACCAGGAAACGTGCCATGCTAAAATCCATATAAGCAAATGCCATTGAGATCTTCAGAAACTCCTCCCTTTTCCCTGAAATTAGGAATTCACTCTCCACACAAAAGACCTCCTTGTATTCAGGCCCCTCAGAATGGATGGATAATTTACATCAGGAAAACTGTCTCGCCAGCTGGCACAATGACTACAAGTGTTGAATTGTGAGCAGATGCCTGGGTGAGATAAGCCCAGAGGACACTCAGCCTCCTTCATTATCAGTCCGCTCGAATCCCCTGCACATGGGACTGGCACATGGGAAGAATCGATGCTACCTCTCCTGCATACAGCCACTGAGTTTCACTGAGGGAAAAAATAATCCACCTGAGAAGACTGCACAGGGCAAAGAACCAAACATTAGCAGATTTGTTTTCCACAAAATCCACCGGGCAGTAATGAGTTGGGTAAACTTTACTGTTTCTCTTTTGGCTGGCTCCTGTTTCAAGGCAGCTTTTCTCACACAAGTGCTTGCTGACAACCTGTGTCTTAGTAAAGGTTAAAATAATTGAAAACCAACCCAGTAACAAATAGAGCCTACTTAGTACTTTTTGACTGGATTTCATTTCCATTTTGCAGTGACGGGCAGAAAGCAATCAAATACAATTGCCATTTCACTTTGCTTTTTTTCTTCTGACCTGCTTCCCCATGATTCCCAGGAAGATATGCCAGTTTTCCCAGTTACCAGACCGAAATGTGCTCCATGCCCTTCACCCTTATTCCTGCCTCAACTCTGCCCTTCTTGAACCATCAGTTGTCCCAGCACAAGGCTGGCCCAGCCATGAGCTAAACAGACTGGCTCTGATTCTTCCACACACGCAGATCCCAGAAGCTCACACAAGCAGCGTGTTCCTTGCAGGAGACAGAGAAACCTGGATGTCAGCAGACAGAGGCCAGCAAGTTCACAAGGTCTTCTTCAAGACCAATCACTGCATCTTGAGCCAACTGACCACTCCCAAGTTCTCAGCTACCGCAGTGTTTTGTTCAGCCTCTCATGCTAGAAACCCTGCCAGAGCCCTCCCTCCTGGGTCACAGGGGCAGCAAATGAGAGGCCAATACTTAAGGAGAATGAGTTATCCCATCTAATGGAATGAGATAGGATTTGTCAGCATGCAGATGAGCAACAACAGCAGGACAGAGTTTATAAGGAGGGGTGGAGAGTGAGAAACACCCTGAGACACTTGTTCTTTCAGAATAAAGTACTTCGATTAAACAACAGCCCAACACCTGCAAGACACAGAAGTGTTAAGTTATATTGCTTGCATCACGTGTGCATGAAAAAGCCACACATGACCAAAACCAAGAAATTTCTGTAGTTCTAGAGCAAATGTTCTTTACAACTACACCCTAGCTTTCTGAGAAAATTTGTGGAGGAGGAGGAAGATGAGAGCACTGGTATTTCCCAGGCAAATGGAATATCCAGCTTCTGAAAAAGGAAAATAAAGGATTTCCACTTTCTGAGGAATTTCACTAGGGAAATAACTCCACACAGAAACACAAGCAACAGTTCTCACATGCCCAGCTATGACCTTTATAGGGACACAAACTAGTAATAATAAATCTTAGGTTTATTTTTTTTCCCTCACCTGAAGAGCCTCAAGATTTATGTGCATAGATCATGAACAAGAAAGACCTGAAGGATTTTAAGTCTTTTCTTACACCATGCCCTACCAAACCAAAGATTCTGGCATAGGGAGCTCCACTCCAGACGGGTGCTGGGGTTTTAAAAAAAAGCTGACAGTGACACAAACATGGACTGTTTTTTCTGGGAGCCCGTTCTAAGACAGGGACAGAGGAAGGAAATGTGTTTGGGACACTGGGGGAATGAGCACAGCCTGGAGCATGCTGGAACGAAGGCGAACTCCCACCACCCCATTAGATCATGCATTCTTCCAACACTCACAAACAAAGGCACCATTGACTCCTGCGCGTGGGCGGCTCCGGACAGCAAAAGGCTGCCCAGTAAATTATTGCATGATAATCCAACATTGATAGGTCATCGAGGCTGCTTCTTTTAGTCATGTTTCCAAAGGGGGGGCGGCTTATTTCCCCCTGCTCTGGGCTGAAAGCAGCCTTGCAAAAAATGCATTTTTTCATTTGATCACTTTTCAATCAGTGTAAAAGTCAGAAATCCTTTTCCATTAATTCAGTACAGCTTGATGCCTTATTTGTACAGCTTTGATGCAAAGATGTTAAGTCCATTTCCCAAAACAGCCAGCTGTGTTTATTCACTGGGGACTGGGAAGATCCCATGTCCAACACAAAAGTCCTAGCTGCACAGGAAGCCTCAAAGTCCTTTTTCAGCAGGAACGATAAAAGCTCGTTTTAAAAAGGCCCTTCACGCTTGGCAAGCACAGCAGATCACAGATGATCAAGGATGCCATGGGCCATTTTGGGGAGGGCTCCATCTCATTCATGGCAAAGCTACCTCCTGCCACCAGTATCAACACCAAAACAAGCTGGATTGTTGTTACGGTGGGTTGGGATCCTTGGAAAGTTCATCTGCTTGTATCAAAAGTCCAGAAGCTTCTCCACAATCCATACACAACAGGTATGGGTGAAAACAGGTCACTCCCACAACTGAAGGAACAGGAATGTGGAGTTTACTCTCACAAAATAGGAGTTTTACGAAAAAAAAAAAAAAAAAAAAAAAGTATGCAGAAAAACCAAAACTTGTCTTTTGCCTTTTATTCTTGTCAGAAGAATGCAATTACCTTCCTTTCATTACTGACAGACCAATGACAACACCAACAGCACATGCGATAACAACCCTTGAAACATTCCAGTCACTGTGGCACCTTGGTGTCCAAGCAAGATTACATTTCCTAAGAGTTTTTCTCATGTTGGAGATACAACTGCCATCGAGTAAAATCTGAAGCAAGCAACCACCACCACTGCAGCCCCAGGCAGATCAGAGATGGTGGCAGCAGCAGGCCAGAGAAGATACACCAAAAAGCTTTCCATCAAATTGGACACTTTCCATCCTTGATCCTCTGCAAAACGGGAAAGCATCTCTCCCGAATGTTTCTTGTGTAAGATCACATCTCCACAGGAATCACAAGAAAGCAATAAGCATTACCACCCACTTTCAAGTCATTCTCATAGTCTTCAACTTAGAGAGCAAATTTCATTTCAATAATTTCCCCTCAGAAATTTTCATTTGACAGTAGGAGGTGTTGGAGGGAGCATTCCTGATGCTCAGCTCCAACTGTACCTTTTCAGAGGTGGAGATGTGGGGATGGAAGAATGACTGAGAAGAAAGAGACTGAAAACTACTTTCAAACTCCAGAAGTTTAAATACCTAAAGAAAACTGATGTCACAGCTCCTTTAAATATGGTATTTGGCCAATTAGCAAAAAAACCATGATTTCCTGTAAAATGAAAATAAGTCTATTGGACTGCAGTGCTGTACCTTGCAAGAAATGTACTATCAGATAATCTGGTGAGAATTGTGAAAGCATTTCTTTAAAGGACAACTAGATTTTACTGACTTCTGAGGGGGAAAAAAATCAAATAAAAAACATTTTTTGCATGGTATTACTGCAAGAATGTCAGCAGGTTTTTGTGAGGCCTGTTTGCCTTCTGCATGCCCTCCCAGGAGCCTCACCCTCCAGCAGCTCAATGTCCTCCCCCTGCTCTTCCAACCAGCACACCTGAAATGAAAGCATGAGTGATGCTTCAGTTTCAGAAGTTCAACAAACCCAGATGATCAGAGCCAAAGGTGCCCTGACCATGAAAGTTATTCTGGATGGTGCCCATATGTGTGGGTGAGATGCCCCCTGCTCCAGGCCCAGCACTCCTGAAGGTGGGCACACCAGCTCCCACTGCAGCACTGCTGCTCCACCCAGTTCCATGGCTCCATCACTTATGATAATCAGCCACTAATGTCCACTAAAGAACATTTTGAAGCCTTTTCCCCTATCAAAAGGCAGCACTCACCCCTGATCTCAACTCTAATACCTGGCTTTGCTCCTATCTGAATTAGATATCAAAAACACACAGCTCATATCACTGAGCTTAATTAAGAACAAATTAAGTGATATGTCTGTATACAATGAGTGCTCTAAGCAGCAGCAAGTTCAGCAGCTCTGGGAGTAACATGACCCTCCAGACTGACTCACACACTGCTGGCTGTACAGCCATGAGAAGCCAGAAATGTTCCTCACAGAGAACACTGAATTCTTTGGAATTTTGATGTTTTACTCTCCCTTCAGCCTTTCCAACTCCCACTCACCAGCCCCAGATTTTTTGAAGACACGGGACATAATTAACAGCACTTCTATTTGGGAATAATACTGTTGCTGTGAGCATCCATCACCTGGCCTGATGCAGACTCAACAGCTTTCTTTTCTCAAGTATTTAAGTTTTGCCCTCTTCAGTAAACATTTAAGCAAACTAACTTTGAGCACATTTGAATCATGCTGTTTAACGCCGCACAATTTGTGTATCTCCTGCCTGTCCATCTTCCCCTCCTCCCAAGAGACTCCAGCAATGGATTTTAAGCAGCAGTTATCTGCCATCACACTAACTTTTAATGCATTTCCAGTCAATTACAGTCTTGTGCACAAGCTACATTATTTATGGAATACAAAAGCAGCAATATCCATAGAGTCCATTTTCAACCACCTACATACACAACAGTTTTACTTTCTCAGCCTGCTAAGCTGGAGAAGAAATTGGGATAAAAAGACTTGACAAAACCATTGCTGGAGTGAGGCCATTTCCAAAACAAAGCTTGCCACCGAGTTATGTTTCAAATATGTTTTGGGAAGTCAGAAGCAAAGCTCTTCCAAATTTTTACTGAAGCAGAGAAGGAACTGCACTCCAGTTCCTGATTCACACGTAACAGCCAGCACATGCCTTCAACTTTGCCTCTGGAGAATAATCTGTGCACACTGCCAGTGCTTGTGGAAGTCACAAGGATGTGTTAAACAGAGTGTGAGCTCATGTTCACCCACACATCCCATCTGGAGACACATGAAGGACAAAGTACTACTTAATGCAGTGACTATTTCTGAGAAAAGAGTTTAGCCAAAAACCACAAGTACTCGAGAAGGTAGCATGGCTTAGCATGAAGGGACAGAAGCAATTCTGTAAGGTTATTTTGGAGCACCATGAACAAAGAAAATAAAATTGGATGCTCCCTGCTGACCCCTTCAAAGGTAATGCTAAATCCAGACTTTTTGATATGTCCAGCTGCAAAATCTGCAGCTCTTGATTTAATTGACAGATTAGAACACACCAAGATCTGCTTCACATCAGGCTCCAAAATACCTCAATGTCTCCACACCAGACTCAGTTTGGAAAGCTACCTGTAGATCAAAATTCCAACCCCAAATGTTAATCTTTACAGCATCACTTCCAGAAAAAGATCTGTACAACAGTGCAGCAGAAATGGAGGAAAATCCAAAATATATCAAATGGTACAAATTCTGGAGGTTTGCCTCCTCAATGGTCTGATCAGATAATTTTTTTTTTTAAGTCTACCACTTTCCAGCAAACTTCTGCTTTCAACTGAATATCAGTCCTCATTCTTAAAGCAATTAATAGGGCAAAATTTGCACTCATAGGCAAAAACCTCTAAAATCTAATTTTAAATCCTTAAGAGCAGCATACATCAGCCATAGTAGACAGCTGTCTTCTTTTGGCACAATGCATTTCATGTTGCGTCTCCACTTCAATGATATAAAATTTAGAGCCAAAACAGGAGATTCATCAGTTGCAAGAGCCTCTGAAAGGAGAAAACGAGTCAAACCCAGGGTCTGTCCATGTTAAGGCAATGTTGCAAATGCAGTGGACCAGTGGTGAAGGATGTTGGTCCGTCACAAACACATGCAACACTGACACTGCCTTCTACCCTCAAACTTCTCCTTATAGAACTTCACAGCAAATTAAAAATTGAAAGCTGTGCTCTACTTCAGTTTGAAAAGAAGATTTGCTAGAGATTAAAATCTTATGAAGGACTCCTTAAATGCAAGGCAGCACATGGATACAAGACAAGCAGAAGAAATACTAATGACTGCCAAGATCCAAGTGGGTAAAATGAGACCTTTGCATCCACTCACCCAAAATAACATTAAATTCCTGGCTTTGTTAAAACAGGAGGGATGGGTGAGAAGGAGCCCTGGGAGCAGAGGAATTAATAATATAGAACTTCCTATGTGTCAGCTTCTTGGTTGAGGTTTAGGAGAGAAGTCTTTCATCTTCTGAACTCTACAATAAGGATATCTTCGGAGTCACGTCTGACTGCAGCAGCCAAAAGCTGTGAGAGATGGAGATGCATGTTTGAATCCCAGCTCCTTCTTTGGCTTTTTCCCAAACATTAAAATTAACTGTCATTATTGTGGAGGACTTCTTCCTTCTACCCATTCAAGCAGAAGAGCAAAGGGTTCAGAAACTATGCAAGACATGACAGAGCACAGACCAAATTCTTAGGTGAGTGTTACTTCCATGGGGCAATGCATTCCAGCAAGAGGAACACAAGTGCCTCCTGTTTGCTAAGAGTCAACTAAAAGCCATGCCTGAGTCACTGCAAATAACTCCACAAGCCTCTCAGGGGCACTGCTGAGTGAGAGAGGAAAAAAGCTTTTATCTACAAAGTTATGCAGCAATATCAGATAGAACAGCCTTCCCCTGGATGAGCAAATGGACAGTGACAACCTTGTTGGATGCCTCACTTCTCCAAAGACTCGGAGAGCAGTTTTAGTGAATGGATTTGTTACTGGTTTCCAAAAAAGAACGCTTCAAGTACTTCAAATGCCTGGACAAGTTGCATGCTCAAACTTCCCTCCACCAAGGTGTGATGACCCTGTATTTGCTGTAGATTATTTGTATTACTACAAAAAAAAAAAAAAAGGTAGTCTTTTACCTAAAAAAGCCTTTTCATGAAATAAATATTCTATTTTCTTTTACAAGTCAGGAAAAAAAGTCATTTTTAAGCTCATTCAACATTTCCACTAGCAGCACATAGTACCACCCAATATTGCTGAATTTTATTAACACACACAAAAATGACTCAAGCTCAGCTGAGTTTAATTTCAGGCCCCCTATACAAGCCAATGCAAAGAAAAGCACTGCTATTAAAAAAAAAAATAAAAAAGGCAAAAAGCTATGGGCCCATGATTAGATACACTAGATTTCAGACAAATAACAAGAAGAAAGCCCTATATCAATACAACAATGATCTAATAACTTCCAGATCACACTGGGATATTTTTACAAGAAGTTATTTGAACTTTTATACCAATTACTTTTTGCCAATCTAAGGATAGCAGTAAAAAGTTAATTTTCAGTCCATTAAAACCCAGCAATTAACATTTCTTTTAACAAGCACATAAAGAAATCCAGATCTGCACTGCTGCTTTCTGAAGGACAGTGATGATGGTGGAGATGAGGGACAAGAAGCTGACAGTGTTGACAGTTTAGCAGGGGGCATTTTCCTGGAACAGCTGATTTTGCTGAGGATAAGGGAACAGTTTTCCATGTACCTCACAGTGCAGTATCACTCTGGTAAAACACTGCTAGACTAAGCAGAGCCTCCTCTGGATAATGTGGGAAGACACCTTCAGGGAATTTTAAGATGCATTCATGCTTAACCTCCTACCTCTCACTTCAGCTCCAAGAGTGGAATTTCCTTCCTCCCCTCAGCCATCTTTAATCTAGACCCCTAAGTACTGAAGGTAAATACATACAAGCAGGGAAAAAAAAAACCATAAAAACCCCACAAAATATGAACGTTGGAGAGAGTGCAGCTAAAATTTTGTACACAAAGTATTTTTCGTCCATGTCAAGGAAGTTGCTGATAAAGAAATAAGTCACTATGCTGATCACATGCTGTTTCATTTCCTCAGGTATTACTGAACTGGTCACTTAACCAGGTCTGGCTACTTTCTATGCTAAGTTCTGATGCAGAAAGACAAGGCAGTTGTACAGACTGGTTTTTAAGGACATTTCAATGTCCCAGGAACATTAAGTACACAAATTATTCACTGCTTCATTAACCAAGTGACTAGATAGTAACAGCTTGCTAATTTAAACCACATTGCCCAGCATGAGCATATCCTCCTCCAGACTTGCTGGTTGAAGAGTAATCTATGTTCCCCCAGCTCAGTCTCCCACAGCTCCTGAGAAAACACAGCCAGGCTGTTCCCAGCCTTTTTATGGACATACCAATAAGCTCTGGAAATAACATGAATTTCAACAGGTAAATCTGTGAGCATAAAGATGTAAAGGAAAATCACTGTGCTGTCTAGCTGCAGTCATATATTACAATGCAATTCAGAAAATAACTGGGTTTTTGTAATCAGCTTTACTCAAGATTCAACTCCTTCCTTCCAAAACATACTTAGCTTTCAAGATCCCTCTGACACACACACAGAGAAACTGAAAAAGGTGGATTTGCTAAGCAAAGTTTTCCTAAATATTTCTATCTCTATAGCAAACAAACACGGAGCTGTGCCAATTCTGTTTGCACAGGATAGTCTCCACATGGTGTTTAAATTAGCATTAAACTAAAAAAACATATCACTAAGTCCTGGTTATAAGATCTCTGAGCTTGTTCTCCAGGACAGGGTGGATGCTGAGTGCCAGCAGAGAGGAAACTCACAGCTCTCCCTTTTTTCACACTGCTATTAAATCCTTTTATAAGCAACTAATTCACCCAGTTCCCACTTCTGAGTCTAACAATTGAAGCGCTCCAACAGCTCTTTGGATAATCTCTCAAGCCTAATACCCACCACTAGCCACAGATCTTAAAAGTGTACTCAAACAAAACATCATTCAGGAGGGGGAATAAAGTACCTTCAAGCCCATGTAAAAGGAAATTACACAACAGCGAAAGCTTTAGAAAGAACTTGCAGGCCAAGAGCTGGTTTAATTTTTGCTCTGCTCACACAAATGACCAACACTCCTCAAGATAGTCACCATTCTCCCAAAGGGAAAGTATTAAAAAATTAAGAAGAAATTAATACAATTCAAGTTTGCAGTGTGGCTCAAAGGCAGAAGCTGAATGTCCTGCATCCAGCCGAGTGTGCAAGCCCAAGAAGGGCTGTGCTCCATGATCAGGGCTTCCAAATCTGCTCAGACACACCACATCTGCTCCCTTTTGATCACTCATCGTCTGGACAGCCCAATCCAGCACAAACTGTACTAACATTTTTGGTTTTCCTCCTGTTTACCCCTTAAACTTGCAGCTGCAGTGGGAAGTCTCTCCTCCTCCTCACAGCAGCCCCACTGGGCCACAAGCTGCAGAACAGCACGTAGAGTAAATCCAGCATCTCTGTTCCCACGTGTCAGCTCCAAACCCACAGCTCACCCCACCCCACTGAGCACAAGAGCCAGAGCTCCCCAGCCAAGGCTCCAGAACCCATCCTGACAGCAGGACCACCTGTCACAAGGCTACTGCCAAGCCATGAGCAACAGATAAATCACTTCTGCTCCAAATTCGGAGATTAAATCAAAGAGGTGTCACCATGAAGGACATGCCTCATCCCTCTTCTGCACATAAGAAGCACTTGGTTCTTCCCTTTTGCTCTTGCTTCAGCTTGCAGGCCCCTAGCAAACACGCAGGGAGCTGAAGCCAATTCCAGCTATGGATCAGGGACAGGAAAACAGCCAGTGCTGTAAGTCAGTGTGCTCCAGACTTGCACATTCCCCACGAGGAGTGGTAGGACAGCCATGAGAAATTTCTGTCCTTGACCTCATGGCCATCTCCTTTGAGGAAAAGTGTTTGTAGGGGGTTGTGGTGGTCACTTTTTAATCCCAAAAAACATCAGCAGAAGACTTCATGTTCATTCAAGCACTTTATGTTTAACATTAGGGCATTATCCAGCAAATCAGAACATCATGCTGCTGGCTTAACAGCTGGAGCATTTCAGTATTTTGAGATGTTTTGCTCCCTTCAGTAAGTTACCATCCACTCCATCCCAATTTCAGAAGAAGGTAGGAAAGAGTTTTGAAATTGTATAGGCACATACTGTCTCTCAGAAAAATCAGTCCAAAGAGCTTTAACTGATGTTCCACAAAGTCAGCAGAGTTTAAACGATCTACAGCAGTGTTCTATTTGGAAAAAGGTATTTTGCACCAGGTACTCTGCCAAATGCTACCAGAGCCCCATAACCGCAGACGTGAGACTCCAGTGATACTTGGCATGACTGTGGTTTTCCCAAAAACATCCAAGGAGCCACTTCCTGCACCAGCTTTTCCATCTCAGGTCTTCAATTGCTCCCCCTTTCTTCAACTTCTTTAAATTTAACCCATGCTGCCAGCGCCTCACTTCCCCATAAACCTTCTTAAACTCAATCCCCAAATCCAAGCAGCAGAGAGCTCTTGACACGTACAGATTCCACACAAAGCTTGTGGAGCAGTCACCAGTGGTACTGGTGTTAGGAGCCATTGGACATTCCCATTCTCACTTGGAAATTACTAAAATTAAAGCTGAGATACCGTTAATCCCACTTGCCCTTGGAGCTACACCAAATAACACATGGCTGAGTGTTTCTCCCAGAGTTAATTTAGATCTCATCAACAGAAGTAAATAACTCCAATGTTTCCTTCTCAGCATGCCATACAAAATAAGTCCATAGGATATTTTTACTTGCTGAGGTGCTACTGAACAATGTGATCTTGCTCCAGCCTTTTGTGTTCCTCAGAAACCAAGTAACCACCTCCATTAGCAGTAACTTCAGCAGTTCTACTATCTGAAAATATTACCTCTTCACTTTCTAAAGAGATTAAAAACCACAGATGCCAACAGAGGTTCTTGAGAAACCCATTTCTAACCTCTAATGAAAAAGCAACTGCACCAGTTTTTCCCTCCTCACCACAAGCAAAACCCGGAGTGTAAAAGTTTTCCAAGCCTACTTCATGCTCTAGCAAATGATCTCATAATTTTTTTTTAAACCCAGAACACGCCTTAGACAACTTGGTGTTTTTTTAATTTCACTGAAAAGGGGCAAGTTCAGTTTAGAAGCATCACTGCACTGATCTGCCCTATACTGTACTCCCAGAACAACTTGGCCATGGAGCCTCTTCCCTCTCTCTCCTAGAACACCTGCTGCTCACCTAAATACCCTCCTGGCTGCAGACAAGGATTAGGAAGGAACTGGGTATTTCCTTTCTTTCATTTTAAAAAACATTAAGACCACTGGAACAACAACTTGGAGGTGATACTACTGCTGTCCTAGGACAGGTAACTGCGCCCAAAACCTCTTAAACTCCTGAGGACATTGACTGTGCTTCCCTGGTAGCACTTGGAATCTGGCAGAATTCAGCACCTGAGGCTCAGCAGCAAAGAGCAGAAAACAGTTCTTGCATCACTTGCTCTTCACCAAGTCAAGCCCCCAACCAGAGGTCATCAGAGTGACCCAATGTCTGTCCAGCAGGGCTCCTCCCAACACCTGCAGTGCTGAGTAGCACAAACCCATTCAACTGATGACATCCACTCTTCAGGATGTCAACATCACCAGCTACAATCAAAACATCAGCAAAAACAAGGATGGTGACCCGGAAAGGGAGACCAGCACACAGTGACCAATACTGAGGATGCTAAGGAGGAGGCAGAGGAAACCACAACCAAGGTTCATTCCCACTCCAGCACAACAGACCATTTTTGTTCCAAGCTTCAAAAGGGCAGATGGGCTTTCAGCCTCCCAGCCCAGCTGAGGGGACCCTGCCCTGGGTAGCAAGAGCTGCCATACCAGAACAGCTCAGGGGCTGCTTTAGAGGAGGGGGACTCGAGCAAAGACAAGAGGTGCATGCCTGAGCTCCTTCTCCCACTCCTCCTCCTCTGCCCTGAGGTTGGGAGCAAAGTTTTGTAAAACACTGCTCCTAGACATGCAAACCAGAGCAGATCGAGTAGATGTTTATATGTAATGTGTTTATATGCAATTTATTTGTACGCATTCCGTTTACAAAAGTCTCTGGAACTAATAAGGTAAGTCATTTCATATGTCTGCAGGGGGTGGGGACAGAGGGGGAAGCACTGTGTAGTCAGAAATGAGCACCATCTGTTCCTCTGGGCTGCTCAGCCACCCTTCCAGCTTGGGGGAGCTCTTTGAACCAGGCTCCAGTGATGTGGAGAGGCGCCTTTGCATCACCCTCACCTTCACACACACACACAGCATAGGCTTGTTCAGCCAACACTCCACACACACCTCCTACTTTGCTGCAGACGTTATTCTACTTCAGTTTCCGCTTTCCCAAACAGTAGAAAAACTCAAAATTCAGAGACTGGCTTGCTACTTACAGTAGTAGAAATCAGCCCAGGGAGATGTGATGTGGAGAGAGCTTCTTCTAAACTGCCTGAAGGGGAAATCTCATTCCGGTTTCCCTGCAGTCCAGACTTCCCCTGTAGGAAGTCTGCATGCAGCAGATGCAAAGGCAGTGCCAGCTAGCCGGGGTCTTGCAGGGAACACACAGGGCAGTGTCTGGGGTAACATGCAAACTGCATCAAGCTTTCCATAGATAAGTCACTAAGAAATCAGAAATCCTTTTAAGGAAATCATGAAAGCCAGAGAGAAAAAAAAAACCACCCAAAAACAAGAAATGTTATGTGCATGACAGTTGTATTTTCTAAAATAAGTGTATTTTCAAACATTTTTGAAGTATTAAAAGATCAAAATTATTCTCCTCCATCTGAACCAAATAGGAGCAGAAAACCACCCTCCTCTGTGCCACAGGACAGGCAGCACACAGGACCCTAATTCTGCCTGTGTAGTTCAGTGAATTCACAACCAAGGACATGTTTGGTGACCCGAGAAGATACACCTACCAGCCACACACGACACTGTACCCCCCAGCAATGGCAAGGGAATTCAGCATTGAGTATATTTAAAGGCTTTATTAATAGAGCCAAGGGGAAGACACTTCTGTTTCATAGCAACCTCCAAGGTTTTGAAGTTTGTTTCTGTTCTTTTTCTGGGACAGAAACAAAATGTCCCTGACATTTTTCAGGAACAAAACCGCAATGAGTTATCACAGTTGTAGATCAGCACCTTGCTCCTTCCAGGGGCATCACCCCATGAGTAGGCTGGGTCGAGGTACAAAACATTTCTCACTCCAGAAAAATAATTTGGCATTTTCCCTACTGGTTCACTTCAGATCAACAACTTGAAACCCTGTCTCTGCAATCCGGGCTTGTGCTTCAAAAAATAAGTACATAAAAATGTTATCCTGCTACAGTGTCCAGACAACTTCTCTTCCTAAGGCTTTAAAGTCAGAATCATTCCTGGTGATATACTGCTATTAAGTAGGAATGCTTATTTTGGCAAAACTTCATTTAGCTGAGAGTGCACTGCTGAAGAGATTAGAAAGGAAGCATCTAGCTGAGAGCCCCCAGCTATCTCGGCTTGCTGACAAAACCCTTAACTTCAGAGCTGCCTGCCACTCCCAGATCCCAGGAAATCACAACCTTCTCCTCACCCACATAGACCAAATGGATCCGAGGGGCAAAGGCCATTTTGATGGTCAGTTACTAGACATCCCTAAAGGACATTCAGTCTTGTCCATTTCATCTCCTACTTCTCCACTGCCCCCTGAACTGGCAGGCAATGAGGCTCTATATCAATTCCCAACAAATACACATAGAAGACTTTACAATTATACAATTAAATTCTCTAAACATTTTAATTCACCTCAAAGGCAGCAAGTCTCCAGCAGAAAAGCACAGTAAAAGCACAGTAACAATCAGCACCTGGCAATTTCTCTGCAAAGCCTCCTTTCAAGGGGCTGTGCTGTCCCTAGAATACAAAGAAAAATAGAAGGAACTAAATACGGGTTTGGGTTGCACTTTACTTCCAAGCAGCAGGACAAAAATTTGAAAGCCCGGCTGAGTAAACAGGAAAGCTGCAGATCCCAGAAACAATAGGATCAGCCAGGTTCCTTTCCTAGTGTTTTACCCCTAATTGTTTCCCTGTGTTTTTGGAGAGAATTTTAATGCTTGTGTGCTTAAGAAATCCTCAGGAAAAGCCTATTAGCTTCTAACAGTGTGCTGGAGAACCAGAGGGCAGCTGGGCCAGAGAACAGACCCTTGAATATACCCTACAAGCCTCTGAGGGCCATGGTGAGCCTGGGAAGGGGTGTTCAGCTAATAGCAACAGCACTCACACCACTATGGATAAAGTGAACCTAGTCTGGGGGGGTTTGAGCGCTTTTTTTGTTCAGGTGTCCAACCTGCTGCTGGAAGCAGCCAAATGATGACACCTTTGGAAAGCCCACTAATCATAAAACATATAAAGGACTTTTTGCAGCACACTTGAATTTCCAACACCATGCACTTGGGGCACCAAGCCGGAGATGGTGATTTTCCACCCACCATCTACTCACAGCATGGACTTGGCCTTGAGGTTTCAAGCTGGTGCAGTGCCATTTCTACTCTTTTCACCAGAGCAGTCCCCTTGAAAAGATCTCATGCTTGAGCATCCCCAGTCACTTGTGCTTGGGCCATACGTCACCTCCAACACGCCCCAGCTGGAAGCTGTAGCCCAGCCAAGCACTGGTCACTGAGTGTCCTGCACTGCCTCTGCCAGAAGGGCAGATAATCTACACACCCAATGGGACACCTACTCCAATGTGTTGAGCAATCCCTTTTGTCAGCAGCATTTAATTTTGGGAAAATCACCAGTAAACAAAAGAGGAAGGCATGAAGAGCAGCTTGGCTTTTTACTGCACTTTTGCAAGAGAAACAACATCAATTGCCATGGCTGTTGAAGTCTAGGCACGTACAGTCAGGTGAAGACCACTGATCTCTGGGTCTGCCTTTCTTAGTTCTATTTCTTTTAATACAAATTTGACTAGCTATAACGCCACAGGGGAAAAAATAAAATAGTGTTATTTGTTGGTTTTTAAATGCAAAATAATCATATGCAAAAAGCTGGAAAGAAACCCGGAAAACCCCTGGATCTCTTTCACAGATTTTCATTGCTTTCTACACTTTCACCTCCCGCATAGTTTTACTTCTATCGCACACTAAAAGCAAAGAACAATTATGTGGAGATTCCCAAGCTGGTACAAAGCCACAAGCAGGAAGCAGCTCTGAAATACAGGGGTTTGGCAAAACACAAAATGAGAAACCACAAAGAAGAAATGAAGTCTTGGACATGAGAGGCAAGACAAACACTAAAACCAAGTGGCTGCAATAGCTCTACCACTTTGAATCTCAATGTCTTCCACAACTACGGAAAAGGTAGTGAATAAAAATGCACTGGAAGCAAAAATGAAACGTATTAAAAAGGAATTGAATGAAGAATTTCTTTCCCAACAGCTAAGGAGCTAAAGCTTGCTGTACCAACATGACAACAAAGTTCCCAGGGAAAATGCAAGCTGCCAGTTATACTCCCAAATTTAGCACAGAAATATTGTGACCTATGGCAGTGACTATTTAATAACTTACAAGCACAAGGATAAATAGAAGCTTTAAAAAACGGCTTACAGAAGCTTGCTACTCATTTGAACTCCAAAAAAAGCCTCAGCATAACAACATTTTCTCATTAAGAAAACCCATAGTCCCCACTATTTTTTAAAGAGAGTTGAATGCTCTGCAACTAAAAATCTCCAGATATATTAAAATCATTTTACAGTTAACTTCTGAATATGGAAAGTACATGTATGCGCTCACTCTGAACACATTTAGCTGTGCTCCATGTGAAGTCAGAGAGCAGTGCTTCCCACCAGCAGCTCCAGCCTCAGCACTGCCACACACCAACCACAGCCAACAAAGCCATGCATTTCAGCACTATTGGAACAAAGGCACAACCAGTAAGCAATAGGAAGCAACCCGGTTATTTTTATCAAGTTTCTTCATATACACATTTTAAGATCTCTTTATATTATTAAGACCAGCTGATGCACAAATTGCAAAACTGCACAGAAAGGAGCAGCCTCCTGATGACATACTATCTGATGATCGTTCTGAGTCCGGGCAAGGAAGCACCATTAATTACTCCTTATCAAAATACAAACTTCCCTGCTGAGCTGGGAGTTGGAAGATTAGATGATCCTACTAAATCAGAGGGAATCCTCATCACACGAGGCAAAAAAGAGAGCTGCAGTGCAGTGGAACATAGAAGGGAGCAATCACTATATTGCCAAAATCTGAACTTCAGAAAAGCTCCCCTTATTCCTACCATTTTAGGAAGTCTACCAGAAAAGAAAAACAAAAAAAGCACAACCCCACAGCTTGTTACCCTTTCCTTACGTTTGCTCCATGTCCCAGTTTCCCACAGAACTGCAATTCCCCACAAGTTACAGGTGACTTCCACAGCTGCACAGGGGACAGACGGATACAGGACAATACCTGGCAAGTGCCCACACAGGCCTGACATAAGCCTGTGTATCTGCTCACACCATCAGACAGTGCAATAAAAACTGTGTGGTCACTGTTAAGATTTCCACAATGACAAAACGCAGATATTAACAGCTGACAGCTGCTGTAAAGAAAACAGCTTGAGATGGGAGAATCAGGAAACTGCTCTCCATCATTCCATGCACTATTTACATCTGGAATCTTGTCTCTGCAGCCATGATAGCCAGAGATACTTGTGGTTCAGGCTTATGTTTGGGGACATAGCTTCCTAGTTAAAGAATCCCACCAAATAAAGGTCCTGCCTGCCTGTACCTTCTCACCTGAAAGGCAGGGCTTCAGTTTTGGGCAAGCTCGGCAAAGTTAGGGGTCCTGAAAACAAAATTTGGTTTTTACAGCAGTTGCAACTAATGGGGAAAGGGAAATTATAAAAACTTATTTTCTGTATGGTACTGATCACTACACTGTCATTTTTTGCTCTGTATCATCACTTGTGCCTTGTTCCCTTATATGTGCCTGCACAGCAGCCGACAAGAAAAAAGTCCAATTCTTCAGAAATCCCAAGCTCAGTCGATTACTTAAAATAATCACACAACCTAGTGAATAGTAGCACACTAAACACCAATTTATCCATGGGACAGTCTCTTCTTAGCTCAGAAAAGCAGCTCCTTAGTATGGGGTCAAGAGGACATCAGCAAGCACAACTTCTTCCAAAACCTGTTCCTTCTTAAAAGACATGCTTCAGCTTTCAGTGAACCTATCAACACTAACACAATAGACCCGGCCTGAGTGCTCTATTTTTAACATTTTCCATCCATGCAAAAGAGAACTATGCAATAAATCTAAAGGAAGTATAACTAAATGAGAGAGAGTCGAACAGGACTTTCTGCAGGGCCAGCCCAAATAACATGAGCACAAACCTCAACGGTAGGCAGCCCAATTGATTTGCAGGGATTACTGAATTACAAACATACACTGGCCTCAAAGACAGGAGAGATGTCACAAACCCATTCCTGGTTGCCTGGGGGCACATGGCAGAGCTGAACCCAATGCCAAGGTCAGTGCCCTATACTCTTACGTGATTCAGTGTCATCTGGTATGGCTGCCATTGAGAGTAGGTGCTAGAAAGGATAAAGCTGACCTTCAATGGCTCATTATTTATTGGATGCATCTGGTTCCTTTAATTTTCCTGAGGATGTCTAGGATGACTGTAAATCAGAGTGCTTGCAGAGCTCTTTACCCCCCCTGGCCTACGCGCATGTGTGCACGCTATCTTTAGCTAACAAGCCCTCGCTTGCCTTGCTGGCAGGATTCAGCTTGTGCTGGGGCTGCAGACACCCTGCTCCAGAGCAGTCACAAACTCACTGCCTTGAGAGGTAAGGATGCATTCAGCATCAAAAATAAAAAGATTCAGAGATTTTTCAGTCTCTCCCAGCAGGAAGGAAGGGCTCAGCAATCCGAAAGTCCCAGCAAGATTCTGCAGCTTACATCTTCCAGTGACTTCACATTGCTTTTGAAATCGAGCCCGCTCTGGACAGCTTTCAAGCATTATCTGGGGAGGAGGGAGCTGACTCTTCACCACCTTTGCCCCAAATGTGAGCGAGAGGGAAAGATGAAGTTGCGTTAAATGCTGTGCCTGGCCTTGCAAAGGAACTTTCCCTGATCTGATGGAAGAGCATCTGTCCACGTGCTCTGCTTCCAACCAGGATCAAACCAGAAATGTCTTTGGTGCACACTCTAACAAGCACCTCCAGAACCTGAACACCCCCTTGGTGATCTCAGCACCTCCTCCCAGCACATCAGAGGCAGCTCCAGGTCAGCAGATGGGCTGGATCTTTCCAGCAGGAGTCGACTGGGCAGGAATTGCCACATACCCATGCAAAAATGTGTTGCTCTGGGGGTTTTCTTGCTCATCTTTAGCTCTGTGTGGGCAGGACACGCACTAAAGGGAGACCTCAGTAAGAAAAGCCCTCAGGTATGCTAAACTTGTTTTCCATTCCTCCAGGCACCCGGAAGATTAAGCAAGTAGGTGAAAGTTGCATAAAAAACCTCAATCCTCTCTCTAGGACCAATAAACACTGTTCATTTGCAGGATCAAAGAATGCTGTTTTTTGTCCCCAAAACCAGAAGGCATTACCATTTTTCTAACTATAAACTGCAAAGATTTATCACCATTCACTGGTTGTGTCTGCTTGAAGAGCAGCTCTGTACAGGTGGCAGGTGACTTGCAAGAAAACCTCCTCCTAGGAGACACATGTGCCAACTTTTATTAAAAAGCTTCCTAAGAGATGAAAAGAAAGAAATGCTGATGCAACAGCAAGAGGTGTTTTAGCAATTAACCCAAATCACTTCAGCCTCCCTCTCTCCTCATGTTTAACTCTTAGTTATGCAACGAGTATCAGGACTCCTTGTTCCATTCACTGATAAGAAATAGCAAAACTCCTGCATGGGTTTTATCTCATGCATCAACATGAGAACTTTGAACTTACAAACTGAAAACCAACTTATTATGCTGTTATTAATTCTAAAATGAGTAAGCCTATAATTTTAATTGCACTGGAATGCACTATCGCCATCTTCAGCATCATTTATCGGAATTTTTTACTTTCATATTACTTTTTTAATAGCTCTTTGTGATGGAAAACTTTAAAACAATGAACAAGTGGACCATCTAGGCAAGTCATTTTTTTTACTCTAGATCCATCTGTTGCCCTTTAATCTGCTTCTAGGCTAGTCAAGCAAATGCATAAATATCACTTGGCCCACTTAGTGGGCTACTATTTAAAAAAAAAAATTATCGCATTATTACTCCTTATGCAAAGTCCACTAAAACAAGGTAGGACAGCTCAATTTCCAAATAAAGAGGTTTTGCATAAGGTAAAACTCTACAAGAATTCAATTTTTTTAACTTAAACACAGTCATGAATGTATTTTCTAAGAAAGCACTCCCCCAAAAATGTTCTCTGATGTCAATCTTTTTCTCTTGTTTCTTGCTTCACCTAATGAGCTGCTCTCATGTGCAAGACATAAAAGTGTAAATTTCAAATTGCTTGTTTCCTTCCTTTTATAGAAGTCTGAGTTTTGAAAACTCACTGTAGCTTCTCGTAATCCAAAATCCACACTTTTGTGTTTGTTTCAGCATCAGAGAATCCCAGAATTGTTTGAGTTGGAAGAGATCTTAAAGCTCATTCCACCTCCTGCCATGGACAGGGACACCTTCCAGTAGACCACACTGCTCCAAGCCCCATCCAATACTTGGACACTTGGCCTTGGACACTTCCAGGGACGGGGCAGCCACACCTTCTCTGGGCACCCTGTGCCAAGGACCTCACCACCCTCACAGGGAGGAATTTCCTGCTCAATTCTCATCACACGAGTTCTTCTATAAGAAGTTTTAGGATGTTTTCAAAACTGTCTGCAGCTAGTGTCAGAATGCTCCCCGTCCCTGGGCTGAGCATCCCGATACCTCTTTCCCACCAGCCAGCACTTACGTGGCCCCAAGCCACCTCAATATCACCAAGGCTACCAAAAGGTTATCTTTCCATCAAATTAACTGCTGGCACTTCAGCAAGCAAGCTGATCCAACCAGCCAAGCACTGCATCGTCCCTTGCCCTGGGCTGCAGTAAGTGGGCAGGGCTGAGAGACACCAGTATAGCTTGAGAGGCTGTGAAGTCACACCTTCATTCCTTGCTGCCCAGATTTCAAGCACTCCACTGAGCCCCAGGACAGCTATTCTGCAAGAGCACTGCACAATTCACACACACAAAATGCTTCTGGCCTTGCACTCTGTTGTCACAGCAACTGAACACAAAGCATGACTGTCGCATGAAAGCCTTGGGTGGTGCAAGAAGAGGGGAAACAGCAGATGTGCAGAACAAAAATGGTCTGGTCCTCCAGTACAGAGTTACATGGAGCAGCCTGGAGCAGCTCCTGACAGAAAAGCCAAGCCCCCACCAGCTCATCCTTATGGCTTATACTTCATGCTGGAGAATTATAGAATGGTTTGGGTTGGAAGAGATCTTTAAAGGCCACCCAGTGCAACCCCCTGCAACCAGCAGTGACATCTGCAACTAGAGCAGGTGGCTCAGAGCCCCACCCAACCCGGCCTTGAACGTTTCCATCCACCACCTCTGTGGGTAACCCACTCCACTGTTGTACCACCCTCATTTCTTCCTTATATCTAGCCTGAATCAATCCTGCTTTAGTTTAAAAACATCGCCCCTTGTCCTATCACTACAGGTCCTCTTAAAAGGTCTGTCCCCATCTTGCTTTGAGTTCCCATTAAGTACTGAAAAGAAGTTTAATGATGATTTGACTGTTTTACCTTGGTAACACATTTGAAAAAAAACAGTGGTTTGTGTTCTTTAAGCAGAGTAAATGAAGATGTTTCAGGAATTCCTTACCAATTATTTATTAATCCTTTTTTAATTACTGATCCAGAATGACCAGTAATCTTTTCCAATAAGAACATGAATCTTCCACTTTGGAATCTTTAAACATGCCTTTCTAAAGGATGCAAAGACAGCACACAGGCCTAGGAGTTACACACTCTGTTAACTACTAATGATTGTTTTTACTTCAAAGCAAACCTGCGCTACTTGAACTTCATTAATTAACCATTACCTCCATGATAAAAAGCATATGATGTTCCACTCCACAAACCATGGTTACTTGGCCTAAAGACCCTTTCTTCTCTGCAAGCAGATGCAAGAATAAGGCAGTGGTTTCAGCATCTACCTCAGGAAGTAGGACATGCAGAAGGCCACCATGGATTTTTTTCTTATTAGTTTCTGAAGCTATTCTTATTTTACACCTGACAAGACACCCTGTAGCATCACTGAAGCAACTGCTACTTCCGTCCCAAGGGCAGCCAAACCTCATGTAACTTGATGAGGAACATACGACACCCTTAACAGGCTCCATGCCTACCTTCCAGCCAAAATCTTTTGTAATCCATTACCATTTCCGAAGAGTTACCTCTGCTCAAAGTCAGTATTAAGATGTCAGCAGGAGAAAACCAAAAGTTGATAGATTTCAGCTTTCAAAGAAGCTTCCCTTGAGCACAGGTGCCTGAACAAAGCAAGACCAGAGACTGCTACAGGAACACACACTCGTTCTCTTTATTCACATTTGTGTTAGTTTAAAACAGTCTGGGTATTTTTAGGTGGGTGCAACCCGGCCTTGAACGTTTCCCTGAAAGAGAAACTGCTCGAAGCTTCTACTGTGTCCAACAGTCAATCTCTGAAGGCTCTGATGAAGGACATGTTGCTGGCCCAATTAGAGAAGTTGGAAACGCCTCTGTGATGACATATTTAAAAAGGAAAAACAACACGTGCAGTTTTTTCCTCTTTTTCCAAGGGGTGGGGAGGTGCCGGGATCCAGACCCTCCTGGCACTGGGAGCGGCCACACAGCCTGCTGGGACCACAGGGCTGCCACCATCTGGAGCCAGCTCACAGTGAACTTTGCCTGCTTAGCCACTCTTAGCCAGCCATGAAGCAAGCAGAAGGGCAGAGGTGGCAGCAGCAGCTCCTCCTTTTCGGGCCCCGCATCAAGAGAGGCGCTGAGCGGTGCCAGGCGGGGCACGGCAAGCAATTCTCTGATAGAGAGCCCAGATGAGATCAACCTTTCAGCTCTGCAAAACCCTACATGAACTTTTCAATTGATAGCGCTTGAGAACAAATAAACCCACAAACAACAATTTTTTCCCGGCTCAGAGGAAAGGAAAAGGTGAAGACACATGAGGATTCGAAGAACATGGCGACACTAAGGTCAGTGTAAGGTCAGTGAATGTCAGAGCTGAGATTCTTCTGCGAGACATGGTGAGGACTTGGAGCCCATGAGAAAAGGCGCTCACGCTGGAGCGAGTGGATGCCAAAAAGCTCTAGAGACCCAAACAGAGAGAGAAACTCCTTTGCTTCCAGAGACAGAGGACCCTTGCTTCCAAACTAAAACAGCTCATCCTTAATAGACTGCACCCCATGAACTAAAAGGATCCATGCCATGTAGTTTGGGAAGACTATTTTGCCAGTGGGAGGGACTCACAACACAGCAGGCCAGGTGGGACTGCTACTCATGAAAATTAGAACCATGCCAGGAAGTTCACAGAAAACTCCTCTCCCATGGGAAGGACCCCACGGCATAGCAAAAGAGACTCCTCTCCCTAAGCAAACTAAAGGAAGATGTTTAGAAGTGACAAACTGAATAAAGACCCCATGTTCTGTTTTCCTGCGCTGTCAGTGGGAAGGAAGGAGGGTCTGGAAAGGGGAAAAAGGTGTTCTGATGGTTTATTTTAGTTCTCATTACCTACTTTTAATTCTGTTAATAATAGATTTTCTTTATACTGTTTAAGTTTGAACCCGTTTTGCCCTTAAAGTGTTTTTTGCCTAATCCTTATCATTGAGCCCTTCAGGTTTCTTCCCCCCCTCCTCTGCTCAGCTATAGCAGAGGAAAAGAAGTGAAATGATTTTCCTGAGTGCCTGGCTTTTGGCCAGTGTCAAACCACAACAACAGCTCAGACTCTTACCAGCAAAATTTTTTAAGCCAGCCAGCACCCGTGTCACTCCTCAGAGGGGTGCAACAGAGAACACTTTACCCTATTACGCAAATCACACGCAAAGATGTGAATCAAACTCTTAATGCTTTCACGTCCTCCATGGGTCCAATGGCAACACCAACTCATTTCCTGGAGGTTTCTTCCCACTGGTCTCTTGCGGTTTCCATGAAGCCAAGAGCAGCTTTCTGCGGGGGGCTGGAGGAAACAGTGGGGTGCTGAGCACCGGGGATGCCTGCTCCAAGCAGCTGTGTGTTTGTTTGCAGGAAGGACAAACGCCAGCGGGCTGCCTGCACTGCTGTGAATTTCAAAGCCTCATGTGATTTAGCCAGGCACAGTTCAAACTTTCTGGTACACAACTCTAATGAAGCAGATTAACAACTCCAAATTCTATCCCTTTGGCTGAACCACCTCTCTTCCCACAACCGATCTCTGTACCCCAGCATTCAATACCACTCCCATCAATGGGATCATCCTTTCAAAACAATTCATTCCCTTCCTCTGCTTTCATGTCAACTTTGACTTTTTCTGGGTAACAGCAATAAAGAAAATCAGGATTTGTTGGACAGAAAGGCTGGAAGACAGGGTCCCTCCCACCCACCAGAGCAGCATGTTAATGTTTTAACACGCTGCTCACAAAAGAACATACCACAGCCCTGAAGTTAAAACAGACTGAAGGCTGATATGAAAAAGACAAATAGACAAATTAACAAGGAGACATATTCAGTACAAGGTTTCACAACCGGAAGAACTGAAATTCCTATGAACATTTTTAACCTTTTCCACATAATAGTTGCTGTCACTGTCCAGGCGGAGATCAATGTCAGACCACTGCTCTAACTGCATATCCAAATCCTTGATTAATTAACCATTAATTGGCTGAGTAACTACAACAAAGCCAGAGCCAACTGCTTCAAGTGCACCAGAAAACTAGCCTAGTGCCTCTCCTGACACAAGAGTTTTTCCTGAGCTGCACCCAAAATTCTGTCTCTGCTGGTGACTGGTGCTTTTGAGCTGATAGTGCCACAGCTGCACCATAGCTTCTCCACGCAATTTTCGATACCATGGGGCTGTGAATTATGAGCAAAACATGACTTACCATCAAAATACTATGTTACTGCCAATGTTTTTGCTTGAACTTGCAGAAAATCAAAGCACAGAAAGGCAAAAAACCCGGCTTTGGGAATCTTGTGATATTCTTTCCCAGAGCTACCCTTTTACTTTCAGAGCCACAGACAAATGCATTTTCCTAGAGAGTTCTAAATGTATCACCAGATACCAAATTAAAGACCTTCTAAGAGTGCCTCTTGGATTTTTTTTTTTTTTAAACGAAATTGTGTGGCCCATACTCAAAAACTGGTGGCAGTCTGCCAGGGAATTGAGAGAACCAATGTGTGGTACAAAGGAGTGCCCCAAGTCCATGATTCACAGCCTTTCCAGCATCTCCCAAAAAAGTTACGGGCTTCTCCTGACACAGCTCCTACATCTTACAAGGAACAGAAGTACAGAAAAATAAGGCTACAAGGAAATATGTGGCAGAGAAAATACATCTTAAGCTGCCAGCAGTAAAAAAGACCCTTACTTCCCTACAAGTGCTACAAAGCTTTTGTAAAGCTCATCTCTGTATCATTACTTCCAGAATAATCGGTACTTTGTTCTGTAAGGAAGCAGGGTTTAGCTGGCCCAGGAGCAGCCCTGCTCACCCCTGCAGTGTGGGCTGGCCCTTGGAGGGCAGCTGTGAGAAAGGGGCAGCACGCACATGGATGTGTGCAGAGTCACTCTGCTTAGAAAGCAGAAGGCAGCGACTCGTGTAACGCCGCTAATTTGATCAGTAAACTCGTGCCTGCAGAGCATGGAAGAGCAATCCCAGTGCCCAGCAACCCTCCCAGCTCCACCTGCAACCCCAGAAGAGCAAGGCAGCGACGGGGAGGGCAAGAAGGGCAAAAACTAGATTTCATGAAGTAGATATTGCACAATGATAGCGGCTCGTCACTTTATCGAGAGTTCACATTCCGCTCTGGCAGTGGCACCGGCTCTGTAGCAGCCGCCCCATCCCTGCAGCCCCAAATCTCTTTACTCCAAGCTTTTAATATTTTCTTCACAACCCCGCTGGGAATCAACAGAGACTAACATTTCTTTTTATGACCAAAAAACGGCTTCAATTGAGAAAAATTTGTAACTCCTTTTGATGGGAGGTTCCCACCCGCCCCCAGTCCCTAACACGTGCAAGATGGGAAACTACAGAGAAACTAGCAGCATCAACGCTACCAGGCAGGCCAAGGCTGCTGCCAGGACTAGAACTGTGCGAGATCTCAGCTAAAAAACCTCATCCCAGGAAGGGAGTTACCTTCCCAAACTGCACAGCCCAGGGACATCTCAGCGCCAGGAAAACAGAAGTAGGAAGGAGGGGAAATCCAGGAAGACTGCAAGGAGCTTCAGGAAGAAAAGGAGAAAGGAGACAGAAAACACAGACAGGAGATCTGCAAGCTTTGAGCAACCACAGACATCAGCAACAGCTTCTTAACAAGTTCATCAAGCAGACTGAGTGTTGAGAAATCCCTTGTCCTGTGTAACTCCAGCGAGCACAGCAGGAGCCAAGAGACGCAGGAAGGCAGCCAGCAAAAGCAAAGGAAGCAGCAGCTGGAAGGGAAGCATCAGCTGCTGTCACACAGTAAAGGGAGGCAGCCCAGCACCTTGACAGCCACAGCCAGGAGCAGGACAAGGGGAGACATGCTGGATCCTCACAAATAATCCATGTTTCTTCTGAGAAGCTGAGAGGCAAGGGCAGGGCAGCCTGACCAGGGCTGCTCTCCAGGGACCAGCCCTGCAAGCTGCTGGGAAGAAAATCCCATTGCAATATCCCACCAGATGGGAGCATGCAAAGGACTGCAGATGAAGGGACTATAAATAATCATCATAATCAGAGCTGACCACACAGGTCCCAGGACAAGAATATTTTATTTTCTCTCAGTCAAACAGCCCCACTTAAAACTGACACCAAAAAGCATTTGATGGTACTTTTTCCAAAAGGGACTGATTTTTCATCTCATTAATCTCAATAAGATAGACACCCAACACAAACTGAGCCTTTCAAAGCATATGACTTATGCTGCATTTACAAGGTAGCGGAGTATAAGAAAGTACCAAGAAAACAGTCCCTTTATCGCTCCTGAAGAGGTTCAATGCAATCATTTCCTTAAAAAGACTCCCAAGACACATCATCTTTTAATTCAAAGATAAGAAAGATTCACCTTCCTGAAACAAAGTATACAGGGAATGGAAAGAATGCACTTTTTTAAAGTTAAAAAACAACCTGTTGAGCAACTCTGACATTTTCCTCCCACCAAAATAAACCAAAGTGGCCCAAGTGCAACATGCTGCACAAGCAGCTGCTCACTGCGGTGGGAACAAGGTCTTTTCTGATGCCAAGTAAGAAAGCAGAGTGCTTCTTTTAAGAAGAAAGCAGAGTGCTTAAAACTGGGCTGGTGCCAAGCCCAAACTCCACAGCACTCCCTCAGCCCTGGAGGACCCAAAGGAATGAGCATTTCAGGCAACTCGCTGGGAAGCCAAGGGCTACCGTGTTCAGCCAGCCACTGCCACCTGAGCACACATGTGCTGAACAATCTCTCTTATCAAGCAGCTTTACTATTTGGTAGGTTTAAGGGGGGGTTGGGGTTTTTTTAAGAGGTGATCTTTCCATTAAAGAGGGTTCAGAGCAATGGAAGGGTCAGGTGTGCCTGCTTTCCACTTGAGGCCAGGTGCCACTCCTGAAGCCTTTTAACAGTTCTGCCCCTGGCTTTCCCGCAGGAGCATCTCAAGCCCCCGAGGATGAAACAGCCTTGCTCTCCTGTAAAACACAGGACCCACTACAAAGCCAAGTCAGATAAACAGTTCTCCAAGCACACCAAAGTCTGCAGCAGAAATGAGAACATTGCAGAAAGCTGAGCCAAGAACCCACAAACCCTGGGTGTTTTCAAGTTCTCAATATATCATCTCTACAAACACCTTAAAAGCCTTCCCTTTCCCCCAAAAAAACACCAAACCCCCAAACAATTGTACAAGTAAGTCCTCAAGCTCCCTGGAAATGTAGCTCCCATGTACAAGACGGTATTAGCTTACCCACCAAAAGAAAAAAAAAAAAGTCCAATAATAGTTTTTGTATAGTTTTTGGATAATGTTTCTAAAAGAGGAAATTTTTTAATTCTCCACTGCTGAACACAGCTGTGTTGTGTCAGAACTGGAGGCATGATTACCACTGGAAACAGTTCTTTGATGACTATCACATTGGAATATCTAAAACAAGTAGAAGCATGGAAACAAAAAGTGCTTTGCCACCCAGTTTCAAACAGAATGCTGAAGACCACTGAATAATATATGAAGGGGTTGGTGGGGATTTGGGTTTTTTTTTTTTAGTGAAAGATCTTTCAAATAGGGCTGGGCTGGTAGAAAAAAAAGACTGAGGCTTTCCTTAAATTTAAATTAAAACTACCTTGTTATTTCAGATCCTTTTACAGCTGATGAGTCTTCACCATATTCCAAGCTTCTATATGAAAATAATTCCCAGAAATTATTATATTTACCTCAAAATACTCAAAAGCCCACCAAGGCTACCAGCAGCTTGTACCTTTGGTCTGGCAAACTACGAAAGGCAGCTTCTCCTCTGAGTATTCCTGGTCCTGTTTGGCAACTGCACATGTCTACTAGCAGCAGCTCTCTAATCCCATGGCAGAGCTGGTTTTAGCAGCTGTTAAGAAGCTCTCACCAATGCTGATGTGACAACCAACATCAGCACACTGCTAAAAACCCAGCATTACTCATGGAATGCCGTGGACAACGAGAGCAATCCCCGGAATCCCCTTTGGAAATGGCTAAGAGATCATCCTAATATTACAAAGAGTTTCAAACACAGCTAGTGATGTTCTCAACACAAGCAGCCACATTCATTCCTGACTTAAAGGCTGTAAAGCTTGATTTGAGACACACAGGGCTATGCCATATCTGGGGGGGAAAAACATATTCCTCTCTGTGTGGTGGGACAACAGACCCAGCAAGATTTGTGCAATTTATCAGAAAACTATGAAACTCACATTATTTTCTGACCAAAACACACTGTGGTAGCCACCAATAAGCAAGATCTCATGATTAAGAGATGTCTAATAGCAGGCTAGAATGGTTCTTTTCATGCCAGAGCTTACATGAGGGGCACAGCCCAGGCTGAGCTTCCAGAGCTTGCCACCGACCAGAGGTGGTGACTTTAGATGTTTAATATGCCAGACCCCACATGCCAGCTAACCACGGGAAGAACACGGAGCCAGACAGTAAAACCACTCAGCATGGCCTCAGCAGTTTCAGTGAGCACTGAATCAGGGCCCTAGGACACAAGCAGGAGGTCTTCACCAGACAAAGGTGGTAAGCATAATGCTCACATAATGCTCACAGCCCTTCTTCTTACGGTGAGCCCAAGATCCAAGTTTCCTATCCCTTCCATCTACACTGGAAATTCTTTTCTCTAAGTGCTGTTTGCAGAGGAATGCCATTTTTCATTTCCGTGGGAAGCGGCAGCCTGGGATTTTCACTTGCAGACTCAGAGAGGCTGCAAGAGCCTCCCAAAGCCTCAGGCTACAAGAGAAATGGTACCTAATAAGCCAGAAGCTTTTCAGCACGCTAACAATTTTGAGCAGCAAACAGAAAAAAAAAAAGAAGTTTTGAAGCTTTAAACCTACAAAAGGAACTGTCTGAGTGTGTGAAAACCTGCGACTGTTTCTTCTACCAACTCAGAGCAAGCACCACAAATAGCAGCTGGTTTTACAGCAAAATACCACACAGCTCCAGCTCTCTCCACTCCCCAAAATAAGTGCTCTGCCATGTATAGTATTCCCAAAGGCGTCATGCAGCGGCATCAGCATCCCGAGACAGAGCAGCAGAAAAACTTGGGAATTTGAAGTGTATGCAGGAAGTGATATCTTTATATAACTGCACTGAATAACTGCTGGCCATTAAAAGCCCTGATCTCCTCAGTACTCGTGTTGAAACCTGCAAAATGTAAACCAAGCCTTTGCGAGACCAACTAAAATAGCGTCTCCCCGAGGGCTCCGCAAATACCACGGCAAAGCTCAGGCTCCCGACACACCCTCAACACCGGCCTCGGAGCTGGAAGTGTCCTCCCAATGCCTCAATTACACCAAGTTTTTAAATTGCAGTTACACTAGGCAAAGCTTCACGTGCGTACACCCTGCTTGCTCGCACTAGGTTTTACCACGGTGGTTCCCTAAGGAAAGCAGCAAACCACAGCCTCATAAAGTTTTAATGGGATAACTGAGGGCATGGCTGCACTGAATAAAACAGACAACTGAATCCCGGTGGTATAAACCACCTCCTTGATTTAAGTCACGTTTTATAGCTCTCCGTTCTGAAAAAAAACCCACCGGTTTTCTGTACCAACTGAAAAAACCCCTCTCGTCTGCTAAAAACAACGGGCAAATCAAGCCAGGGCTGAGCACAAGAACTGGCAGCTCGCCTGGGTTTCCTTGTAAATGCCTTCAAATGGCAGTCATACCCCAAACCACGCTTTGCCGGCAGAGTCTGTATAACCAAGCATCATCGCTCTGCTCAGAGCCAAATAAAGGACTGAGCGGGCAGGACAGGGGGAGGTGAAGGAGATGGGCAATTCATTTCTTTAGCAAACAACAGCTTTCACAAGTTTTTCTTTATTTCATAGATACAAGACATCATCCAGCTGGTGACATGAGTTTCCAGGCTGGTCTATAGTAAGGATTTCAGGAGCTGACATGTTCTTAACCAAGGCAATCAGCAATTTAGTCTTTCTTCTCGAAAGGCAGCCTACCAGAGGGCTACTTCCAGCACCAAACACTGCCTCCTCTTCTGAGGCAACAACAGAAGAGGCAGGATTGATCTTTTCTGCCTTCCAGATAGTCCTGAATTCACAGCTGAGGTCACCAGCATCATTGGTCAAGCACATCTGGACACCATCCATGCTGAGATGCAATGGACAGTCACCTGCCCCAGGAACACCACACTGGGCTGCTCCAAGCGGAGATGGAGTCACCCCACCATGGAACAGCCACCAGCACACTGAGGAGGCTGCCTCTTTGTCCAAGGAACAAAACACCGGGATCACAGTAGCCAAAATCAAGCAGATCTGGCCAGAAAGTAAAAGTGGCGGGGCAGAATGAGAGGTGGCTCTAGCAGAGCTTACTGGGAAGGGAACACAAAGGCACATGTAGAAGTGGATAAAAAGAAGTGTAGAAACAACAGAATGCACACAGAAGTTAGAGCTGCAGAAGGAAAGAGTGAAATTCTCGTCTGAAAAATGACAGGACATCTGAAAAAACGCAAACCTTTGCCCCAGCAAGAGCACCCAGCACCAAAAATACTTAGTGTACCTCCATGCTGTCTCTTTTCCCCTTCTTCCAGTGTTCAAGGGAGTATCTTCAACACAAGGCTTTGTTTCTGTGTGTCAGGGGTCTGAACAGCAATGCTGTGCTCCAGAGTATGCACACAAAGCACTGGGGAGATGCCAGAACTATCCCAACGCTCCCAGGACAAGCAAACAGCACACACAGTAAAAATAACGTGACATCCTGGCTTCATAAAAACAAGCAGACAACGCACTGGCTTCCATCTTCTATTTGAAAGCTGGCACCACTGCCTCAAAGCTCCTTTTTTTGGGAATATACGGGAACATAGTGGGAGAGCAGTAAGAAAAAAAAGACTGGCTGGGTCAAGCCTAAATAAGTAAGAAATTCTGAGGAAATGGAAAATAGGGAAGCCAAGGGATACTTTTAAGAAACGTGGGAGAAAGGACACAGCAATGCCCACCCCTCCTCTCACTCACTAACCTATTTATCCAGACACCGCCCTGTGAACAGGTTCAGCTCCACCTTCTCCTGATCCACAGCTGCAAATTCATGTCTCCAGGCTTCTTATTTACCCCTACTTAGGGGGTCTTAATATCCTCTCACACAAAGAGAAACAGCCTTTATAACTCCAGATGTTTCTGGTGCAGGGAGTGGTAATTACCCCAATTCCCCTCTCCCAGGGAGCACCCTAACTTGTGGACACAGATGTCATCTCCAAACACTCCCAGGAGCTGAACCTTTAACTTTGTAGTTTAGTAGTGATCTGTGCTGTATCTTTCTCTATCAGGCTTGGTGCTGGCACCTAGTCCCAAAACTAAAGGTTTTTTAACCAGTTTTGAACCACAAATTGTAAGGAGATTCAAAGAAATATGTGTTCACATGTTGGCAACAGACCTGCAATTCTTACTGACCTTCTGCAAGCCCCTCTGAAATGTTAACGCTATTCTACACGGACTAAACATCACTGGATGTTAATCAAGACACCTCAAACTACCCAAAAACTCAGCACAGGGCACCAGGTACATGAAATCCAGGGTCAATGCAGCTGGTCCTGACCAGGTGCAAAACAGCATTAACCATTCAGGACACCAGTGATTTCAGACATGAAGGCAATTGCAGCATCAAATAAGGATATGGGTCTGAGCACAGAGCTTAATCCTCAAAGACCAGGCAGAACTAACTGCATGAAAGGGCTCTGTGCCCCAGAAAGCCTTTATGTCCTATCGAGTACATAAATACTTGTCAAGCTCTTTGCCTCTTTCTCTTAGTGATGTCAATAATTAGTGTCCCACAGACCACAGTGCCTGGGGGCACACAGAACCCAAAAGCAGCACCCAGCAGCTCACTCAAACAAAGATGGTTTTAAGACCTCACAAAAGCAGGGAAGGGCAATGCTGCAGAGCAGTTTGGGGCATTTCAGGCTAAAAAGGCATTGTCATTTCTCGAAAGCTCTTCAACCTGCCACAAACTCAGCAACGCAGAGAGTTGCACAGCATGTGTGCAGAGAGCTAAACACTTTGCTGTTGTCATTTCAAAACCAATTTCACCACCACCATGCCCACAACAAGCTTCTGATTCTTAAAAGGCTTTATAATAAAAATACCCCACTCAAAAACCTAACTAGGAAAAGTCAGACCAAAAAACCCCTCAAATAAATCAAAGTCAGTCAGGCAGCTTCTGTTTTAAAGTCATATTCTACTCAAAAAGCGTGGCAAAGCAAATTCCCAAAGCTCCAAGAGCCTGCAAACGAACCTGGAACACAAGTGAAAATGTTGCAATGCTACAGTATTTCAAATATGCAGTTGTTTTCAGCAAAGAAACGTGTGCATTTCTTCAAACTCCAGGATACAGCACACTGCTCCCAGAACTGTTTTTCAAAGAACACCCATACACACATGAACGCACAAAACCAAGGATAGCAGCATACAGATGAGTCTATATGTTTTGCCTTGACAGTGAGAATTACAATGATTGTTATTTAAAAAGAGGCTGAGACCAAATCCTTGCTTTCCAGGACCCTTGAAAAAAAATTCCTAATGTACAAAGAGAAGATAAAGAGGAACGATTAGATATACTTATGTGTTACGTTTATGTTGAAGCTCCAAACGCAAGGAAACACTTCAGCGCAGAGAGGCACTCCAGGCTTCTGGGGCTCATGGATGTGCTCATCATGTGACTCCTGGTACATGACTTGGTGCCATCAACTACACCTCACCAAGGCAGGTGTGAGCTCTCACAAGATCCAGCTCTCCAAGCCTTAACACCCTTTTTCCCCCTGAATTACGCTGTTATTGATACTAAGCTTAATGCTCAACAGCTGCTCTTGATTAGAAGCTGTGAATGGCTGCAGTGGGGCTTTCTTTAATATTTACTTGATTTAATGACATGAGGATTAAAGTTGTGGTTTCAACTTTCTCTCTCTGGCTTGTCTTCCAGTTCTAAATGATTACCCTTCTTCCATGTCGTGACAGCTTGAATAACTCAGTGAACAGAAAAGAAAAGCTTGTCCACAAACCAAAGTGAAGGCTAAAATACCTTATCCCGAAGGAACCTCTGGAATTGACAACCAATCAGAAAATTCACCTTCTTGACTGGCTGTTACAGATCAGCAGCAGCGCAGCGCTGGCTGTTGACACGCCTAACCCACCCAGCAATTACAGGACAATGCTGCCCCGGGGGGTAAGAGGATACACAGCAGATGTGCCCTTGCACACGTGATTTCCCGCAGTGCCTGCCACTTTTCAAACCAACATCTCCCACCTGGATCCGAAGCTTGCTGCCTGGAAAACTCCATGATCCAATCCCAAACTTGGCTGCATTGGGTTACCGGTTGAACCTGATCTTAAAGTCTTTTCACAGAAAGTTTGAGTTGGAAGGACTTTAGGCTCATCTCATTCCAGCCCCTGCCATGGGCAGAGGAGACACCTTGCACTATCCCAGGTTGCTCCAAGCCCCATCCAGCCTGGCCTTGGACACTTCCAGGGATGTGGCATCCACAGTCTCTCTGGGCAAACCTATGCCAGTTCCTCACCACCCTCACAGGGAGAAATTTCTACTGTTTTTCCAATGTAAATGGCTCTATGATCCCTGGTGCATGGAGTGGGACATGATCACTGCAACTTCCAGCTGCCTCTGGCAGCATGGCCCCTCCTCTCACAAACCAACAGCACCTCCAATTCAGACTGCAACGGAGCAACCCCTGCAATACTCACTGGAGAATGCTGAAAATCAAGTTTGCAAGCACTGTTGAGCAGATGTGAGTAAACTATCAGCTGAGGGGTGAAGAACCAGCACAAGACCAGACCCCTGAGGCTGAGGACAACCCAACACAACTGTGGGGTGCAGCCAATATTGATTTAGATTTGGTGAACATGGCTGGGGACCTGCAAAGCAGGGATTCAATGACATCCCCTGAACACTGGACCACCCAGGGTCTGGTTATTGGCACTCACCCAGGCAGGGCCCTGGCAACGCCTGGTGTGCAGATGGCCTGTCAGCCCAGTATCACAGAATGGGGCAGGTTGGAAAGGACCAAGGTGGGTCATCGGGTCCCACCTCCCTGCTCCAGCAGGGTTATCCCAGAACACATGTCACAGGATTGTGTCCCGACAGGTCTGGAATATCCCCAGTGAGAGAGACTCCACACCCTCTCTGGTCTCTGTTCCAGTGCTTGGTCACTGAACAGGAAAGAATTTCTTCATCATGTTCAGGTGGAATTTGCTGGGCATCCATTTCTGCCCATGGTCTCTTGTCCCACTGCTGGGTCCCAGGGAGCAGTGTGCTGTGTCCAGCCTCTGAGCCCTCCCTGCAGACAGGGACAGACAGGGCTCCTCTCAGCCATCTCCTCTCTAAGCTGAACACTCCCACCTTGTGAGAGAGATGCTCGAGTCCCTCCATCATCTCCCCAGCCTCTGCTAGACCTGCTTCAGAACCTCCACATCTCTCTTTTCCGGAGGAGCCCGGACCTGGACACAGCATTCCAGATGTGCCTCGCTAGGCCTGAGGACCGGGGCAGGATCAGCCCGGGAAGCGCTGACTATGTTGGTCCTAAGGCACCCGAGGACACACTGCGCACAGGGCACGCTCCCGGCTCGCCGTCCACCGGGACTCCCAGCTCTCCTCCGCAGAGCTGCTCCCCAGCAGGTCATCCCCAGCCTGCGCTGTTGCCCAGGCTTACCCTNGCGAGGCGAGGCGGGGCGGGCGCGGAGCAGGCCGGGAGCGGAGTCCCGCAGCGTAGCAGGGCTGGAGCTGCCCCCGCCTCGCGGAATGTGCCGGCTTAAAGCGGCGATGGCGGCTGTGGGCCCGCTCCCAGAGGACGGAGGTTTCTCTCCCTCGCCCTCACGGCAGCGCGGGAATCACCACGGGAGTGACCACGGCACAGCGCCGGGGCTGTCAGCGCCTCCGCGCCGGCACGCCCCGCAAAGCTGCGCCTTTTACACAATCACAGAGTCATTCAGGTTGGAAAAGATCTCCAGGATCATCGAGTGCAAACTTTCANCCAGCCTCTGAGCCCTCCCTGCAGACAGGGACAGACAGGGCTCCTCTCAGCCATCTCCTCTCTAAGCTGAACACTCCCACCTTGTGAGAGAGATGCTCGAGTCCCTCCATCATCTCCCCAGCCTCTGCTAGACCTGCTTCAGAACCTCCACATCTCTCTTTTCCGGAGGAGCCCGGACCTGGACACAGCATTCCAGATGTGCCTCGCTAGGCCTGAGGACCGGGGCAGGATCAGCCCGGGAAGCGCTGACTATGTTGGTCCTAAGGCACCCGAGGACACACTGCGCACAGGGCACGCTCCCGGCTCGCCGTCCACCGGGACTCCCAGCTCTCCTCCGCAGAGCTGCTCCCCAGCAGGTCATCCCCAGCCTGCGCTGTTGCCCAGGCTTACCCTTCCCCTGGCGCCCTCGCCCCCTCCCCGTCCTTACCCAGGTGCAGGGTGAGGTTGACGGCGGTGGGGTGCTGCACGCCGGCCAGCATGGTGCGGCTCTGCCACCAGGTCGCGTCGGCCGGGCTGTTGTAGTCGGTGAGGAAGGCGGCGCCATGGCTCAGGTGCGGCTGGGCGGCGTCGCAGAGGTGGCAGGACTGGGTGACGCCGGTGACCCCGGTCTGCACGCAGTACTCCTCGGCCGGCGCCCCGCACGTGTGCGTGGCCAGCACCGTAGCGTTGAACGCCGCGTTCACGAACTCGGGCATGCAGCGCTGCGCCCGCCCGCTCCGCTCCTCCGTGCACTCGTCCATGGCACCGCCGCACCGCGCGGGCNAAAAGATCTCCAGGATCATCGAGTGCAACCTTTCACCGATCCCTGCCTTGTCAAGCAGACCCTGAATGCCACGTCCAGCCGTTCCTTGGACACCTCCAGGGATGGGGACTCCAACACCTTCCTGGGCAGCCCTTTCCGCTGTCTAATCACACTTTCTATGAAGAAATTATTCCTAATGTTCAACCTGAACCTCCCTTGCTCAGCTTAGGACTATGTCCTCTTATCCTGTCACTTGTCTACTAGGATAAGATGCCAAACCCCCCCTGGCTGTCCCCTCCTGTCAGGGAGTTGTGCAGAGCCAGAAGGTCCCTCCTGAGCCTCCTGTTCTCCAGGCTGAGCCCCTTTCCCAGCTCTTTCAGCTGCTCCTGATGCTCCAGCCCCTTCCCCAGCTTCTTTCCCTTCTTTGGACGCACTCCAGCTTCTCAATGTCCTTCCTGAACTGAGGGGCCCAAAGGTGGACACAGCATTCAAGGTACCTCAACAGTGTCAGGTATAGGGGAAGAATCACTCCCCCGGTTCTGCTGGTCACACTATTTCTGATTCCAGGTGCCACTGGCCTTCTTATCCACCTAGGCACACACTGTCTCATGTTCAGCCAGCTGTTGATCACCACCACCAGGTCATTTTTTTCATTTAAATGCTTTTCATAGGGAAAAAAAAGGTTTCTTGAGAAATGCGAGAAAATTTGTTGTGGGCTCCCTGCTAAGCCGTGCCAAACCTGGATGGTTTGTGCCATCTGAGGACATGATCCCAAGCAGATCTGAGGGGACCGCCTCAGCTACTGTAATTTTTAATGGACTTCTAGATATTTCCCTACCATAACCCAGATCTCTCTGTTGCTTAGAGGCATCAGCTCTGTCAGACCTGGCCATAGACTGCATTATGGTTTTTAGCTATCCTAAGATCTCCCCACAAATTTTCAGGTTGAGGAATTCTGTAAAGATTGCGTAAAATCCAGAAATTCTGTAAAGCCAAAATGTCTCTGCCCATGGCAGGAAGTTAGATTTGAAGACCCTTTAAAGGTCCCTTCCAAGCCAAGCCATTCTATGAATCCATAAAACTGCTTTTACAGGAGAAAGTGCCTCCAGAAGCCTTCTCAGTAAACAGGAAACTACTCCTTAAGAAAAAAATTGATAGGGGAGTGAAGGAAAGGCTTTGTAAACTTGCTTATATCCCGAGAAAGAGCTGAAAGAACTGAAAAAATACAGTCTGTTCTGGGAAAAAATGCACATTGTTTTAAAGTAAACACATGTATCCTACAGAAGGCCTTGCATTAAGAGCCTGAGCCAGACTGTTCACTGGGTCTGCACAGCACATACCGGTCAACAAGCCTAGAAATCATCCTGCTGCTGGGAGATGTTTTTACATGTGTGGTTGTTACCACACATCAGTGTGGTGACTCCTGTTTTTGCCTCCCCACAAAGGTTAAGCTGGCCATGGTGAGAACGTGCACTGAGGGTTCCCCTGGCACCCCCAGCAGCAGCAGAAGGGACGCGGCGCAGCGCAGAGGCACTGCGGCCTCGCTATTGTTCAGGCTGGGATGACACATCTCCAGTGGAAAGTTGGATTTCCGCTGCTTCCCCCACTTTTCCTCCTTTTCTGAAAACAAGCAGTCCGTTGTGAAAGCAGTGCTGAGCTGATGCCATCAGGGCAGAAGCTCTGAAAGCAACTCTGATGGAGTTCCTCAGGTTCAGCAACAGCCTGGCTGGTGCCTGCGAGTGCACACGGCAGGACAGGCAACAGGGAAGGCACATGGAACAGCTCGAGGTGAAGAAGGGAAGGATAAGGATAGAGGTGAGAAGGGGGCAGGGACTCCAAGCAGGATCAAAGGGTGTTGCCACAAATCCCTATCAGTGACTCAATGAGATCATCTGTCCATATGCAGAAAGTTCCCATAGATAATGGAAAAAATTCAGCTTCACACAACATTCTTGGGTTTAAAAATAGTCAGTCTTAGTACCTAAACCAGATAATTTACTTGAGTGTTTTAAATATTCAGTTTCCAACATTTTAAAGTACCTATGTAGGACCATGCTCCACGGTTTATTTAAAGTCCTCCCTGACATTTTCATGGTACTGATTCTAATGAATCCTGACAATGAGGTATTTGTTGATATTTACTATTTGCCATCAAAATCCAGTTCATACTTTTAACGCAATTTCACCTTAACATACATATTTAAAACACTCTGACAGATAAGTGATGCAGTTATATTTCATTCAGTAAACCTACACTCATTTAACTGAAACCAGAATTAAATCTCATATTCCTGTGAAGACATGATTTGTACTTCCCTTTTCCTTTTTTACCTACTGAAATAATCTATCAAAGCATTGTGACATATTCCTCTTAAACCCACTTTCTTCCCAGCACAGAAAAAAAGCATCCTTGTGTAAAATATCTGTGCCTTAAAAGCACAGAACCTAGAGGACTTCTGTGACCTTGCAATGCTTACAGGGTGAATAATAATAAAAATACACTGGTAAATAAATTGTTACATCTGGCAACACCCCTGATGCAGAGTGAGTCATCCTGTGTGGCAGGAGTGGCCTGGAAGGAAGTGACATTCTGATTGATAGGATGGACACGTACAGTTAACCAGCTGGAAAATAAGAGTACTTGTGGATAAGGTTCATGACTGGGCTCAGACACACATACTGTAAGTTAATTTTTACCGTAAGCTAGCTGTTGAAATGGGTATGTTCTTACTTCAGTTATTTTTTGACATATACAGATCGGGATAAAGGACTGAGAACAACTGGGGAGAGACTGAGAACAAAGAGAAGAATTGCAAAAAAGGAAAAGCAACAAAAAACCTGATAGGAAACAGCTTTTATAAAGGCAACTCTTACAGGAAATTCTGTCAGCTCTCAGAAGGCCAGAACTCCCAAGGCTGGCAGTCTCCCTCTTAGAATAGAACCCTCTTAGTGGAAAAAAAAATAAAAAAAGGGAAAAAAAACAGTGTTTTCTTTTCTTTTGATAGAAAAACAAATTGCAGCAATGTTGTGTGTGTCCAAAGAAAGCTGAAATAATTAATTAGGAGCACTGCTGGCCTCTGTCCTTCCACAGCAGCTCAAAACAAGCACTAGCACACCTATGCACCGAGATGTTTGACACATTCAGGGCTTAGGAGGTCCAGAATGTTTTTCATGAGAGCCTTAGGGCAGCACTCATTTTAATTTTCAGTCTTCCCACACAGATTTAGCATCAGCATTTGGTCAAGGACAACATGTGTGCATATGGGAAAGGAAAATGCTAAGGAAAAACTCAGAAATTTCAGATTGTGATAGCAGACCTGGGCCGCTCCATGCATGCCAATTATTAAAACAGGTAAAAGTAATGCCCACAGAGAAAAAAACCCTGCTTTTGCTAATAAAAGTAAATAGATAGTTGTAGGATCCCTAGATTAAAGATGTTGTACCCCCCAGCATTTCATTACCAGTACACAGATGCCAGTTTACACTGGAAGCTGCAGGACAGAAAAGCCCCATGCTCGCTATTCACAATCAGTACAAATACAGAGTAAGTCAGACAACCATACTATTTACTAAATATTCGTATCTCACTGTGATTTTGTGGAAGCAGAAAGTTACTGTAATCTTATTAACAGAACTGAAAACCAGAGTTATTAGCCATGAAAACAGAAAGTGTTTTATAAAATGGTTTATTTATTTAGGTTTGACTTTCTTCATCACTCTTTTGCAGAATGTCCTAAATAATCTTGTACAGCAACTATGGGTAGTTGCTGTAAAGGTGAATAAAAATATATCTCTGAATCTGTCCATGTGAGGCAAGCTGCTTCTTTACAAGTTTCTGCCAACCCTGGAGAAATTAAAGACATAAGTGGATATTTTTCTCTCTTTTCTCAAGTGGGTCTGGGATGTACCCTCATTTTCTCTTCTTAATACTGGTAATGTTGGGAAAAAATTTGCTAAAACAAACATAAAACATGAAAGGCCTGTGCAGCTTTCCATCTTCCTATTGTGGATTCAAACACAGCCCATCCTTTTAAGTTTTTTTCATGTTTATAAACTGAATTTGTAATCTTTTATTCCTAGCAGATAAGATTTGTATATTTTATCTTTACTCCCTGCTTTTATTCTGCCGTGTGCCCCTGTGCGGAATTTAATCAAACACGTTTTGAAGTCTACATTAGACTGTGGCAGTAACATCAGAACTCAAGCCAACCCAAACTATACTCCCATCTCCTCTCCAAGCTCTTCCATACCTTTCCCATGGAGAAAGAGACATGCACAGATAGGTGCATTCAGCCTTGAAACATCCAGTGGATCTCTTGGAGATGTTCCTCAGCATTTCTTTTCTTTTCCCTTCTCACTTCCATTCTTAGTACACCAGCACTGCATGGATGAAAGTGCACGAAGGGAATTGATTAGATTTATTTCTGTATGGTACTAAATTTGTAGTATAGAGACACTTAAATTCTCTGAGAATTTAGCCACCATCATCCTTGCACTACAGGATCCACTGGTGGATTCTCTGCCACCAGAAAATTCCAGAAATATTTAGGTTTCCAACGTGCCAATGAAGATTGCTTTGTAAAAAGCAGGACTAATTTATCCTAATCCATTTGGATAATGCCTGAGTCCTGTTCTTGCTTGGCCACACAAATCCTTCGAATGCATGAGCTGGGCCTGTTTACACTACATCAAAACATTCCCAGTGAAGCTATCTTCCAAGCCTGATAAAATGCATCCCAGAAAGTAGAGTGTGTATTGGAGGTGGTCATGGGAATCTCACCAGGCAGGGTGCATGACCACAATGAAGTTGTTTAACAACCTCCTGGCTCTCCAGCAGAATTCCCAACATTGTTTCAACAGAAAGCTGGCTAACTTCTTTTGCCCAGTAACAAGAGGGATGAAATTTTCATCCCAGTAAATTCTTTATAATTTTATTACCAGTGAATTGTGATTTTCTATCATTTGTAAAACCCTTCATTTCTTCATACATGGTGGCTCTTGACAGCAACCTTGGTTCAAGTGTCTCCCTCAATAACAAGAGCTCACCTTTGCAGTCTGATGTTCTTTAATCCTAGTTTTCATGAACTTCTCTTCGCTATTCAAAAACAAAAGAAAAAAGCAGTCTCTGAGAAACATCATCTTCTTTTACAACTTTCTTTTTCCTGTAAAAAGCCTGTAATGCCTTGTTTATTTTGTGCTCTTAGCCTAAGGTCTCAGCCACTGGACTCTTCCAAGGTCAGCTCAACCATCTAATAGAGGAGCCGTTCAAAGAGACGTTCAGGGTCAGTCTAGACAGGGCTCTGAACCACTTGGTCTAGTGGACAGTCTCCCTGCTCACTGCTGAGGGGTTGGACTAGATGACCTTAAAGTTCTTTTCCAACTCAGACCACCCCGTGCTTCTCTGACAGTGGATTGAGAAAGACAGTGTCTGCTGTGACAGACTTTGAGCAGAGCTCCTGTTTCTCCTGCTAAATAGTTTGTCTTGACGAGCAGGCTGCAGTTTGGTTGGCTGTTCTGCCACAAGAATTAAACCTGGATGACCACCTGGAGGGTGGCAACACTAGATGTAATTTTGGCACCTGGAGATCACTGATTGTGCCAGCTGCTTGTCCCTCCCCACACATCTCAACAATTTGTCTCTGCTCCCACACGCAGAGCTGCTTCCCTGACACACAACAGGAAGAATGCAGTGAAGGGTGAACAGCTTCAGGAATCTGACCTACAGGGCTGCTTTTGGGACACATACCCATGGCCTTGGCTGGCTGTCAGCATGTCCCAGTTCTAGTCTTGGTACCCCCAGTTCACTGTGTCCTCCCCTGCATCGCTCTGCTGATGGTCAGACAGTTACCAGTTGAGAGGACAGCAGAGACATTCTCTGAAATCAAAGCCCCCCTGCCACCAAAGACTAAATAGACAAAAGAAGCCATTGAGGGAAAATCTGTTTGGTCTCTGTAGCCAAGAACCAAAATGAAAAAAAAATTACTTGGAATGAACAGAATCTTCTGAAAATATAGCTATTAGATCCACAGAGTCTCTGCAAAGCTACATAAACTGCAATTTCCAGAAGTTTCTAACTCAGCCATCCTTAGGTAAATGCTTGCAAGAACACTGAAAGCTTATTTTTAACATCAACACCATCCCTATGTCAAATTGCTGTTCACATCAGAGTCACTGTGGAACGTATATATTGGCTTTGAATTAAATTGCATGTGCAAAATAAAAGAAAACACTTAATTTACAATTAATCCTCATCCATAAGGCAGAGTGTTGGGATTCGATCATTGGGAGGACCTGAATTCCTGTTTCCTTCTGTACTCATAATTTTTTTAGTAATAGAAGAATTTTTCCTGCTGGCTTGAGGCATGCAAAATGCTGAGTAAACACTCACATGGCTACTTACAGATCATCAAAGCAAAGAGGAATATCAAGATTGTTGGAAAGGAAATGATATTTTTAAACTCATCACTGCATACCATAAACAATGGGAAAATGTATAAAATACTTTATAAATAGACTGTTTCCTGCTAAAGTCTCATTTTTTTCTTTTTGAAGTTCCACTAGCAAACTACCTAAGGAGGAGATTTAAAAAATATTATTCTTATTAAAATAAGAACTCAGTAGGCAAGAAAAAACACAGATTTTATAGCTGTAGGCTGCATTTTGCTTTCTGGGAACCTCAGCATACTACCCACATTTTCATCCCTGACACTCAGTTAATGGAAACAGAGAAACAAAGTCAAGTGTTCAGCGAAATGGAGTGATTGTGAAGGGATGGGAAATTCTGTACCCTGTATTCTGTTCTTTTTCTAGTCAGATCTTTAAAGAATAGGAAATATGTAGCTTCTGCAACTGTTAATAATTTCTTCCAATTTGCAGCTCAGGAAATTTTTTCTCATGTGTTTGATTATATTAAAAGCAGTATATTTACTGTATTAAAAGCATTTATCCAAGTAGATCAACTGCAACATTCATCTTCGATCCAGTAAATTACCTCCAGCTATAAGCCCATTATTTTAAAATCACATCAAGAAGCAAAATCAAGATTTAGCATGTTGATTTATTAAACGATGAATTGTAACTGTTTGTGATGGAGTTAACTTACAACAAACACCAGGGGAGGTTGCAGAGGAGAACCTACATCTTTAGAGAATGACAGGGTCAATCTCTTCTGCTTCTGTTTCAAAGATTCAGATTCCTGTCAGTGAAAGGTATTTTAAGTAGCATTGAATCAACATTGGAGATTTAGATGCTATTTTAAATCACAGAATGCTCTTTAAAATAGCGTGTCACTGTGATTGCCCGGTGTTTTTTTAACCTAGAATGTAGTTTTTGTTGGACTGCTTTTTGACTGGAGTTGTTCTCAAAACACATTTCACACCTCCCCATCAGCCACTGGTTTTTGCCACCTGAACTGTTTGACTTCAAAGGTTAAAAAAACAAAAAGGCTCCAGAACATAAACATCTTTATGCAGTAGTACATACCACACCATTCCCACCAATGCTTCACTGCATCTCCCAAAGCTCCAAAAAATGAAGTATTGGAAACTTCATACATGCTTGTCCTGCATTTTCCTATCGTTAAAAATAAGCAATTTCCCTGGGTGTACCCATGAGGCTGCCTTATTGAATGTTACTGATTTAGCTGACACCACCAGATAACAATTGTATTCATTTTATACCCTTCTTTGAGGAGTTAAAAACCCACAGAAATATTCAGCTTCCCCCTCATTTTGCTGAACTACCCATGTTTCTTCTTGCAATTAAGTTGGTCACAAAGCAGGTAAATTTGATTTCATGAGTTTTGCCAGCACCACCCTCAGAGTTGCTCCCTTCCAATTAATTTACACAAATATAAATATAGCTCCCCACATAGTACTTGAAAGCATCATAAGCTTCCAGGTAATCACCAAGAGTTCTTTTCAGCTCACCTAAACAATGGCAAGGGGTGGAACAAGATGAGCTTTAAGAGCCTTTAAGAGCCTTTCTAACACAATCCCATTCTGGGATTCTCTGATTCTATTAACACAGTTAANTTTTTTTTTTTTTTTTTTGCCTCACCTTGTGTTTATGTCTTCCAGTCATTCTTTGCTCTTCCTGGATGTAAGGTTGCAAGTCCCAGGCGAAACAAGCAGCAGGAGACTTTGCTGGTTTGTTTACCTGTAAAACTCAGGCTGGAAAGCTTTTACTCATTTTCACCTCATCTCCAGCTCACCTGTGGACAAGTACAGGTACCCCTACTTAAAACAAATTCAGTTTGTCAGGACAAGAGGCAACAACAACCATTCCCTCACTGGAAGCCACCTGGCCAGGTCCCAGTTTACCAACATCTGGCTCTCCAGACAAGAAAACAGAATGAACAACACAGCACAAACAGATGGCACGTGACTTTGTTATTCCCTTGAAGTATAATAGCAGACATTCAGCATTTTTCTTACATTTAACCCAAGCACTCTCACTCACATTCCCCTCCAGGTCACAGGTGGGATGGCAGATGTTCTCCCAGTGTGTTATTCTCTTTGCATCCTATGGTGGGTATTCCCAATTTAGATACTTTGTCACCACTTTGAACTCTCTCCAAATTTTTAACATTGTAAAAATGCTAGATATGAGATTTGGGTATAATTTGGAAGTAATCTTTTCATTAAGATACACAGAAATAATATCATTTTTTTTTATACAAATGTCTTTGCAGCCAGTATGTGCTCAGGTCTTTTTCTTCCCTTATTAATTTACAATGATTTTAAGCCCTTTTCAGAGAATGCTTTCTGCAGATGTGGTTTTAATAAACTTGATTCCCAACAAAGATAATTGACATTTACAAATGAAACCTGAGTCCGTAATTAAGTTTACAGTAACTTCTCCTCCATGGGTTTCTTCTGGAGAGTTTCTACTCAGTTTAAAGGTCACCTTTACTGAGGCTGAACCTGGAAATCTTCAGTCCAAAAGCGAAAGCTCCATGGAAGCTGGAAGCAAAGTAAGTTTCATAATGTGGGAAAAAGCCAAGTAAGTTACTTGCATTGTTTAATGAAGTCCCAGGCAATGAAGGAAGGAGACATCCTTTAAAAAATAAATGCAGAAACCAGCATTTGAAACAGCTTCAATGCTTTTTGTTGCCCACTTCTAGATGTTGGTTACTATGGCTACCCGATGTGGCCATTCTTTTTAATCTATATTTTTTAATATTCTTGAGTCTGAGCAAGTATTCTACCTGGAGAGAATTGCAGAAGGATAAGATGCTGTTCTCACAAATGCTGATTTTTGGTTTACACTACAGGCCATTTATTTTAGTAGCTTTGTGAGCTGAATCACGAGATCATACAGCTATGTCCATCTCTCTGGTTCTTCGTATGCCTGGCAATATTAACGTTACACTGCTCAGAAACTTCTCTGGCTCAGCTGACCTCATGCAGAAATGTCTGTCAGCTTGTAGTAGCTCCATCCTTGGCTGTCCAGAAATCTCTGACCTCAGTCTCCTCACTCCAGCTGTGTGTCTTCTTCCCACCTTGCTCTTGTTATTCCAGAGGCATTGTTCCTTCTTGTTTTACTGTTCTCCATGCATGGCGTTTTTAAGGCTATAGCACTTTATCTTGAGAGCTGACAGGATGTTTTAAAACATCTTTTTGGTCAAAAATATCAAGTAGGCAACATTGGCATGGATCCTGATGACTCTCATGATTGAAAGCCATTTAGGGAGATAAAGGTTGTTGTAACATTGGCCTTGTCCCAGTGATAAATTTAAAGTGACACTTTAAAGTGACTTTACAGTCAGTTAAGGTGACACAATCAGTCTCAATCCCAGAGATGTTTCTTTGGGAAAAAAAAAACAAACCAAAGCAAACTAAATTGTTTTAAAATTTTGTCATGCATGTGACTGGGTACACTCAAACACAAAACTTCTGAGTTTCGAAAAAGTTATTCTTGGACTTTGTCCTGAGTGAGGGAAGAAGAAGAAATCTTGATCTGAAGGTCTTGAGAGTCTGCCAACCTGAAAATGCTTTCACATTCAGCTGTTGATTTGTTTTGCTTATTGGTGCTGCACCCTTTGAATAAAGACTATCAAAAAGCAGTCTGCAACTTGTAAGATGTTTCTGCTCAGGGTTTGGCTTTGTTTTCCTCTCTTTGTTATGTGTTACAGCCAGCTTAAAAATTGCAAGACCTCACAGCAGATCAGGTGAGGGCCCTACCAGACCCTTCTACTCATCTGTTTAATGGAGATGTGTTGCTGTTTTGGGGACAAACTGATGTAGAGACTTGCTCAGATTCCCCAATTGTCTGGTGATGATGATGATGATCCTTAGAAGTCATTAGCATGTGCAGAGAAATATCTTTCTGCAGGATTTATCCTAATTTTCATCAAACCAAGGGCAGTGTGTGTTGCCCAATCAAGTTTTATCTAATGTCCATGTCCTGGTGTGGATGCTTTGTGAACCATTACCAGTACGATTGTGCAAACATGGGCATTCCTACTGAAAACAAGGGAAAGTCTCTGGAAGCAAAGTTATCTTTGTTTATATAACAAAGGTATCTTCCATAACTGATGCACTAGAGCTGTTCCTGAGGCTGACAGTCTCTCCAGTGCCTCTCCTGGGGTACAAAAGTTTCAAGTTCCTTAGCAAGCCTTTGGAAAGGTGCTGTTTGTCTCTGCTGTGGGCAGGGTTGGTGCAGGATGAAGATGCTGATCCTTAGATGTCTTTTTGGTCTGTTCTTTTTGGTCATCCTGACTTAGCCCATCTTTACTTCACTGCCCTTGCTCCTCTTTACCAGCACATTGGAGCCACTGTGCCTCTGCTGGGCTCATACAAGAGCATCTCTCCCATAGGACTGCACAGAAGTGGCCTCTGTGGACACAGGTGTGGGGTTTTTTACCCCCTCTTCTCTCTCTCTCCTCTTGGGGCAGACTGCTGCCACGCCCAAAGGGTGTGCGAAGCCAAATTCCATTCCTGAAGCATTGCTGAGCTTCCTGAGAGCAGCCTGCCAGCTCCACTAGCCAAAGCAAATGTCTGCACTAGCCGTAAGGGAGGGGGATGAAGCATTTTATGGCAGCTGTAAAAGGTCACGGAGTAAACACCAGTGCTACTGCTCATCTGCTCTCCCAGTGATCCAAGCAGCCTGGATGTGTGAGTGGTTTGCATGTTAGCCAGCAATTCAAAGCTCTCTCCTGGCTTTGTGAGGTCCACATCACAAACTAGAGAATTAGCAAAATTTACTTCATGAATGTGGGGGTGTTCTATCCAGTGGGAGACTGGTTATTCTATTTGAGATGGGTCTCAAGATCTGTAACACTTGAAAACTACTGTCTGAAAATAGACATTCTGCCTTTCCTGCATAAATCCAAGCAAGCCCCAGGGCTTTGGGGATTCTTTGTTTATGAGCATGGGGCATTCCAGGAGATTAGAAATATCTAAAAGTCTAAAGCTGTCCCACATTCAGGGATGTACGAGAAAACTTCTCACTTGGCTTCTCCTAAGAGTGAAACCAGGCAGTTTCCATTGCAGGGGTTAATTTTTGTATTATGAGTATAGTAGGCCTTTCATTCTTCTTCCACAGTGGTCTTTGCAGAGAGTTTACACTTCCTTCAGCTTTATCTCTGCAGGGTTGTATTCAGGAGATGCCTTGGAACAGCCAATAAAGTGACTGGATCTCAAATTCTTCTCTCTAAGAGAGTTTTGCTTATTTTGTGTGCAGCTGACTGTAGAACAGATAGAACTGCAGTAGAACAGATAAGTTTTACTGTCCTGGAATGCTTCTTGCTCTTCCCTTTCCCCCATGAATGATAGTTAGTCCAGGATTTTATGTCATTTGATTACATGTTTTGCAGTCTTTCCATATTAGGAAAATTATTTGCAAGTTTTTACATGTCAGTTAAAAAGAAATACAACTTTTTCCTGCTCTCTATGGCTGTTGTATACCCTTACCACGGTGTGATGATGCCCATGATATCCTTTGCATTCTTCAGTAACATGGTTTGGAGGAGCTGAGATGGCAATGGAATTTGAAGTAGTCAGCTCAGGTCGAGGAACTCCTCATGCTGCAGCGGGTCCCATGTTAAAAAATATCTGGAAACACGTGAGATCTTGTATTTGGAGTGGATTAATTATCAAAGTAATGTTAAAGAAGAACTCGCAGCTGGAGAAGCTGATAAATACAGGGAAAAATGACCCTGTCAGGTTGTCTGAAGTGCTGAAGATGTGGAGGAACTATGGTAATGCTTCTGAGTTACCTGAAGATTTAGGTGGTTGTTCTGCTGGAATTATACTCTGAGAAATTACTTTCTAAGATGCTTTATAACAAGTAACATAATCAAAACAAACAAAATCAAAGAAAATCCCCCAAACCAACCAACCAACACTGGAGGTATCTTTTCTTCCTCCTTGGAATCCTTCCCAAACTACTGGGTAGCACCTACCACAGTTTTTTTCAGGACTGGTAAGGCTCAGTAGGACTTCTCAAGGCCAGGTGGGACTTTCAGCACCCTGGTCATGGAAGGTGGAATGGGAGGATCTTTAAGGTCCCTTCCAACCCAAACCACTCTGTGAGTCTATGATTTATGACTGGACCTTTGACTTTCTGTTCTCCATCCATAGGGAGGCATTTTGGGCCATCATTATAGCAATAGAGACACATGACTTTACATATTGGTATTATTATTCTTTCTGCTCACCATAATGGAGATTTTCTTTTTCTGCACTTGTTTTCTTTGGAAAATGCACTGATGCAGTTGGGACAACTCATACTCCCCTTTCTCCCAAAACATCCAGATGACTATTAATTCCTTTAGTAGAAAGTAACAGGAAGAATGAGGAAATACACATCAGGCATTAACTATAGGTCAGGAGTTGAGATGTGTGTGAAACCTGTAGTTATGGGGAAAAAAAACCAGCTCTCCATGTATTTTCCAGTATAGGCTTCTTGAAGATCTCTTTGCAGATGGTAGGAGGAAAACTTGAATTCTATAATGCAGTCCTGGTATGTAAAACCTCTCTGTAAAATGAATTGACTGCAGGAAACACGGTGGGGCAGATTTATAGATTGCTCCTAAATTGGAAACTTTGCTTTTTTCTTTTTTTTTTTTCCTACATTTGCTCAAATGTAGGAAGTGGTGCACAACTCTGTGAGGTGAGGGATTTTTCTACAGACCCTTCATTTCAGCAACTTGATTTGACTTTAGTAAGTGGTACAGTGGAGACCATGAGGTCATTTTCCCAGGGGAATATGAGGCTGTAAATTTATCCCTGTCAACTAAACACATTATTATTGAGCTTTAGTATTATGTTATCTTCTAATTTACCTTTATAAACCATAGCTCATAGTCCTGATTAATGGTTCTCAGCAAATGATAGAGAACTGTTAAATTCCCCAGGGCTTTTAAGAGGATTAAAAACTTCCAGTGAGAAAATAAACAGCAGAGAAGAGTTTGTTAGCTACTACCTAGGCAAAAAAATAGAGCTGCTGGAATACAGAGAACAGGAATTCAGTGACAAATCTGTTCCAAATCACACATGTTTATGACAATGTCTGAACTGACAAGCTGCTTCCAAGCAGCCATTTCCAGAACTTTTCCCACCAAAGCTGCAGGTGAGCAGACCAGTTCCAGATTTAGAGTTTTCTCAAACATAGGCTTTCAGACATAAATAAAGCCTCATGATCATGTTTCATGCTAAGCCACTCACCTTGGTCGAGTTGTATCTGTGACATTAGCTTTCCTCTGGCTGGCACTCCTCGCTCTTTTGATTTGGAGGCAAAAAAATAGATCAGTTAGTGAGTTGCAATCTTAATTTTCAAGATAAAAATTCAAGTGTCTGTCAAGTGTTATCCTTCATATTATGGTTTTGAGGCTATTGTTAATACTACTTTTCTGCTTTTTCACTTGGAACTGGAAAACCAAAGAAATCATTGTTTCCAAATCCCCTTATGAGAACTCTGTGGTATCAAAAGCCAAAAATATTTTATGTATATGCTATACAAATCCAAGGTGCCTCAGGTGGGTGTAGAAGAGAGCAGTCAATGGGACCATGGCTCAGGTAGTTCTTTCTTCTTGAATTAGAGTAGTTCAATATGCCATGAGTGCTCTGGCACTCTGGCTTTTTGAAGCAAAGCACAGATTCATTCACTGCTGGCTCTGTCTTTACTGGGAAAACATACATGTCATTTCAGGTTAATTTTTGGTTTTCTGTATCCCGGCTGCTTAAGCTCCTCATTAGCATGTCAATCCTTGTTTACACTGTGCCATTCATCAAGTGCAGGCAAGGATTATTGCTTCACCATTTAACTGGCCTCGATGGATTAGATATTAGAAACCAGACTGAATGTTGTTAAGCAGTACTTTCATGTTTGACACTCCTTAATACATTAAGCACATAAATAAAACAGTAAGTTGTCATTTGTAGATGCTAAAAAGTCCATGGCTCCTTCTCCCTTCACAACCTGCAGCTGAGCTCCCAGACACACTTTCACTTCTCTCAACACCTGATTGCTCCCTTAAGAGCTCATTACTCATTAGCTTTTTTGCCAGTTCTTGAAAGCAACATGAAATTAAAATCAGAGTATCCTGAGCTGGAAGGAACCCACAAGGATCACTGAGCCAAATTCCTGGCCTTGCACAGGACGCCCCAAGGATCACACAAATTCAATCTTTATGTCAATGAACAGGGCTGTGGTGGTGAGCCTGACTGTTTGGGAGTAGCAGTGAAGCTGCTTCTGAGATTGCTCCAGGTTCTGCAGAGATCAGCAGCATCACATCAGTCTTGTAAAAGGTATTCCATGTTCCTGCATGATCTGGATCACCCAAACAACTCACCACAGAGGGTCACACAGCCCACAGGAGGCTGGCAGCAAAGGAACCTACGAGCCTGGCATGGTTAGAAAACCACTGGAGCAGAGACTGTTTGCATAGCTTGTTAGACAACGAAGTGAAATCCCCACTGAGCCTAAGATGTGGTTTGGAATCTGTTTGTCAGGAAATAGTTTCAGACACTGAAGAGGTCTCCTCAGAATGCCTTGTATCTCCAACAATCACAATTAGCAACAGAAGCCTTCAAGATTCAAATCCAAACACAAAATCAAAGGTATAGCATTCAAGTCTTTACAAACAAACTCTTTATTAAGAATAAATTCATACAACTTGCAGGAAATTCCTTAAGGGCACGATATATTACAGAGCTGTACTTGTACTAAGGAACCAAGAAAGGCATACAAACCGGGAAGAGGAAGAAAGGAATTTGGGAAGGAAACGCACTTTTGTTGAAGTGGAGAGACTCCACTGAACTGCTATCACTACCACCCGCCCCTGCTGGCGTCCCGGTAGCCGCCTTGGTAGCCCCTGCCTGCTCCCCGGTATCCTCCTCCTCCTCGGCAGGCAGCCCCGCCTCCGTAGCCTCCCGCAGGACCGCCAGGGTATCCTCTTCCTGCCGGGTGCCAGCTGGAGTAGCCGCCGTAGCCTCTGCCCCTGTGGCCGGGCGCGTAACCTCCCCAGCCCCGGTGGCCAGAGCCGTTGTCGTAGCGAGCCATCTTGGGCGGGCGGGGGCCGTCCCCGAACCTGGCACAGAACAACACCTTACACCTGAGGCAATCCTGCAAACTGCACCTCTTAAAGATGGGAAACAGCACCATCCTCAGCTAAGCCACCTCAGTTTTCTGTGAACGCAACAGGATGGCTGAACTACAGCTGTGCTTTTGCACCTTTTCCACCTCAGACAAGTCTCCTTTGCTTCAGAAGCAAGGGATGGAAACAAGGGGCAACAGAGGGTGCAAGCTCTGCCAAATACGGGTCTTCTTTTTAGGAAAAGGTTTTCCCAACATAAATATGGATTATCTCTTCTATAAAGGATAACTTGTGTTTTGGAAGAGGGGATGACAGCTTTCATTCCTGAGAGCTGCGTGTCCTTGTGGGAACGGGCACTGATGTCGCTGCTGCATCAGGCCTGAGCGCGAGCATTCCACGCGTGCTCGGAGCGGGCGCTGAGCCCAGAGCCTGCACCCCACGCTGAGCCCCAGCCGCGGTTCTCACCTGGTGCTGGGCGCCGTGAGCGCCATCCCCGCGGCCGCCGGCCGGGACAGCTGCCGGATCACGTTCAGCATGCGCTCGTAGGCGGGGTCCAGCTGCCGCACCGCGCCGGGCTCCTTGCTCACCTCCACCACCAGCGCCTCCATGGCGGCGCGCACAGCCGTGATGCAGGCGGCCGCCGAGTGCGGCATCCTCAGCTTGATCCTGCAGCGCAGAGAGCGAGTTAGAGCTGCCAAGGCTTCCCGGGCAGCACCTGGGAACGAAGGGGTTCTGCAGAGTGGCTTCCCATTGAGCCAGAAACCGACATCTCATCTCTGAAGTTCTGATTTGTCACTGAAGGGGTGAGAAATTCAGGAGGCGAATGTGAAAGATCCCTCCAATTTGGCATTGATAAAATGTAACTCTTCTTCTGGCAGAATTTGCTCCTGAAATTTAACAAGGAGCCCTGAAGGTGCTCTGAGGGCTGAAACTCCTCTGTTCTGGAGACAGGCTGGGAGAGCTGGGAGTGTTCAGCCTGGAGAAGGGAAAGCTCCAGGGAGGCCTTAGAGCCCCTTCCAGTGCCTAAAGAGAGCTTTCAAAACGAGATACAGACAGATAATGATAGGACAAAGGGGAACTGTTTTAAACTGATGGAGGGCAGGGTTAGATGGGATATTGGGGAGAAATTTTTCCCTGCGAGGGTGGTGAGGGCCTGGCACAGGTTTCCCAGAGAAGCTGTGGCTGCCCCATCCCTGGGAATGTCCAAGGCCAGGTTGAACAGGGTTTGGAACAACCTGGGTCTACTGGAAGGTGTCCACCTGAAATGAGCTTTAAAGTTCTTTTAAACCCAAACCATTTTGTGATTTTATCATTCTACACTTGGATAAATTCAACATGTAACCTCCTACATCAAAACAGCAAGATACAAAAATATAAACTGAAAACATGAGGTTTCAAGATTTGGAAAGGTCCAACCCTCAAACTGTTAGCAAATTAAGCTTAAGGAATTCTTTCCATCTGTTTTACTGACTAGGGGGTAAAAGAAAAAAAACCAACAAAACAACCATCCAGATGTTTGGTGATGGCCATAAAATTTACACTGCCAGAGGCAGCTCTCCTCAAGCTGTGTTTCTGTGCCTTGAAAACAAGGTTTCCTCAGCCTCTGCCTGAGCAGGAGGTCCAAAACACGTAGTGCCTTTTGCCTTTCAGTTAAAGGGGAAAAAACAGCAGTTTTTATGGAAACCGTCCTGTCTTCAGTTTGAGCAGATAATCTGCACGAAACAGGGCTCAAGTTAACCTGTCCAGTGATGCCTTCCCAACACACCTGTGGTGCATGGCCTGCTCTGGGATCCCCGTTCCACAGACATTTGGTCTGCATTAGCTGCACTTCCCCTCCGTCAGGGGGTCAGAACTGGATGGGCCCTGAGGTCCTTTCCAACCCCAACCACTCCATGATTCCATGATTCTAAGTGCCAAGGAGATCCATACCAGTCATCCACCAGAATGAGCTCCCCATCTGACAGGACTTTCTTGGAAGCAAAGAGGAGCAGCTGCAGCGGGCTCACCAAGGTCATGGTTTTGGCAGAGATGGCTCGTGTTCGAATCTGCAAGTGAAAGAGGAAAAGTTACTCTTGAAATGGAAAACAGAGCTCGAAATCTTCCTCTGGACACTGAAACTGTAGAATTTTGTAAAAAAAACCCCAAATAACCCATAACAAAGCTAGGTATAACGTTAGGAAATTACAAGAGCATGTGCACATACAAAATTGAATTCCAGGCGGAGGTTTACAGGGAGTCTGCACTGGCTGGTGTAAAACCTCAGTGAGAACTATCTTCCATTTTAAAATATTCATTTGCCGTGTCTGCAGTTATGTAGCTTTTGCAAGAGCTACCTCATGCTTTGCCAGCCTTAAAATGACCAGGGTACATCTGAATTTTCTTCCCACCCTACAATTACTGAGGTTGTGATGAAAAGCTTCAGTGGGGTTCTGCTCATGCAAGTGTGGAAGCTGCCAGACACCCATGCAGCCACTGCTGTGTCATGTTACACTGACCTTGGGCTTGAACTTGAACTGAGAACCTGGACAACATCAAGCCAGAGATAACAACCCTGCTAGATGGCTCCTGCCCCTCAGTTTAAAGAGGAACAGAAGAGGTTCCTAATGGGCAGGGAGAGAGCTGCACACAAATCCTTCCTGCATCCCTGCCTCACCAGGTGCTGCCTAAGCTACTCTTAAACCACCATCTTAGTCACTCTGTATTTGCTGTGTGTACTTTGGTTTAATAAAGCAGAACTTTTTGAGCTCAAAAGTATTTTGCTGGGTTTGGGGGAATCTCATTTGAGAGAGATGGTTAAGGTGGGTCAAAGATCTGACCTTCCTGGGATCCTGATACAAAGGGTGAAGAAGCAGCAAAGCCTCAGCATAGCTCTGAACTATGGATTGGGAATCCAGCCTGTCAAGACAAAATCCCTGTACCCAAAGGATTTAAAATTCCGGTTATTCCAAACACAAAAGCATTGCCTTCCTTTGCTCCTTGAGCAGGAGTGGCTGAGTTCATGATGGCTGTCACTGGAGCACAGGAGAGCTCACAGGGGTTGCAGTGGACATGCACAGAATGTCCATCAAATTCACAGGATGGAGGAAAAGGGCATGGAGACCTTTTGGGCGATGCTTGGGAAATGCGAATTATCCCCGGGAGATGACACACTATCTACAGGCCAGAGCAGGAGCACCCCACTGCCCTATTCCATGTGCCTCTTTCCTCCCTGGATTCATTAGCAGCAGAAGTGATAAGGATCAAAATTCTCTGATGCCTAATTAGTATGGAAGAACTCCTAAAACAAACTCTTCAAGAAGATAATTATTTAGATCTTTACGATCTGGCTGTTGTACCAAAACTCACAGGAACTTTCTTCCTCTACTTCTACTGAAAGTGGTTGACTGGGAGTTACTAGGAGGCTGAGTGACACCAGGATCATATAACTTTCTGGAAAGAAAACCAACCAACAAACAACACCCCCACCCCTCCTACTAAAACTAGCTAAATATGGCAGTCAGGTTTTTTCTTATGGCTTCTTTACCAAAAAGAGCCTCTTGAACCATTTGGCAGCACAAGATCAAGAATAAACCTGAAGTCTCTACCTTCTCTCCAAAGACGAAGAAGGGTGATGGATACTTGATGTCCTGGCTGCTGAAAGGGCAGTTGACAGATGATTTGTGGATGAGAGCATTGTGCCCCTCAGTGGTAAGAATCTTCCTCTTCTCCTTGTGGTAGCAGACGTTGGGGTAGACCCCAAAAGCCAGCAGGGAGATTACAACATCCAGGTTGTTATCAGGGCCAGTGTTGTTAAAGGGTTGAGTCATCAAACACTCTGTTGGCAGAGAACAGAAGAGTGGCTCAAATCCATGGGACATGTAGGAGAGCACAACACAGCTATTTAGGATCCTGGATCAAAGCAGAACTGTTTAGGATCCTGGATCAATGCCTTTTCTGATTGAATCAATGGCTAGATGTGATCTCCAGTGACCTCTGCACTCAGAGCATTTAAATTCCACATTCAAATTTTAATTTCTTAATGGAGAATGAAAAGCTGAAAAATACTACTACAAAGAGATATTTTTCTTTCTCAAACTCTTCAAAAACAAGGAGAGATGAGTTTGCCCAGAATGTGCTGTACCATAATGTGTTTACTGCATTTGTTTTGGAGACAGATCTTTTGGGGGAGGTTAAAATGGATGTTTTTATTAGTTCATTTGTTACAAATCTCCCCCAGAGTCTCTGGTGGCTTGTTTTCAAGTCATCTTGCCCAGAAAGAAATACAGATAAATGCAGCAGTGATCTAACAGCGTGAAGAGAAAAAAATTAAAGAATTTAAAGAGAAAAACAAAAAAATGAAAAGGATGGGAGATAAACATCTGCTTAATCCAGGCAGCCATGCTATTTCACTGAACTCCTCAGCAACATTAGGCAAATTCAGAACCTGGTCAAGTCTAGGAATTATTTCTCTAGAAAATGGAATAATTTGGCACACCGCTGCACATCCCTCCTGTAGCACAAACCCAGGAAATCACAGAACACTGTTCAGATCACACAGACTCCCCACTAAAGTCTAGGAAAGAAGGGGAAAAGCACAGCACAGCACATTTTGGAGATGCAACAAGTGAAGGGGAAAGAAAGTCAGGGAGGTAACACTCTAAGGACACCTGTTTAGTAGATTTTTAATCCTGCAGCTCTAACCTCAGCCTCCAAAATCTCTATGTTGCACCACAGCCATCACAACTTTTGGAGAGAACACCTGAACTTGAATTCCACCTGAACACAGCAGTAAAAGTGGAGTAGTGTTATGGCAAGTCCACTATACTGCCCCTGTGCTTGGATGCTCAACACTGATTATCCTAGTTATTTATTTATCATCTCAGAATGAAAAATGCAATCATTAAATTACTGAATTTAATCAGAATCACCTTCAGGAAAGCCAGAACTAATAAGTATGTCTTTTAGCTGGACTTTTGCTTCCCAAGTCATTCTAAGAGTGGACATGCTGAGTCTTTTGTGTTCGCAAAACCTTTTCTCTGCTTCTTCACCAGAGATTCTGAAAAACAAACAGAGGGTATTAGAAGCATGGCCAAGGAAAGGAAAAGCTCACCCTGTGTTAACTGTAACCTCCCTTCACCTGCTGTGCCAGAAAACATACCTTGCATCATCCCAGGCTTGGAAGACAGAGAGCAGAGCGACGTGATCTGAATACCTGGTGCCAGCAAAACTCCTGTGGACATATCCCAGGCGCTTGCCTTCGCTGATGAAAGGTTCAGGGAAGCAGGTAGCTGCAGAGATGGTACATACAGCATCTCCCACACTGAAAGAACCACAGAAGGGATCAGGATCATTCAGAGTTAGTGCTGCCAGCACCTGCTGCAAGCTGCAGATACCAGGGAAAACTTCTCTGCTGGAGACCTTAGGAATTTGGCCTTTACCTGCTAGAGTTCTTCACTGAAACCCCTCCCTGGAGGTGGGTGTTAAACTACCTCTATCTGCCCTCCCTTCCATCCATACACCACCCTCCTGTGGTGAAAAGGTCCCTACAGTAATCACAGGACCCTACAGCCATCACAGTGACAAAGAACAGATCTTCTGCTAAAGCATACTGTGGAGACTGATTTTTCTCCTTCTCTCATTGTTAAATTCCATACCTCCCCACCTCTAATTCACTGTTATACTTGGGTGTTTTCAGTCCAACTCTTAATTCAGAAATACTCAGCCTCCACTGGTGTCTTGCCATTAACTGAATTTCACAACTGCTTTATTGCCTACACTGGAAGTTATTTATTCTCTGCTCCTATGAAGATTCAGTCACCTCTCTCCAGTTGCAGCATTTATTGCTCATCTAGATATATTGATTTTTCTCTCTTGCACATGTCAAGAGGCTCAGGAACTCAGAGAAACAAGAACACGACCACTGAGACCACTCAACTTACTAAAAAATACAGCCCATGATCATCATCTTGCCCAGACGAGGTTCAATAGGAAGTTTGGCCAGGATTCTTCCAAGAGGTGTCAACTCATCATTGGAATCCAGGGCATCAAGATCTGAAACAAGATCCCTTGTTATCAAAGAGAGTTAGCAAACCCCAGAAATCTTTAGGTAAGAAATTCAGACTTCTAATAGTTGTGTTTAAACTGAACCCCACTTGTATTTAAGTTTAATGTTGGTTACACTGTTCCCAACCTGATTTTCAAAACTGGTTTGAGGTCAGACAAATTTTAGTCAGCTTTATAGAATTTTTACTACCTCCTCTGCAATTAAAATAATCACATTGTAATTCACGTACATAATTTTCCATTCCTTTTTAGTTTGCTTCTGTACAAACCCCTATTACACTATTAAACCATCTATTATCTAATGAATCTAACCTAATTTCTGCCTCAGAATTTCTGCCTGTCACAACCAGCTGTGGAGTCTTCACTGCCATTGCCAAATCACAGAACTCTCTTCATCAAAAAGAGACCACAAACTCTCTCTTCCTTGAGGTTTTACCTTTCCCTCCTCCCACTACCTAAAAATTATCACCTGTATTCATCCTCAAAGCTACCAAAGGTTTTTTCACATTAAGAAAAAAAAAAAAAAAAGAAGCTTCATAGCCTCAGCAATTAAATGGTAAAGGAAACACATAAAGGATTCCTTGGCCACCATCAAATCCATTTTTCTTGATATCTGTTGAAACCAAAAGCCTTAAGAATACTTTGAGGAATAACATGTTTCACCTTCCTAAGAACATACTAGCAGTGTACCTGCACTGAAAAATCACAGGTCATCCAGGAAAGGAAAGCACCTGCAGAAAAAGCTATTTGGTGCTAGAACTGAAAATGTTTGCCTTTTCCCCTGGCTCTGCAATTCTCAGCTGCATAGTATGAAAAGTACTAATAATTTCCAGAACAGAAAGTCATTAAACCTGACTACATATCCCCAGCTGTATTTTTTCATTCTGGTCTCCCTCTTGTATACAAGCAATGGCAGGCTCAGCACACAATTTTTCCATAAAATACCAAATAGATATTTCCACTGTTAAAATTGTAGGAAGAGCTTATTTAGTGACATTTTCAAAGTACACTGAGGTTTGAGATCACTTTTATGCTTTACATCTAAAGTACAAATTTAGAGTTCTTCCCTGCTCTATTTTATTCATATTCTAGTCAGTTCCTTGAAGAGAGTGGGGAGACAACTTAACCCACGCGTCAGTTTTTTTCTGTTTTTCATGCAGATTCATAAACTAGAGATTTAATTTCTTCACAAAATCTGAGATATTGGGTCAGCAAACTGTACAAAGCGGTAATTATTTAATAAACTAATAACCTGTTTTTCAGTACTTTTACAGAAGCTTTGTGAATGCCTCAAGCACTGGACTGAGTCTGTGTCAAACACAGCAGTGCCACAGCTGGAAAACAGGAAGCTGGAAGCTAACATAAGGTACTGATAGAACAACAAAACAAGCCTCAAGTCTGAAGGCTCAAGTTTCTTAAAGGAATGACATTCCACTGGGAATTCAAGTATTTCTTCAGCTGCACAAGCCACTGCCACCCACACGATGCCTCCAGGTTGCTGTCAGCCAGAACGCGCTGCTCCACCGATCCCGGCAGAGGCGGGACGGCCGTTTGTCACAGATCACATCCATGGAGAGCCACTGGAGGCAGCAGCGCAGCCCAGGACGAGAGCCCAGCCCCGAGGATACCTCTCAGCGTGCGCTCGGCCTCAATCACGGCGTCCAGAGGGGGCGGCTCGATGGCCTTGGCCAGGAACTGCCCGATGCCTCCCAGCCGCAGCAGCTTGATGCTCAGAGCAATCTCGTGAAGCGGCGTCCGGAACATTTCAGGCGTCATGTGAGTCTGCAGTCTGCAATGAGAACAAAGCCCCATTTCTCTGAACACAGGCTTTGATCACCATGAGGGGTCATCCCCCCAGCAGAAACCACTGCCCTCAAAGTAAACTGTCTCCAAGCCCACCCATCGGCCCTCTCTGTGCTCCTGGAACCTGGGCTCTTCTATCACAAAACTCTGTATTTCTCCATTCTGCTTTGGGTACATTTACACTGGGAATGCAGAGGGAATAGTCCTCACATCTCCACTGCCCACTGTGGGTTCTACCATGAACTGACCACAGAGAGCCCGCAGGGCTGGAGCACGATTACCAGCATGGCTGTGTCCAGCCCCACATTTGTCCTTCACAGTCCTCTCATCCTCTGATGAAGAAACTCTTATACTCCTGACAGGCAACCTGCCTTCAGCCTGCCCCATGTAAAAGCACTTTTCTAGTGCAGCTAGAAAAGGTTTCAAAACACCTTGAACAGATACCCTGATTCAGCTGACTTAGATGATTTCTTTCAAAAAAACTATCTACTAAAGTCCACAAACACTTTTTCCTAAGGACCAAGGAACTTGTATATTTTGGGTTTATATTCTCTGAAGGAAGGTAACCTTAAAACCATCATTACTTCAGTAGCCTAAAATCAGTTCACTGTCAAAAATTGTTAATTAAAATCATTGGACTGTACTCAACAACAGCTGTAAATAAACTCAAAGAATTCAAGGAGAGTTTTTGATCAACTGAGGCTTTCAAGAGTTTACAAGAAGTTGAACATCAAAACACATCTATGCTGTAACAGCTAGAGAAAGGGACACTAAAACTTCCAGGAGATAGATCAGATTGTAAATAACAGCTGTGTTGCCTTCTCCAACCAGCAAGGAGATTTCTGTGGCTCTAGTAATAGAAAAACAGTCTGGGAAAGAGGTCAAAAGTTTCAGCAACAGGGAACATGCTAGAGCACCATGAAGGGGCTTCCTGGCCATGTAATGGGGATGGAGGGAAAAGTAACATCTGCCATCCTTTCTTTTTACCACTTTCATGACAAAATAGCCAGTTACATGGCAATGCCAGGGGCCCCCAGTGTTTGAAGGCAGACTAGAGCTTTGTCCTCATTACAAAGCTATTTTCCTTGCCTCAGTTCCCAAGCAGTATAGCTCTCATCTTGAGAGGTTCAGTAGGCTGCAGTGACACTCTTAATATTAAAATCATGAACTATGTATCCACCTCATACTACGGGTAAAAGCATAATGTATGTACATTTTTTTTAAGGCAAAGAACTGAGATATTTTAATGTGAGCCAACATCATCCATCTCCTCTCTGTGCTTTCTGCAATGATTTCCCCAGTTTGACCCAAAGCAGCACCCAACAGTTCTGGGAGAATTCCCTGAGGGTATTTTATTTCTGGAGAGCACAGCCTCACCTCTCAAAGCGAGCTCTGCTGCACAAATGGAAACAGAATCCGGCTCGCACGCGCCCAGCTCTGCCTTTCCGCTGCTCCAAATTGGTTTTTGATGCCCAGACCGTGGCATAGTTTGTCATGTTGTTGTGAGCAGTGAACAGCTTCACTTTTTGCCTGTTACAGGAAAAACAGCACTGAAGATCAAACATCCTTCATCTCAAGTCCTGCTGACTCAGTTCCTATTTTATGGCTTGCAGCCACACTGCTTTTAAGAAGCCAACCACCCCCAAGCCTTGGTTAGTCAGGCATCAGTCTGGAAACTAAAGCATCACACTCTTTCTAATGCAGTGCCCCAAACTATTGCACAGAATAATGTTTTCACAACTGTCCAAAAAGCATAGAATTCTCAGGAATTCATGAGCTCTCTGTGTGTAGTTCTCAGACAGCACGCACAGCAAGGCAGGAACTGTAACAGACTACAAAAATCTTCCTCTTTGTCATCAGCCAGACACTGAGAGTTTGTGAAACTCCTTTGGCAGATGACGTCTATCAAATTGGTGTGGAGACCCAGTGACACTTCACATGAATAGTGCCAGCGTGACCAACCCAGTCCCCTGAGATGCCAGCATGGTGTGTCACTGTGCTGACCAGCTAAAGACAATGCTGGTTTGTCCTGAGGGACTTAAGAGTCCTCAGACTCAGCTCAGGGAGCATGGGAACACAAGGCACCCTTTTGCATTCCCAAGGGTAGGACCCATGAAACAAAAAGCTGCTTCATGAACTCACTTGCAAGAGTCGATAACAAAGACCACGTCATTGATGGTAATGCTGGTCTCGGCGATACTGGTAGATAAAATAACCTATAAAAAACGGAAATACAAAGTAATTTGGTCTGAGAAAGTTGATAATGCCCAGCAAAATAAGCTACAGAATTTATTTAAAAAGTCAGCAATACATTCCCCAAAAGCCCAAGAGAACTGTGCACAGAAAAGGCTCCATACTTTGGTCACCCCAGGAGGCACAGGATCAAACACTCGACGCTGCTCGTCCAGAGGAATCTGGGAATGCAGAGGCAAAATCCGGTACTGGTGGCCTCCTACAACAGGAATACAAGAAGGTTGGTAACTACTACTGTGTGAATCTCTCTTCTTTCCACAACATAAAAATTTCTGGCCATTCACTCTCACAACAAATTAGCTCCCTAAGCCACTCATCCAAGCCCCATCTTCACAGTCAGTAGTTTCTTTGAGAAAAGATGAAATATAACAAAACAGCTGCTAGTACCAAAGCGTGGGTTCATTTCTAGATGCTTCTGCATTGCATAGATTAAGTTCCAGCCAGGCAAGAACACAAGGATAGCTCCTGGGACATTCAGAGTCCTGATATAAATCAGCAGAGCCTCAATGAGTTCAAAAGAGGTTTCTCGCTCGTTCAGCTGAGCCATGGAGTGCTTTGTTTCTGGGCCATATTCATCGCTGCAAATAAGGTTGCAGTTGGCCTACAAAAGAAAAATACCACAAAGGAAATCATATAAATTAATTTATTCAAACTATGGAGACTGGCTGGCCAGACAAATAACAAAATTAGATATGTAGATGTATTTTTCTTGCCTTTCAAAAAAAAAAAGGCCATTTAAAAAAACACTCAGTTAAGTGGCCCAAACATAAGTTTCAAACCTACAAATTAAAAGTTGAATAAAACTGGTATTTTAAAACTGATATTTTCTTGACAATGTATGTAAGCATTGACAATATCAACTGCAAGAGAAGAAGGGAGAGAATCTAAATTTTCACCCTATAAAGGTACCACCAAGCTCATATTTCTCGATTTCTTCTTCCAAAGTTACCAATCTTCACTTTCAAAAGCATTTCAGTTTCAGCTTTAAAGAAAAGAAGGTTAACATAACATGAGACCCTTAGCTTCAATGGATAAAAAAATCTTCAATTTACAAGGGCAAGGAGAAAATTTAGTTCCACTGCTGAAGTTAACAACAATCTCAGACATTAAACAGATCCCAGATATTATCACTGCTAGAGATGTTTCATTTCAACAATGCCAAATGAATTACACTCAAGCTGGAGTACTGAAAATGGCACTTGTTTAATTTTTCATATTAAAATTCAAACATACATCATCATCTTCACCACCTTCTTCATCCTTCTCTTTCTTCTTCTTTTCCTTTGGTGGAGGGACAAACTGAGTCATTTGAATACAATCTTCCAGAAAATAATCTGCAAGGACAGACAGATGATAAAGACTGACTGCTGGAAGCCTGTGCAAGAAAACATAATTCTTTACACCACTTCTCAAGAGTCTCCTGAAATCAATCAGCACGTTTCAGAGTATGAATCCAAGATTGATAAAAACCCAAGCAGTTCCTGGAAGCACAACAAAGGATTTACCTTGGACAGGAAAGGTTCTCCCATAGACCTCGATGAGGGGACAGTTGAAGAAGTATTCACAAAACATACTGGTATCGATGGTGGCAGACATGAGGACAACCCTGATGTCAGGAAACGCCTGAATGACATCCCTCAGCACCACCAAAAGGAAGTCAGTCTGCACAGAAAGAGAATAAGAGCATCATTAACTTCAAATCTATATCTATATATCTATATCTGTTTATTGCCAAGAAACCAGAAGGAATTACACATATACTGAGCAAGAGAAGTAACAAGTAGAACAAAAGTGTTCTAAAACCAAAAAGAAGTTGTCAGTGCTTTATTTTGAAACTACTGCCATGCCTGGGATGACTGATTTTTAGGATTTCCAGTGTAAAGAAGGGTTTTTCTTTTCTACAAAACTAGTTTGCTTCCTTCCTAACAATACATTACAACCCCAGGTATTTTTAAACTTGGCTTACATATAAAGTAGCCATAATTCATAAAATAAATAGGGATTATGCAGTGCAGGTGTGTGTGACGTTTGTAGTTCTGTTTAAATATGACATCTATTTAGTTCTGACATCAAGATAGTTAGGCCTGCACTTAGCTCAACAGAAAAAATTCCAATCTCGCTCATGTTTTCCAAACTTGTATTTTACATTATTAATATACCTTTAGTAGATGAAGAGATGCATCAGAAAAATGTGTGTTGTAATTTTATTCAAATGAGTCCCCAAATTCTGTACAAACAAGCTTAAACAACATGTCAGAGCTTCACAGTTTCTCTTGCTCTTGGTATGACAAAGCTGAAAACTATACAGGAGTAATCAAGGGAATAGAAAATTATTGCCATTTCAAATTATATACAACATCTCTCCTAATTCTATCATCAGCTTGTATTTTACTTCATGTACACCCTGAATGTCAATGTATCACTATCAAGACTGCAGGTTCTGTGAACACCACCAGCCACACAGTAGGAAGAGCACTCCAAAGTAACTGTCATTCAGTGTGCTTGATGTGTTTGTACTGTGCTGCTCCATTTGCCAGAGAGGACCACGACACAGGGGATCCTAACATGAAAACAGAAAGAGGGCAGCAAGGAAGCACAGGTCCTTGCTCTGCTACTTAGATAAGGAATAATTAAGAGTTCTAAAAATCCCATCAAAGGAGGAAAACTCACACATCTGACAGTCACTAAAACACAGTTTCTTCTCACATGTTGGCTACTGCACACAAACACATACAGAAGTTAAACAGAACAGAAGCATATAGAGATTAGGACTGCCATCACCAGCTAACTCACGTTAATGTCCCTCTCATGGATCTCATCAACAATAACATGACTAATGCCGCGGATCCCAGTCTCCACCTTTCTCAGAAGAACACCTAAACCAGAGACAGTAAGTGAATGTTCATGTAGCAGTTCAACCTTACCCCTCCCAGCCCCTGGTTTAAAAACCAGGAAGCATGTAGGCTGTGCAGCCCCCTTCCCAACCCAATCTCTAATTGCCATGGTTTCCCTTGGACAAGTGATGACAAGCCCCTGAAGCATTCCAACAAGAGAGCCTCTTCTGTCTTTCCCACCCAATGCTGCTTTCTCTTCTGTCTTCTCAGGGCAATCAATATATGGCAATTTTATCTTTTTATGGGATTATTTCTGTGGGCTATCAGACCTGTATTATCCAACTTCTGAACAAAAATCTTACATCTTAATTTTTCTCTGCACAACCACATGTCAGCAAACTTTTATCCAAAAAAACCTTTTCAATCATCTAATCATCAGACTTGACAAAAAATTTAATCAAGCCATATTTGTGCTTTTGCTGCTAACTCAGAGTTCAGATCCATGATAAGCTCCAGACATAAGGAAGCAATACAGACCTACAGTGCAGAACATGATGCTGGCGTGTGGCCGAGGGAGCACGGACTCGAACCGCACGCTGTACCCACAGCTCTGCCCGGGCTCTTCCCCCCTCTCGTAGGACACGCGCTCCGCTACGGAAACCGCGCTGATCCTCCGGGGCTGAGGGGTAGAAAAGATTTCCCTGACTTAGTGAAGAAGTTTTAGAAGTTTATCAAATACCTCTGAAAGTGAAAGTAAATAATAAATGCTACAGGTGTCCTGTCCTAAGGTTTCTTTACAAAGCAATCATTAAACATTAATATTGTAACAGCACGGGCTTTATTCACAAAGGAGGGATATAAGGATATATGGCAACTATCAGCTGCCATTTCCCAAATGATTTCCCCTTGATCTGCTGAGAGTTTTCACCTGGGCAAGGTTCAAGCCAGGTCATCCAAACTGTAAATCCACGCAAGAGTAACATTCCAAATGAAAATACATGTGATGCTGAGGTTTTCTTATATTGCTGAGGAGATACCTTTATGAACCATGTCCTGCAATGATAATAAGGTTCCTCACACATCCTTCAATCCTTCAGGGCCAGGCTGGATAGGGCTTGGAGCAACCTCGCCTAGTGGGTGGCACTGCTGATCATGCAAGGGTGTTGGAACTAAATGAGCTTTAAGGTCTCCTCCAACCCCAACCATTCCAAGGTTCTTCATTTTATCCTAACCAACAGATTTCTCCTATCCACCACAGAACAGCAATACTGCACTGGCCACACATTCCTCACCTGTGTCACCACTATGTTGCACTCAGCAGCTCGGTTGGTTCTGATGTATTCATCCAGGATGTACTGGGGCACTTGAGTGGTTTTGCCACAACCAGTGGCACCACGGATAACAACAACAGAATTGTGACGAATTGCATCCAGAATTTCACCTTCAAAATTCTTCAGAGATAAAGCCTCTCTCTCTTCTTGGATCTAGGAAAAAAAGTCCAGGACATTTCCAAAATCCCCAAAAATCAGCCTCTTCTGTTCCACATCTAGACTTTGCCCCACTTGTCTACACTTTTCCCTTACCCAAAGGAAAAACTGACAAACAGCAGGTCATAGTTTGTCTTGTTTCCTGGCATGGCACAGCTCACCTCCACATCCACCCCAGTGGAACACCCAGCACTTCTGAAAACATGGTGTGTATTTGTGCTGAAATCCAGCCTTATGCACTTTGTCTTACGTTCTACCCCTCCTGGACAATAAAGAGCCCAGGCAAGGATGGTGGGTCACAGGAAACACACTCACCCTCTGCAACTGCTGATCCTGCTCCAGGCGATACATGAAATCACTTTTCAGGTCCATGCTTATCTGCTCCGGAGTGAGCTGGAAGGGCAAGACATTATTGGGAGGCTTTTTGACCCCTCTTCTTATCTATATCATAATTTCAATATCAGATCAGTCACACCAACACCGTGATCCCAAATATCCATGAAGGATCGTTTCCTGCATAACTCCCTGAAATCAGTTATGCCTCTGAGCTGTTTTATTTCATTCACTCCAGCATATTGAACATCCATGTCCAAAGAAATCTCTCAGCAAGACCAAGAACACTGAAAAAGAACGATTGTTTAAATGTAAACACTTTGACTGCTTGAGAAACACACTCTATTCAGCAGTAAGCTGAGAAAAAGATGATTTAAACAGGAGTTTTTAATATAAGTAATGACCTTATGTAAATGCAAAGCCACCCTTAAAACAGTAGCTGAAAAGGGAAAAATTTGAAGAGAATCCATCAGGCGAATCTTGTCTTTCAACTGCAAAGTAATCTGAAGAAACGCAAATTTGTTACCAATGGCAAGCTGTTTTTACTGCAAATACATCAGCTGTTCCAGTCAGAACTAGCACAAGTAAATCCTGAAGAGATCTGAAGCCAGCTCAGTTTGCAATGTCCATATTGGTTATGTGTTTCATGCAGCAACAGCTAAATTTACATTACTTCCTGATAATTAAAAAAAATCAATATATAACAATCAATACTAAATTAATGTAATTTATGAAAAAAAAGTAGAAAAGTAATTAAATTATTATTTTGGCCATAAGCAATCTGAATGTCATAGGAAAATCACGTTCTTGCCCTGAGAGTCTTTTCTGACCAGGTTATACCAGTCAGACCTTCTGAACTTGGCAATCCAGTAATTCTTTCCCTTCTCCTTCATTCTACCATGCCACACTGTTGCTTTTCATTTGTTCTGTACTGAATAGGACTAGAAATGACAAAATAAAGAAGTTAGCTGCTTGTGTAGTAGCACTGGCTTGGAGCAGTTTCTACTCCCAGAAAAAGAGCCTGAGCATGGAAGTATGGGAAAGAGAAGGCAGAGAATTTTATAATTCTCCATATTTTATAATGAACTTACCTTGTAATTTCAATTATAAATTTGTACGGGCTGCACGATAGCAGGCAAAAGGTGAAACAAAGCAGAGAATTGGGACACTCAAGACACTGCTGCTCAAGACCTGATAAAACATGAAGTAAACACAAAGAACTCTCTGCCTCCAGCTCAAGAAGGAAGAAATTTTATTAGTGGACTGTCTTCTCCTTTGAAATAGCTCATACTTTAAATCCTGGTAGGGGAGAAACATTTAGAAGTTCTGGAGGCATGGGGAAATCAAGCAACAGAACCATTTTTCAAGCTGTCTTACATTTGCCAGCGGACCCTCATCAATATTGCAGCCAGTCCAAGGGTTCCAGTTGGAATGAGGTGGTGACCAGGGAACAACTCCCATATGACTTTGTCTCTGCGATGGTTCGAAATGGGCCAACTTCCCAACGTTGATCAGAACTGGATTACTGGGATCTTCAGGCTATAAATCCAAAAGCAGAGTGGGCAAAGACAGGTACATGATTAAACCAGCAGGTGTGATGTTCCACACTGGAGTATCGAACCACACACTCACCAAAGGCACAGTCTCCAGGGACAGCTCCCGTACAGTCCTTTGCAGATGATTTTCTAAGTCAGAAGACAGCGACACTTCATAGGGTTCCAGCTGGGAAGTATTTAAAAACTACATGTCATTATACACAAAAAGACAGGCACTGGAAGCCAGAGCTGTGGGCTATTAGAGGTGAACCGTCCTTGTGAAACAAGGCCAAAGAGTATCATCAGTTCAGAATTCACATTCTCGAAATGTTTTGCCAACTTTTCATTGAATAAGGATTTGTAGGCTATTTCTAAATATCTGAGTTTAATTTCAGAGGAACGTGTTCCCAAACTTGCAACCAAACACCCAAATAACATATATTCCTTGGTATGTGTGTGTGTATATATATTTGAATTGCCAGAAAATGCTGATGTGACAATTAATCCAGACAGTTGAGCTCCAACAGAAATATTCAAGCTTCTAGAAGAATTATACTGAAAATAGTATTTGTTACAAATCCTACTTCATTTAATAGAATGTAAAATGTTACTGCTCATGAAGTAACACATACACATGAAGTTATATTTCTGATCCAAATCAGTCACCAGACCAGAAACAGTGACTAAAGAATAAAAATTATTAATAACTTGTAAGATATTAAATATGGAGAGCAAACTCTTAACTCACTCTTGTTTATGAGAGTGCTTCTGTGTAATGAAATGAAAGCTGTTATTCGTGTCCCTCCTGCCAAACTCACCGATTCTTTCTTCTTTGTCTGCCCAGAGTAAGGCTCAATGACACCAAGATGGTAGAGCTGTCTGACCAGGGAAAGGGCACAGGACTGTGCTGCCAGCTTTTTGTTTGATCCGTGCTCGCGACTGAAAATCCCTGCAGCACACAAAAGGTCAGAGCTGTAGCAGCACAGGAGTCAAGCAGATTCCACAGAAGATACTACTCTGAACTGGGCTCGCTGACTGTACATTCAGACCAGGTTTCATAGCCAGTCTCAAATCTTGATAAATCCAGAATTCCAACATAAAATCCAACCAGGCCCCTCCATTGCCTGGCTCACACTGGCTGTGTGATGTTACTTTACTGCTAAGTCCTTTGAAGTGTTTCTGCATTCAGTGCCTAAGGGAGTATGATTATCCAATACCACCCAGCAACATCATGCAAATGATGCTTTACCTCTGGCAGTGGCTCCAACACATAACCATAATAAACTCTGTACCCACACAAGTTCCTCTATACCAACACCCATCTCTTGCTAAGTTCAAAAATAATTAGGAGCACTTACTTCTGCCCAGCTGCCTCACATAAATGTTCATTTCTGCATTAAAGCTCCTGCAAGAGAAAGGAAGAACACAAAGGTACAATTACCAATAGCTGACACTGAAAAGATATTTACTCTTTCCAATATTTCTAGGCAAAGATCTCTGTCCTCAGTCAGAAACTCCCAATTTACCAATGACCAAGGTAAAGTATTACTGCTTTTAATCCCTTTAACCCCAATGTAGTAGGTAACAACCTGTCATCAACAGAACCAGTACATTTGATAAGAAGATTCTGAATATGCCACTGTTGAGAACTGAAGTTTAAAGCCACGTTATTAGGAAGTATGCTCTGAGCTGTTCAAATTTAAGGCAACAGTTACAAAGCAGGTGGGATGTTAATGCAACATTAACATGCATCCCAATGTACCGTTACCTGTAATCCACATTAGTATTGGTACAATACTAAGTAACCCACTAATAGCCTGTGTTAAATGACCAGATGCAACATTTAATACAGTCACTCTGCTTTTTTGCCACACATTTGATCAGGTCAGAGCATAAACAAGACCAAACTAGGTCATTTAGTCAAAAATATGGAACTTATCTGAACAGGAGACAGAGTATTTGAATTTGTAGGAGCTTCCATTCCCTTACTGCCATATTCTGGAAACAGCAAAACTTGAGTAACAGATTAATAACAGAGTTACTCAAGGGTAACTCTGGTAGCAAACCCAACAGTTTGCTTAGTAGACATGTAACCAGTTCAGTTAAAGGTTAACTGGCATATTCATCACAGGATCACAGGATCATGGAATGGTTTGGGTTGGACGGGATCTTAAAGACCATCTCATTCCAGCCCTGCCACCAGCACAGACACCTTCCACTATCCCAGGTTGCTCCAAGCCCTGTCCAACCTGGCCTTGGACACTTCCAGGGATGGGGCAGCCACAGCTGCTCTGGGCACCCTGTGCCAGGGCCTCACCACCCTCAAAGGGAAGAATTCAGGCTTAAAAAAAATAAGTCCTCAGCAGAGGAGAACAGAAATCATGATCCATGTTTTCAAGAACCCCAAACCTAAGCCTGTATTTGCCACATGAAATATTAAAGCTGAATTCCTTTAAGACAGGATTTAAACTGGCAAATGTGACTCAAGGTGCGTGACTGGAATTTATTGGACTGAGATCCTTTTTGGAAACTAGGCTTTGGCATTTGCACAGGTGGAGGCTGTGCCTTGCACCTGCGTCCTTCATTTTTTGCTGCAAACAAACAATAAAAAAGGTTAAGTGAGTGATTTATTTTCAGGTTAGACCTCCTTCCTGTGCTATCAGTGAACTGACCTTCAGGCACAGTGGCTTCAGGGGTGGAAGGCCACTGGCTCTCAGGGACACAACAGCCACCTAAGACACGGATGACAGTATGTTTCTCAGCCAGGCCTACAGTCAGCATTCAATCTCATTCTCCTCCACCTGAGGGGAGAACAGCAACACCAGAAATCAGTTTGCAGCAGAATCCCACATGATTTCCTAGTCCAGCCTCAGCAGCAGTGTGTGAGCAGGCACAGATCTGTGGTGTCAGTCTTCAGCAGGAACAGAGGGAGGCACAGGCACCCCAACACAGAAAAGTCACATCCCATCCCTTAATACGAGTTCATGCTTTGTGTTTTAGAGAGCCATCTTTATATTTACAACTTACACCCTCCTGTCATAGTTAATGTTTCCAAATTCAGATTTTCCAGCTATTACTAAGTTCTCAGACCATGAGTGTGATTAATTGACCATAAACCTCTGAGAGCATGGCTGACATAACTGTTATAATCTGTATCTCTGATCATTACCTCAAAAACACCCCAAAACAGATTGGCAAGATGCACGACAACTGGTATTTCTTTAACAAAACCTAACAACCTAAACTATATTATGTCCTCAAAACTCCAAAAACATCCCTCTCCTGTTACACACACCAAAAGGACAAAATCCAAGTCTCCTAAAGTCTCTCAATGAGCCCTACAACACATTAGGATTGCTTCAGGCCTATTTAATCTGTTGCAGCAGGTAGTGAATAGCCCCTTCTGCCATTCCATCCAGGGCAATCCACACACACTTCCCTGAACAAAGAGTATATAGGAAATCCTGAAATGCACTCCAGAAGAACAATAACCCGGCTGAGAAACATACTGTCATCTGTATAACTTCATTCTGCTCAAGACTAGATAAATTTAAATACATGGGGCTAAATGCTGCAGGAGGTGTAACAAAAAATGAGCTACACAAAGAATCCCTAAGCTACAAGATAAATATTCAGAAGCTATGCCTGCAACAAGCATAATTTAAATTCCTAGTACTGTACAAACTAACTTTTTATGTCACTCACTTAAGTGAAGGAAATGGCCTTGCCTGAGAGACATAAATTGAGATGAAGTGACTTGAAGACAGGTTTTAAATGAGAATTTACAACTTTCTGCACCAGTACACATCTTTTAGACGTTCCAAATGATTGGAAAACTCAGTAACAAAAGAATACCGTAAGTCCTGCAAGTGAGACTCTCTTGAAAGGCTGTAATAAGAAAATTCTTTTGTCTTTCTAAAAATATAACTCTCATAGAACACAAGTTTATATAATGCAAAAAAAGCCCAACCCCCAAACCCAGTCAGGAGAATCCAGCAGCAGCGGCATGCTGTTGTTTCTGGCCACAAAACAATTTTATATTTCACCAGAAATAATCCAGAGTCCTAATGTCTGGAAGATTTGTAAAGACTGTTCCTGATAGGGATAAAATAATAAAAACCATCAATTCTTTATGCACAATCTGTTATGAACTACTTTCATTTGGGAGAAGCACATGCAAATCCTCTGGTGGAATGGCTAGAAGTCAGAAAAGAGAATACCCAGCTGGTCTTAACTGAAACTTAAGACTCTCAGAACTCCCTTGGGAAGATTCTGCCAAACTGCTTTTTTCAAAAGAAGATTCCATTGTGAAAAAAGTTAATTATAACAAATATACATAAATATATAATAAAAATATAAATAAAAAGTCCTTAAAGCACACTGCTACATAAAAAAAATTTAAGATTTACTTAAAATGCACAAAGGCAACAACAGTCACAGAACAATTACCACAAGCAACTGAGCTCTCTTTTCACAGAAATGACACCCCAGCAGCTGACTAGAGGACAGAAATCAGTTTAAAAGCTGCATATCTCAGAAATTTCTTCAATCCCTCAGATCTCTGCACTGAGGCTCCCCACCCCCATATCAATATTTAGGGATGTTTTTGGTCCTGCAAAAAACACTATGGCTCTATGGAGCATGGCAAGTAAGTGTGAACAACCACTGTCAAAAATATTTTGAATCCTTCATACACAGACAGTGACTAAAACAACCAAACCTGTTGTGATCAGGCCCCATTTCAGTGTATTTATATTCTTCCTGCATCTTCTCCTTTTGGAAAAACTGGTTCAGACGTGCCTTGGCATTTTCCAAGGTCCAACCCCCGTGAAGATCTGTATTTAAGTCCACTCCTGACTCTGAGGTCTAATATGGAAAAAAAGAGTATAATTTACCAGTTTAAAGATTAAGTAATTCACCTGTATGCTATAAAATAATTAAGACATCTCAGAACATGCTAAAAAGTCCTCAGTAATTATTTATTTTTGGAATAAAATGTCTATACAAAGTCCTGGATGTTCAGACTATCCAGAGTGATTTATTTGTCCCTATCTTAAATAAATTATCTTCATTAAAAGTCAACAAATAAATCTGCAGCCTAAACTAGCAGCAAAATATCAGAAGAAAACTGGAAGCCTGATTAAATGCAAATAACAAACAAAAGGGGATGAAAGATAGCTATTTAAGAATTAAAGGAGAATTCCTCTGCATGACTTACCTCCTGCATTTCTTGCTCCTCTTTCCTGGAATAATAATCTTGCAAGTTTGCACCTCGATCCCATTGAGCTCCATGGCTGCCACAGTTTCCAGGTGCTGCACCTGGTCCATTGCCTACCACACAGGAAAAAAATTAAAAAAAAAAAAACAAAAACAAAACAAAAAACAAACTCCCCAAAGCATGTTCTTAGCAATGGAGAGGCATTGCCTGGCCATCTTGACAGGCCATGACCAGTCCCTCAGGTCTCATGCAGTCTTCCACACCTCTGCCTCAAAACTATGACTTTGGTGTCCTGTCTGCAGAGTGATGCAATTTGAAGGAGCAATCACCACCAAAATACATTCAAATACACAGAAATTGCAGTTTGCAGTCTTACCTGTTTCACTTTTTAAAAGTAAATGTGGAGGAAGAGGTCCCCCCACAGCTGAACTGGAACCAGCAACGTCTCTAGCTGCTTCCTGTCCTCCAGAGGGGACATCACCTGGTGCTGGCTACAGAAGGGAACGAAGGAAAACCTCAGCACATCAGTGCAGAGTAAATAATTTTATATTTCTAGAAACTGTTCAGGAAATTTAAAGACCTCAGGCAACATTATGCAACAGTTATCCCCAGTAAATATGCAATAGTTACTACCCAGAAGCAACCCCAATAGTAACACAACCATGAATATTTTAATACTAAACTGCCAAGAAACTAATTGGCACTGCAAAACCAAAACAGCAGTCCTGTTCCCATTGGGTTCCACGCAGGCTGCTGAGGCAGGGAGGCTGCTTCCAATGAGAAAACTCATATATCCTCAATGGAGCACCAGAAGATTCTTCCCTCTCAATAGGTAACACATAACTTCATGCTTTATTTATTTCTCTAAACTTGCTGTAATGACAGAGTTACCCTGCCCTTCCTCAGCCTTTAAGTGATAGCTACTGATGAGTGTTCAAAAAACATCATAAAAAGCAGTGATCCTGTTACACACCTGAAGCAATTATGGTTTTTAAATGCCAGATTTTCAAGGTCTGATTTGATAGATCTGTGATCATTATTTCTGAATTTTTGTTTTTATTTAAAGCACACGGGATTATATATGTTATATATATACATATTTGAACATGGCTCTAAAACTTCACAGTTTCAGGTGTGAGTACTCAGCACTTTAAAAGCCAGGCTGCACCTCACAGGGACTCTGAATTCCTTCCAACCTCAACAGCTTTGCAGCCCAACATGCAGTTGTATTTACCAGATCATCCTGCAAAATTCAGTTGGACTTGATAACCTCAAAGGTCTTTTCCAGCCTAACTGATTGCATGATTCCATGATATTGCATGATTCCATGATATTCTGTACGTGCCCCAGCCTTCCAGCAGTGCCAGAAGTCCCTCACACTCATCACTGCGCAGGGGCACCAGGCTGAACTCCAGGGATCAAACACAAGTGGGAACATGGCAGCACAACAACAGAGTAGTGTTTGGTAAGGACAAAGAGCAGCTTACTCCAAAAGCAGGAACTTCCTCCTTCTTCATTTCATTCACGCGCACCAAGTAGTTGATGAAGTCTCGGGCAGCGTTGCTCTGCGCGTCCTTCTTGTTGGTGGAGTTGCCCATGCCCACGTAGTTGAAGCCTTCCACTCGGACCTGCAGGAACAGCACACTGCTCTGGGATGTGCAGCTGACAGGGGCTGGCAGGCAGCAACACCGACCGCAACACCTAGTCCTCACTGCTGACAAGGACAGCAGAAACCATATGACTAACTGTTGTTACATATCATTGTATATAGCTACGTATTTCTGTAGGTTTTGAAAAGCAAACCCCCACATTCTGAGAACTTCTCCGCTCAGAGCACAAGGGCTTCCCAAAACCTTGTGGAAGAAGAAAAATCAGTGTAGGAAGGGACCCTGGCAACACACAGCAGCAAACTGCACAAGATCACTTTCCTCAGCCTAAATCCCAAACCCTTGGACAACAACAGGAGTTACCTTGTGTCCCCTCACCCATAGCTCCATTATTCCAGCTACACAGATGAGATTTATTTCTGATTTATTTTTTACTTTAGAACAGCAATTGTATACCCAGACAACAGACCTCCAACCACATAGTAACCATACAGGATTCACAGCCATGCTACCTGCAAAAATCAGCAGGAGAGAGGTTTCAGTGAGACTGATTCCTTCACTTGTTAAGCTTCCATGGATAATCACGGGGCATCAACATCTCAAACCCAGCACAATACTTACATATTGTATAATACACAATACATCTGTAGAGTATGAGTTTTTAGAAAACACATGGAGTGACAGAACAAGGGGGAACACATTCACACTGCCAGAGGGCAGGGTTAGATGAGATACTGGGAAGGAATTCTCTAACACATTTCATCTCAAGCTCAAGAGTAGATCAAAGCTCTTGGCAAAGGTGACATACAGGACCCCTCACCAACTATTTTAACTGCAAGAAGTGTCTCACACAGCGCAGAGACACACACAACCCTTAAATAAATCAATCTGTAACAACATTCGGAGTTTTTTCCCTCCTTTCACACTGTGCACATGCACCCAGGACACTCGGGCTCAGAGTGCCCCAGCCCTCCCTGAGCCCTCGGCTTCCAGTGACTCCCACCCAGGACCCCAGAACCCGGTGCTGACCCCAGGTTCCTTCTGGCAGAGCCCAGGCCCCGGCAGCACCCCCAACAGGACCGCAGGTTCCCTGTGACAGAGCCGCCAGACCTGCTAACAAACCCCCGGCACTGATCCCACATTCTCTGGGGCAGAGCCCTGGGTCCGGCCCGGCAGGGTCCCCGGCAGCACTCCGAGACTCCTGGCAAAGCCCAGACCCCGTCACGAACCGCAGATCCCCGGCAGGGCCGCACATTCCCTCTGACACTGAGGCCTCCGGCAGAGCTCCAAGTTCCGCCCGGAGGCGAACCCATGCTCGCCATGCTCCAAGCTCCCTCTGGCAGAGCTCAGGCTCCCGCCGCGGCCTCCAAGCCCCGGCACAACCCCCACACGCCCGGCAGGGCCCTGGCAGGGCCCCGGACGCACTCAGTGCCTTCAGACCCCCGACAGAGCCCCGGCAACACGGCCAGAGCCCGGCAGGGTCCGTCCAGGGCCCTATGTGTGCCCTCACAGCTCCCAGCCCCGCACAGGGCGGCCCGCACCTCGCACATGAAGGTCTGCCGGCCGCGGCCGCCGGCGGCGCGGATCTCGTAGGCCGGCATCACCCTCCTCCTGCCGCACCAGGCGTACAGATAGTTCTTCACGTCCCCCATGGCCGGGCCGGGGCATCGGGCACGGCAGCCTGCACCAGCCGGCGCCGGGACCGGCTGCTCCGCACGGCAGCGCCTGCGCGGGGCCGGACGGCGGCCGGGAGGAAGCGGGAGGAGCCAGGAAAGAGCGGGAGGAGCCGGGAGAGAGCGGGAGGGGCCAAGCGCGGTCCCTCCACCCTCCCTCCCGCCTTCCAGCTCCCCTCGACCAGGCTCTTGTGTGAACCGTCATCTTCAGGGTTTACTGCTGAATAGAGTGTGCTTCTCAAGCAAAGTGTTTACATTTAAACAATCGTTCTTTTTCAGTGTTCTTGGTCTTGCTGAGAGACTTTCGTTCTTTTTCAGTGTTCTTGGTCTTGCTGAGAGACTTCTTTGGACATGGATGTTCAATATGCTGGAGTGAATGAAATAAAACAGCTCAGAGGCATAACTGATTTCAGGGAGTTATGCAGGAAACGATCCTTCATGGATATTTGGGATCACGGTGTTGGTGTGACTGATCTGATATTGAAGGTATGATATAGATAAGAAGAGGGGTCAAAAAGCCTCCCAATAATGTCTTGCCCTTCCAGCTCACTCCGGAGCAGATAAGCATGGACCTGAAAAGTGATTTCATGTACCGCCTGGAGCAGGATCAGCAGTTGCAGAGGGTGAGTGTGTTTCCTGTGACCCACCATCCTTGCCTGGGCTCTTTATTGTCCAGGAGGGGTTGAACGTAAGACAAAGTGCATAAGGCTGGATTTCAGCACAAATACACACCACATTTTCAGAAGTGCTGGGTGTTCCACTGGGGTGGATGTCGAGGTGAGCTGTGCCATGCCAGGAAACAAGACAAACTATGACCTGCTGTTTGTCAGTTTTTCCTTTGGGTAAGGGAAAAGTGTAGACAAGTGGGGCAAAGTCTAGATGTGGAACAGAAGAGGCTGATTTTTGGGGATTTTGGAAATGTCCTGGACTTTTTTTCCTAGATCCAAGAAGAGAGAGAGGCTTTATCTCTGAAGAATTTTGAAAGTGACATTCCGGATGCAATTCATCACAATTCTGTTGTTGTTATCCGTGGTGCCACTGGTTGTGGCAAAACCACTCAAGTGCCCCAGTACATCTCAGATCTGTCTTCCCCTCCTCCCAGCCTCCCTGCAGTCATTCTTTTCATGAGGAGCAGTCAAGGCACGGGGACCCCTCGTGCGTCAGCCACAGGGACTATCAGCCAGCAAGAGATTCAGCCCAGGACCACCAAAAAATGCAGCTTTCAATCTGACGTCAGGCGACCTGCTCCGGTGAGACCCCACCTGCAGAGCTGCCTTCCCCTCTCCTCCATCAGGACATGGAGCTGCTGGAGTGAATCCCCCAAAACCGGGCCACGGGACACTGCCGAGACGAAGTCCAAAAAGCGGGTATTGGCTTTATTCAGTGCGCCGGGTGCGCGGGGATCGCTCCTCCTCACACGCACACCCAGGCCCACGGCAAATGACAATAGATGGTTACGCTTGATGCATATTCACAGGTTTTCCTCAGGAAAGGTGCGGCTATGCAAACGATTCTTAGAGCGCAGGACTTCATTCTCATCCGCGGGGCACAGCGCACCCTGCTGCTGCACTGGGGAAGGCTCCGCCGCCCCTCGGGGATTCCTGAGGAAGGCTGGACGTCTTCATCGCCGTGCCCTCTTCAGCTCTAAGAGCCTCTTGTTCGCTGGTTTTAGCAAGCTTTGGCCTTCATTTTATGCAAGTTTTGTTCCCGGATTCTTGCCAAGTTTCATCCTGCATCTTTAGCTTGTGGCTGAGTATTTGCTAGCTTCTACATTGGTTACAATGTATCTTATTCTTGCCCAAGTATGCCTAAGACACAATGCCTTCAACCCTTCCAGGAGCGAGTTCAAAGAACAACTTGAGGATGCTCCAAAGGCTCTCCAGAGCCTTTCTGCTCTGGAAACAAGGCCAGGAGAGCTGGGGGACAAGAAGAGCCTTTCAGCTTGGAGACAAGAAGGCTCAGGTGAGACCTCAGAGCTCCTTCCAGTACCTAAAGGGGCTCAAAGAGAGCTGGAGAGGGACTTGGAACAAGGTCTGAAGTGACAGGACAAGGGAAAATGGCTTCCCACTGCCAGAGGCCAGGGTCAGACAGGATATTAGGAAGAAATTCTTTCTTGTGAGGGTGGTAAGGCCCTGACAGAGGTTGCCCAGAGAAGCTGTGACTGCCCCATCCCTGAAGTGTCCAAGACCAGGCTGGACAGGGCTTGGAGCCTGGGATAGTGCCAGGTGTCCCTGCCCATGGCAGGGCATGGAATGGGATGATTTTAAGGTCTCTTCCACCTCAAACCATTCTAGGTTTCTATGATTGTATGCCTTCCTATCCTGCATGACAGCATTCTGCACTGCAACATGGAGGTACACAGCTTAATCTTGGCTTTATCTCTGTCCTAAGGAAAAAAAAAATTGAGAAATACCTGCATATTAGTGATCCAAAGCTTGCTGTTATAAAAGGGATTTATTTTTTAAATTTTGCATTAAAGTGTATAAACGCAGAAATCAGACAGAAGCAGGATTTTACATGCACAGACAGTGTCCCAGTGACTCTGATGAACAGATACCAGCCTGAACAACCTGATGGTGTCATACTGCTGTGAAATCCACAATGTAATGTCCTCATGGAGAGGACAAAACACCATCCAGCTGACAGGGGGCAGAGATAGATCTTCCTCCTTTCTAGGCAAAAGTCATCAGCCCTCTCCTCCAACTGGGAAAAATTTGCTATTTTTTTATTAAACAATCCTGGTAAGCCCTGGAATATGCAGAGCTCCAGGGGTGCAGTGTAAAAAAGCCAGCCCTTACAGGAAGGGACTTGGGCACATTGCCAGTTCCCTGACAGAAACCCTGCCCATCAGGTGGGGCATGTGTCATATGGCAGAGAATCCCAGAAAACAAACCTCCAGAGGGACACGGAAGTGGACAACTTCATACATGTGGCACTTGGGGATGTGGCTTGGTGGTGGAGCCAGGAGTGTCAGGTTAATGGTTGGATGTGATCATCTTGGAGGTATTTCCCAGCCTTAATGATTGCATGACCCAGTGATCAGTCACCATTAGGCCACACAATGCTGTCCAGCTTGGCTTTGGCCTTGACAATGAACTCACTGGAGGCATTAACAAGCGGAAGCCGTGGAGGTCCCATGGGAATGCCAGAAACAAAAGTCATTACAGCTTTAGTCTGTGCAACACCAAAACCTGGGCAGACAAAAGTAAGGTCAGGACATTTGCAGACCGCTTTCCTTACAGCAGCCTCAATGCAGACGTGCCAAACAGCAGCAGAAGGGATTTTCTGTGTAATCCACCATCAACCAGGCTTCAAGCACTTATTGGAAGCAAGAACAGGGTAACTGAAAAGAGGTAACTGTGCTTGCAGACAGGAACAGCACTGCAGTAAAAATGACACCTACTTACTACATTTATTCATATGTAAGCATCCCCTGATGCAGACTCACACAGAGCCAAGCCTTGGGATAGTGACATCCTGCTCTCTGCCCATAGCTCATGACTTCTTACGTGCCTCTGGATATTTAGTGTTTGCCTCTTCATCTATAAGGCTAAAAAATAATGCAATTCCTCTGACTTGGAGCTCAAGAAATACAACCAGGCTCTAAAGCTTGGTGACATTCATCAGGGCTTGCACATGTACAGGAAACCCACAGTCAACAGTTCTCCTCATTAAATGTCTGATGTAATGTAAACATTTCCTATCTATTTCAGTCTCCCTACACCACTCTGTTGGTTTTAATTGCTTTTTACATTTAAGCTTGATTTTGTTTCTAGAAATGATTCAATTTTGAAATGTTTTGGCCTTCAACAAAATTCCTGTTTAATTACAGCAAGGCAGAAGAAAGAAGTATCAGAGTTATTCTTCTACTTGGGCACCCCCATTTTAGAAAAAAATCCTGTAGAAATAAAGCTGGAAATGAGCTTTTGGAGATGGAAGGGAAAGAAAAGCCTAATGAAAAAAAAGCAATCCACAGAAAGAATCAGGATAAGAACAAGGGTAAATCATGGTGTCACAGCTTTAAATCTGTGAGATTTCACAGCAGAAGGAAGGAAGGGAGAGTGGAATCTGTCAGGGATGCTTGGTCAGCTCCCTTTGTTGAGCTCCCAGCTGATACTAAGTTGGGAAACAGCAGATGCAACAGTTTTTCACAGCAAAATCTTTCAGGAAGGAAGTTCTAAGAGTACAGCAGCATGAGAGTTTGATAAGCAGAAAGTTTGCACTTTTAGACATAATTAGGGAAACAGGCAGTGTTTACCCAGTTTACTTACCAAGTTTGATGACAAAGCTGAGAAATTCCCCAGTGAGAAACTAGAAGAGATCAACAGTAATTTATTAACACCCTCGAATTTGAAGGTGTAAAAGCATCTAAAGCTGTTATATTTATATCTCATATCATTGCTCACTTGCATGGATGAGATTAGAGTTGAAGGGCAAGTAGTTAAAAGGTCTTGGTTAAAAGGTAATGAGGAATGGTCAAAAAAGTGATGAGGGATGAATAAGAAAAAGAGGGGCTGGAGATGAAAGAATTTTTCTTTAATGAAGCTGCCTCAGTATGGATGACAGAACCACATGGAGAACATCCCCAGTAAAGCTCAGAGAGAAAGAAGGTTGCTCCCAGTGAGGCCCAGGAAGGTGCTGTACCTGATACCGCTGTGCCAGGGCAAAGTCTGGCTTTGCAAAGGCTTGCAACATCAGATTGGTTTGTCGGCCCAAATAGTTGTATGTACTGTCAAAAACACACCAAAAATAGAACTGGTAAATGCAAAGAAGGAACTTAAAACCAGTGAAACTAAAGAAGTAACCACAAGCTTTTGCTGCTGACATTGTCATTATTATGAGAGAAATTAGTGGAATTTATGTGTGGTGCAATCTACTGTCAAGTATCTGAAGTATGCCAAGCTCCATGGAAGAATTAAGAGAGCCGAGTTCTCTTCCCAGTTCTTTCCAAATGGATCTGCTTTTCAAAACTAAATATAAAATGACATCATTGGGCAATAAGGAAAGTAAATAACTTAATTTTCCAGTTTCTTGTTCATTTAATGCATTGCCTAGATGGGAACACAGGTATCACAGAGTAATTCATCTAATCAGCCTGATATGAGGGGCAGAGGATAAATCAGAAATTAAACTCAGTACAGCCCTTTTCCTCACAGACTGCTCATGTGAACTAACAATTTTAACCTCTCTGGGATTAGGTTCCTTACCCAATGCAGACAGAAGTGATTACCTACTTCAAAAGTTGCCATGAGGATAAAAAGTACATTGAAACCTTTGGGTCAGCTTAGAAACCACAGCAATGATTAACCAAAGTAATATAATCTGAGATCCTGGGTTATATGACTGTCCTATCACTAGGACTGGGGCTAGATTATGTGTCTGTTTGCCTCTGTACATCCTCATCCTGCAAAATCCTCCATGCTATGACTGAAGACAGTCAGGGAAATACTGTGCAGGTAGTGGAAGATAAAACAGCATGTGTGAGGGGAAGGAGTCCAAGCCATACTGACCTTCCAACTGCTCCATTTACCCCTACTGCCAGCGCACTCAACAGTTGCTAGTTTGAGGTGGAGGGAGAAGAAAAAGTAAAAAAAAAAAAAAATTTAGTTCATGTAATAAAATACGGAAAAAAAGGGTGGTGGGAAGGAGCAGCAAAACTGCCTTGCACTGAGTGTCCAGGGTTACTTCTTCCCCAAGGCTGAAGCAAGAGAGAGCCTTAGAAGAAATTACTTTTAAGAGAAGCTCCTTACCTCATCCACCCCATAAAGAAATTCAAACTCCTCTCTTTCATTCTTGTTTATGCACTGTGCCAGGTCCAAGAGGTCCGTGTCACTGAACTTCACACCCTGGAAGGTGGGGATCTGTGCTTTTATCCCATCCAGCAGCTCTTCCACACGAACTGTTTAGAATAGCAATCTCATATGAGGGAATGTAGGCCTGTTCTGGGAGAGCTCCCTGCTTGTCTCCGAGAGAATGACTTCATATTTTACAAGTTGTTCACTTTCAGCCTAAGACTAGTAAACTACACAGTTCTAAAACAACAAGTAAGACAACAAAGGGTAAGAGCCTTTTAACAGATCAGAAAAAGTTTAGGAATGAACCAGCGACAACACATTTAAGACTAAATATAATTCCATGCTTTCAGAAACACCATATAACCTGCTTTCCAGAGAAAATAACCAAAGATCTGTACTCTGTACTTACTCTTCACACCCGTCAGAGGAGGAATGTGATAGTAATAAAATGGCACCTCAGGGGCTTCAGATGCAACCTTCTGTAAGAAAGCAACCAGCTCATCTAGAAGGAAACCATCAGGTATCCCATAAGAGAAGGAGATTATCCATAGGGAGAAACAGCTCAGATTCACAGGACAAGGGCTGTGGAGAGGCCTCAGCTTGTGCACCACACACAGCAAGTCATACAAAACACTTCACGTGTCATAAAACATTAAATGTGACATAAATCAGGGGAAGACCTTAAGAAAGGCAAAGACAGTATTTCTTTTAAAACAAAAAAGTTTCAGTAGCTCCCACTCATTCTCTTACAGATGTAACTTAGGCATGCTCTCACATGTGACACGTGGTCTCAGCAGGATCACTTGTGTGCAACAGAGGACAAGGGATGAAGTTCATGCTCACATCCCTGGGGTATTGCTTGGTGAGGATGATGAGCAGGATTTTGGACAACTTTTTCTGCATCATTTTAGGAATAAAATAATTCTTATGGTTGACATTCTTCCTGAGAATCTTGCTCATTGCATCCTTCATAGATCTTAGGCAATTTTCTCATTGACACAGAAGGAAGAAGAATGGCAAAAAACAGTGCTGAACCCTCACTGCCATCCTACTTTCAACAAGGTTTCTGCTGACTTCTGTGCTGTTCCTCTGTGAGTATCAGTCTGATTGACACTGACTGTGTGCTGGCTGTCACTATCAGCCATTCTGGCAAGTTACTTGGTTTCTTCTGGTGCTTTCATATTAACATTTCCATTCAGAATTCATTCAGGCAACTTTTAATATTTTTTGTTTTACAAACCTCCACTTCATGTGGGTTTTTTATGTTATTGTCAGGATCTTAAGGACAAAATACTCAGTTTGCAAGTTCTGAGATAACCTCAGAGAGACAGAACCTCAGTAACAAGAGCCACACCTGTGTATCAGCAGTTGCTCACCTTGGTCAGTGTCCAGCAAGGGTCATTAGTGTGACCCAGATCAAGTGTGAACACCATTCAGAACACAGACTAGTTAACTAGAATATTCTTTCCAAAACCAATTCTTCTTTTTACAAAAGGCTAACAAAATACATCCCAAAAGATATTCTTCCCATTTTTACCAGGATGATTGTGCTATCTCTCATCTTTAAAAAATGCTTCTTGCAGGTTTTGCTTTTCCGTTACAGTTGTGCAAACATTATCATCAGAATATTTTCCAAAGAAAGTACATGACATTAATCCTTTATCTATGATGAAAGTTGGGAGGGCAGTAAAAAGACCTCAGCAATCACATCTACTCACCTTTGTTTGTGGGTTTGAAGAAGAAGGGGGCTATAACAGCAATGCCATCAGCACCTACGGCTGCTGCATGTCTTGCCTATGAAAGTGGAAAGTATCTGAGGTACATCTGCTTCTATTTATCACACACAGAGTGAAAAATATCATATACACACCAGCTCTTGGCACTCTGGCAGATTCAGTGCTCCCACATGAATGATCACATGGTCCAATCTGCACAAAAAAGAAAAAATCAGAAGATTTCAGTGACGGTGAATTAACAAGCTGCCAAAATTACTCACTTCAGCCCAGGCAGCCACAGAACAAGAAAAGAGATGAGCTTGTGTTGACCTGACAAGCAGAAACTTGGAGAAAATGCTCACAATGACAAGCAGTGGTGGAAGAAAGAAAACACATTTGTAAACATTAATCACATGTGACTTCTTGCTGTTGTACTTGCAAGGTTGTCAGGAGGGATGAATCTTAGCCTTTTATTAGGAAATTGAAATTAAGACATCAAGGATTTTAAGTGGAGGCTGGAAGCGTAAAGGAAATCAAAGTATATGTTTACTTTCTAAACCTATTTCTCTGCAAACCTACCAGAAGAGTTCAACCTCACAGCAGCACCTTTGACTGCTTGTCTGCTCCTGCAAAGGGAATCCTCTGTGTTCCAGTCCATCAACCCCACTGCTGTTTTTCTCCTTTAAATCCATAGGAGACATGGATATAAAGGCTGTGGATCTGAAGGCTGTGATCCTTCACACCAGTTTATTTCTCCTCATTATCCTTCTCCCCGAAAACACCTCCTCCTCTGCACATCCTCTGACCCAGCATTCCAAGAGAAAGGCAGCAGTGAGGGGTACAAGGCTATGACAGGTACAAAAAAGGGAGAATGAAGCTGCAATTGGATACATAGCTGCAGATCCAGATTGAATTCTTTCTTCTGTTACTAATTTTGCACCTTTAGGGAAGCAGTTGAGCACTTGACACCTCAGCTTCAGTCACACCAAATAATGTAATACATTAAAAGGTTCAGAAACTCTCTTTATTCACATTTCTTCTCAAGACTACAGAAGGGGACAGCCCTTCTTTTCCAAGCCCTTCCTCATCCCCCCACTTCTCAGTGTACCAAAGAGAAGGACTCTCCCAAGCTCTGTAAGCAGCAGGAACAGACACCAGCTAACTGGCAGTGCCAAGAACATACTTCTGTAATAATGGAGCTGGGGAACAAAACCCAGCAACACAATACTAAAAAAAAAAATATAAAAGGTATCAGCACATTTCATTTTGCAATCAGGCATTATTATAACATAAGATCTGAAATTCCTCATTCCTTCTCAGTTACTTACTTGTCTTTTCCCTGGCACATCCATTCTTCTGCCAGCTGCTTCCTCTCCTGGATGCTGAGGGACAGGCCTTCTCCTGTTGTGCCATCTACTGTTCCAACACAAGACACACACAACACACTGGCTAAGGCCTCACCTACACACATTGGTTTCACTGAAGATAAGAACTAACATTTTTGAGTTGGGAAGAATCATTCAGATGAATCTTCTCTGACAACACAATAATATCCATTCATCTCTGGGAAAGTCCCCTTATGAAGGCACCTTATTTTATGCCCCACAGAAATGGGGTGTGGGCAAAAACAAATGCCTTAAGGACCTCTAGTCCTCTCTCCACTGGTGAATATAAATGTCCTGGCTGATCCCACATCCACATTCCTTCTCACTACAGCTCCTGTCAGGTAGGATATCACAGGATTCCCATGATGGTAAAGGGCTGTAACACAGTTTCTGACACTTACCAAAAACATTCTTCACGTTCTGTTCATTTACCAGATAATCCACGTACTGACGAATCACGGGAAGGTTAATTTTTCTGCAATTAAAGGAACCACAGCAACCATTAAGTCCCCACCCACAGTTATTTTAAACTTGTGATTAAGAAACCAAAAAAAACCCATTTATTTCGAAGCCTTGCATTTGTACACACACACAAATTACCCAGAGGTAAGAAACCCTCGACATCTATTTAACATCTGATAGTAGCAGCTCAGCCTTGAATTCCTGACAAGAATTCCAGACTTATTCCTGACAAGTAGTTCGCTGTTCCAAACTTTTATTGGGAATTGCTGCAGGCTTGTCACAGCACAGAACTTTTCTGGGAGATATGAGAGAACAGGAGACACCAAAACCTTTTCCTCTTTTGGTGGAAACAGGAGTCCTTTTGAGAGTACAAAGTTATTTGTGTAAGTGCTGGCAAATGGTTAAACTGCTGGATGGTTATAACTGCTGGATACAGAGGATGAAACAGCATCCGCTGGATGTGACTTTGACCTCTCCCTCTCATTAAAGGATGAGGAAAGCAACAGAATTCCCTGGCAAAGAGGGGAAAGAGAATTCTTGGGTTATCCTCTATGCAAGACAAACTTCTTTTATTTACTACTCTATAATATTTCACTGTTGTTTTCATTTATCAAAAATATAGACCAAACATATGGTCTGGAAGTCAATAGATGCCTTGATAGGTTTTTCGCAACACTCAGAATTCCACAGATGCCTTCCCAGAAAATATCTGACAAGGACTATGCAGTCCAGGCAGAGGGCTCAGGTCACTCTCTAAATACCATATTGCAATTAATTTGAGACATAATAAAAAAAAATCAGAAATAAAGTTCTTTTAAAGCAAGAATCAAAGCAGTGACTGCAATGGAATGATTTCCCTGGCTGGGATGGAACCATGTTTTTCAGCATTTAAAGTTCAGTTTTGGAGATCTGCAAAACTCCACTGTCTCTCTCAAAAGCATGTACAGGTCCTGACACATCCCCAGTGAGAGCTCAGGGTTCTCTGCTGACTTCAAACAACTTGGTCTTGCAACACCAAAATGCAGTGAGGAAGCTTCTGCTTGCCACCCCTGCTCTGAAGAAAGCCAAATTTCAAGTTTCGATTTGATGTTATTTTCAAAACTGTGCTGTCCTTCCAGTTTTTTTTTTCAAGTTTAGCCTAATTCCAGGCACTCATACACACATGACTGCATGCATGACTTAGCTAAGGTAGAGAAAAGTCTAAAAGGCCTTCAGATTCTGACAATTATTTTCTAGCTCTTGAAAGCTCTTTGTAACTAGGACTGCAATTTCCCTTAACAAATGTGAAAACACTGCAATGCTCTACACATCTAACTGTACTATTATTTAATTTGCACCTACAAATCAACAGAAAAGGAGATATGAGACTGATCCAAACTCTACAAACCCAGAGCCACAGTACTTGCTGGCAACAGAAAGAAGCAGAGACAGGGCAATCTCACTCGGGTCCTAGATGGACCAATTTAATAGTTCTCCCTATCCCATCAGAGATCTGGTTTTAAAAAGAAAAAGAAATAAAGCAAGAAAGCAAGCAGATCAGTTCCAAGTAAGGAAGAAGGAAAATAGGGGTGGAAAGAAACAGTAATCAGTGCAACTTTGACAGCTCACCCATCCGGAGTCATTGGAGTGATGGTAGCAGCTACAAGACCCTTTAACTTCTTTCGGGGTGTCATTGAGCTGTTTGGGAAAAAATGAATATAAAAGGGATTACCATCTCTGTTCAAGTGCTTCTGTGAAAGGATAAAAACCCGGCGGGCTGTGCAGCCGAGCCCGCCGGGCAGGGAGGGCGGTTCTGCAGAGACGCGGGCCCCGAGCCACAGCCGAGGGAAGGGATGGCGGGGAGAGGGGGCTCGCCCGGCTCCCCCTCACCTCGATCCGCCGCCGCAGCCGCCGTGTGGGAGCGGCCAGGCGGGCAGGAGGCGGCGACAGGGGCGGCGACAGCGGCAGCAGCCGAGCACTGCACGGCCAGCCCTGCTCCGCCCAGCCTCCCCTCGCCCAGCCCAGCTACTCCCTCCTCGTCAGCGTCCCCATGTCCGGCCCATCTCCAGCCGGCCTGGTGCCTGCCCGGCCATCGTCCGCCTGCCCCGCAGCCCCGCATGGCCCCTCAGCACGGCCGCGACCCCCACGGGCTCCTGCTGCCCCTGCTTTGTGCAAGAGATAAGGCTGCTTCGGGTTATCCATTATCTGCAAACTTAAAGATGAAAATAAATAAAGGGACCTTTAAATATTAATAAATAACAGGATGGAGACAAAGAAAATCTTGGGATTATTTGGGTTGGAAGGGACGTTAAAAGGTCACCCAGTGCCACCCCCTGCCATGGGCAGGGACACCTTCCACCGTCCCAGGGTGCTCCAAGCCCTGTCCAGCCTGGCCTTGGACACTTCCAGGGATCCAGGGGCAGCCACAGCTTCTCTGGGCCCCCTGTGCCAGGACCTCACCACCCTCTTAAAAACCTCTTTCAATACCTCACCTAATGTTGTCCTTCCAGCCCTGCTGAGGTGCTGGAAACACTCCCAATAACAGTGCAGCATCCCTGCTGGGACACACGGACAGATCCATGTCCCTGGGTGAGAAAGGCACATGGAGCTCAGGCTCTCTGCTCCTTGCATGCAGCCCAACACGTGGTTTTGTGTACACATGGATGTGCACCATGTCTATTGTGGAGTGTGGGCTCCGTGGCAGTCATGCACAGCACAATCCTTCCCATCCCACCAGAGCTGCAGCTGGGCCAGGATTCAAATCTGCTCCCAGCAGATTTGACCAGAGGACTACCAGCATCCCGTAAGACAAGGCACTGCCCTGAACAGATTTATAGCAACAAACTTCCAAAAAAATATTTTTTAAAATTGTCTTCATTAGAGCGTGTTTTCAGAGCACTCAGTGCCTGCAAAGAGAACAATCCCCTGTTGAGTGATCCAGAAGCACATTTCTCAAGCAGTCACATCATAACCTCAGGAGTTTGGGGCTGTGGTATTCCTCCTCCACTCCAAAATATGCTCACCGTGGGCTGTTTGCATGCAGAGATCACTCTCTGGGTTTTGGCCTTATTAGCAGCTCCATACAAAGCACATATAATTCCTTTTCTTAGAGGGTCATCTTGTTCTCTTCCAGAAATCCCCTTCCTCTACACTCTTCCATTCCCACCGGTAATTTCTCTTTCTCCATGCACAGTAATTCCAGCTCTTGCAACCTCTTCCACTTCCCCAAAGCACCAGTGTATTTCTGGAAGCTCACAGACAATTCAGTGCTCTATAGAGCCATTTAGAGGAAGTCCTCAAGATTTCCTGAGTATTTTAATGCAGTATTAGTGCTACTTCTTGGTGCTGCCAGCACAGGAGAGAAGCTTTACAGTAGCCTAGAGAGGTTTAGAGCTACTTAGAACTCCGTAAGAGTCACAGATCAGCATAAAAGGGTTTTAGAGCTGTTTTGAGCTCTTCAGAGGGATTTTAAAGTCACCTGGAGGAGTTCAGAGTTGTACAGTAGAGATTTAGAGGCATTTTAGATGCATTTAAAGACATATTAGTGCTGCTTACAGCAACACAGTGCAGCTTTTGATCAGTGTAGGGGAGCTTTGAGGTGTTGAGGTTTAGAAGAGCTACAGGAGTTTAGTACTTTACAAGATTTCTGGCACATTTCACAGGACTTGAGGGCCGCTTAGAACAGTTTATAGGACATTTAGACCAACTTAGAGCATTTAGAGGACTCCAAAAGAATTTTATCACTGTCTCTAAGCAGGAATTCTAGAAGTGCAGAAAAGAGTTCTAGAGCAGTTGAAAGGAAACTGAGAAAGGCTTGAGATCTATTTTGAAGCACTTGACTGCTACTTTAAGCACTGTGGTAGTAGTGTTGTTTATATGATTTTCAGAGTGGAAATTTCAGAGAAATTTTTAACTTCTCACTGTTGTTTGAAGCCAATTAAATAGTTTTAGAGCAGTTGAGAGGGGTTGTAGAGCAGTGTGGCACATTTTAGAGCTGTGTAAGCTCTAGAGTATTGTGGAGCTCTTTAAAGAAGTTCATACTGGTTTAGCACTCTCGAGTCTTTTAGAGTCAGATTTTAAAAGGTATAACTTAGGGGGTGTAATAATAGCTCTTCCAGAGCTCATCAGAGGTGTTTTGCAGCGGTGTAGTGGTGCTTTAGAAGGGTTTAGAGCACCTCGCAGCATATTCAAGGAGGTTTAGAGGTCCTTCAAGGAACTTAAGAGGCCCAGTGGAAATTCACAGATCTTCAAATCAATGTAGATATAATCAGAAAAAAGATCCTTAGAGGTTTAGAAAGATGCCAGTGAAGTTTAGAGGACTCAAGCATCTATGAAGGGATATTACAGCTCCTCAGAACTATTTAGTGTGCCTCTGAGGGGTTCTGGAGGAATTCAGAGCTATTCTTCAGATCTTTAGAGTTGTTTCAGGAAGTGTAAAGGTATTTTAAAGTCGATAATGAAGTGTTAGAGACACCTAATACAATTTAATGGCAGCCTAGAGTTGTTTAGAAGAATCTTAGAGTGGTTTAGAGACAGCTCACAGTTGTGTAAATTACATCTGGTTTGAGGCAATTGCTTCATTTGAGAAATACAGAGTTCCCTACAGCTCTTTAGAGCTGATTAAAGGATTTTAGAGCAATTTAGAAGATGTACACTGTAGTTTAGAGATGCCTAGAGGTGTTTAATATTTTACAGTAGTTCAGAGACATTTTGAGAAATTTTAGAGTTGGTCCAGCCAATCTCCTCCTCAGTTCAAGGCTGGGACTGTCTTCCCACATCTGGTCACTGTTTCTGACTCCCCTGTCCCTCTCCCCCACCATCACACACTAAGGATTTCCTGTCCCAGGGCAGTTGTTGCTAACCTGTGGAAGGAATGCAATTTAAAAAATGATGGTAAAAATTCGAAGACTCTCTGAATTACCAGAAGGAAACAGAGCTGTGCTTTAGCCAAAAGGAATGTTTCAATGGCTGTGGGAATTTACGTTCAGGAGAACCTGAATACCTGAACTGACATTCAGGTTCCAAAACTTGCACTGTAAATTCTAGGCAAGGCAGAAGAGGAGTTCAGGCTGTCTGCAGCTGCAGCATCTTGTGCAGTGACAGGGAAAATGTCTTGCCACTTGCCACGAAATAAGCAGTACCGTGTCTGTGGTGCTAAAACTCAGAGGATAATATGGACACCAGTGAAAGCAGCAACAAAAATCAGTTTATATTTTTTTAAAAAACATATAAAGTATAAAAAGTATAGCAATAGAAATACAGTTTTTAATAGATTTAAGCAATTTTTCTATAAGGAAAAGCACATGAATGTCAAAAGCTTATCCAAATAATTTTGTGAGGTGATTTCAAATAGGGAAGTTACAAACACTCTTTTGCTGTCATGTGCCAACAAAGTGGATTCATGTATTTAATAAAAACTCCATTATTCAAGTAACTGATTTGCTAAAGGAGCTTAATAACTGAAGCCAAAGGCCCTGCAAGTTTCCTTCAGACTTTTTGGTGTTGCTGTACTAACTCTTCCATTACTTTCTAATACACTGACTACAGCTTACCACCCCTGTCCTTTACTTTTACCTTCCCCAAATCACAGTTCTCTCTACATCTATACAGTTTTGACATCTGAGCTTTCACATTTCTCAAGGGCACTTCTGATTTGGCATAATTACACTACAGTCTTGCCTCTTTTTCTCTGCAATAAACTAATGTATACAGGTGTCATTTTCTTTCAAAGACAGACCCAAGTCTATTTTCAGAGAAATATGAAGCACTGAAGCCTATATGAAAATTCAGAAAGATGGTATCTGTGAAAGTGATGAAATTCTGTTAAATACCATCATGGCTGGCTGGTATTCAGAAGGACATGATTTGGGGAGTTGATGTGATGTCATCATCTGTGGATGGATGGCTCTACCTACTTACCTACCTACATTTACTCTGCTCTAAATCTAAATGTGCAAAAATCAAAATAAATACCTCTCAGATATCAAATTATTAAGTTTGCTGTTGATTCTACCTGAAAACTTGCCAGTTTAACTGTTCTAGAGTTCAGCACAACCTGGAGGATTTTCCTAACTTAAGAATTTTTTTAACTGTCTTACACAGACATTTCCAGACAGGGAGTTGGAATTATAAGCTCTTTAAAGTCCCTTCCAGCACAAACCATTTTGTGATTCCCTGATTCAGAGTGCTGTGTCTGCTGCATAAAAGACATTTTAACATGCCAAGTTGTTAATATTTTAGATGTTAAGATGCTTTCTCATTAGCAGTCACCAAGAGCTTAATTTAATTTATGTCTCTGGAAATAGAAAGACCTATCAGGGTGCACTGGAGCCAAAGTGACCACTGGCAACCAAGAGAGTATCAGGAATGTTAACCTTCAAATAAAGCTCACCTCTGAACGCAGCCAACAGTGCCACCTGCTGCAGAGTGCAGCATTGGCTCATCCTGGGAACAGACAGGAAGAGAGACCCGGTTCTTGAAGAGTCCATCTCTGAAGGCCTTGCTCTCACCATCTAAAGAACACAAGTGCCCACCAAAACCCCACACCCACTACCAATATCCCCACTGCTAAAAGATGGGAGAGTTCTGATATGATCCACACTCATGCAGTAAGATGAGGAAGAAACTCAGGAGATAAACTCTCAGTTCCAGTTACCTCTTCATGCCTTTTTGGAAGTGGAAAATACTATTTTAAGGGAAATCTTTCCTTTAACATATTAATCCCTACTGTCTGGGCCTGTTTCCATCAAGTCTGGACATGTTCTCACATTCCTGGGACTACACAGGGAAATCCTGAGCTCTCTAGGGCAATTTCTGCACATCAGGGTCTTTTTTCAGACATGTGGGGCTGTTCCCACCATTTCAGAACAACCCTTCAGCAGTCAGGAGCTTAACACAGGTCCATGGTAGAGGAGCTGCCAGGTGGACTCACTCCATGCAGCCTTTAGACTGGAGTAGGCTGAGAATGAGAGAGAGGGAGGGAGGGAAGGAGGGGGCCAAAGCATGTAAAGAAAAAGGAGAGGAACAGATCACTTTAAAACTCTGGAAGAAAGAAAATGCAGAGCCCACTGCTTCTGCCCAGACAGCTGTTGCCTCTTCAGAGCTACGTTTGCAAATAAAGTGTGTTCTGCCACAGTTTAGGCTTGAGTCTCTCCTAAACCGTTTAAAAAAGCAAAACCAGCAATGCAATAAATTTGTGTCAAGACTTTTTTTCCAGCAAGCAGTTACCTCCTTCCCTTATGAGTCATTCCTAGCTCAAAGATAAAAATTTACCTTTTTTTTTGTGTGTTCTTGTTTCTGAGAAGAATCAATAACAGAATGTGGATAAATTTGTAGGGGAAGATGAATTAATTTCAGCACTCAGACAGGACTAGGTGACTTTTTTCCACTGGCTAAAGTCTGCTGAGACAATTGCTTGTGGAGTTTAGTTTCTACCTAGATCCCAGAATTTATTTAAATTTTTATTAAAAATAAGCTGTATTGTAGAAATAAACCAGTGAATAAAGCAGTATATAAACCTGAGATAGCTTCTCTCTAGGTTCCATGCACAGAAGAGAGGAAGGTTTTGGAATGTTTTTCATGCCAGCTGGAAGCAAGGATTCATTTATGATTAATTCCCCAAACGTGGAATGCTTTCAAAAGCTGAGCTTCAGCAAAGAAACCTTGGAAAATGCCAAGTCAGAAGTGCTCTGGAGTGGGGTTGGATGTAGGAAGCCTTTTATTTGGTCAAAAGCAGCCAGTTCCACGTGTTCTCTGATGAAGCGAGCACAGAACCACTCATTCAGCAAGATTTAGGTAACACTGTCAGCGAGTAAGCAGGAAGATGCAGTAGTTTCACATGTTACTTGTAACAAACTAGCTGAAATCAGGCAAAACCATGGACAAAATCCACAGACGTACTTCCAGAAGGCAGATGATTTTTGGCTGAAGGTGAATCCAATGGTAACAAATTGCCCCACTGATATAGAATGTGTAGGCCAGAGCATAAGGTCTAAATACCACCTCACTGCTGTTCTGGCATAGATTTCCTTTCCACAGTTTCTAAGGATAATAAGGAACCTCCTTGGAACACTACTATAGTACATTAATCTGCTTCTTTGGAAGATTGTGTGCTTCTTCATTTTCTATGCAAGGAGTGAGAATATGATATAAAAAGGAGGCTTTCTTTAGAGCAAGGAGATGAATTTGCAGTAAACCACAATTCATTGAACAACATGCAATGACACTTCTGCTGCCCTGGACAGTAACTACAGTAACATCACATGCTCAACTCCCTTGCTGTGAAGTGAGGTTTCTGCATCATCAGATGAGAGCATGTTTACAAAGTAAAGGCCATTTGCATATGAAGAGACTCTGTTCTTTTAAATTAAAATCCTTGTCAGTATTCTCTGACAGGCTTAGGCAGCAATGCAAAACTGCCTGGAGCTTTGGGTTGAGACCTCTTGATGAAACATGTGAGTGGCCACACATCCCTGTCTGTCCCTCACACCCCAATTCTTCATATTACACTACAGACCCATCAGCTACAAGAACATGACTCAGAGTTATCATTAACCACACTGTAACAACACACTTTTTTCCTGGGTTCCTCCAGTCCCGACACAATTAGGTCAGTGGAAAAGATTTCTGCTTGTGTAAACAGTCTGTGCTTGCCTCTAGGGATAAAGGTAACTTACAACACAACTGCATCAATGTGACAGCAGCAGTTTTAATGCTGCCACAGAGCAGATGGAAGCAGTTTTGCTGTGGAGAATGTTGCTTAAGGTTTCATTACAGAGAGGAAAAGTGGAAATCTTAATTGATCATATCACAGGCTTGTCCTTATCCAGTCAAAGTTATTATTTAAGTACCAGTTCATTACAGTGTTCCTGCAGAGATGAAGACAGTAACATGAAGGTACAAACCACATGCTTTAATCTGCTTGTGCCCTCATCTCTGCTCCTTAAGGCAAGGGAACAGAAAAATACTGCTTTGTTAGCCATTCTAGAAAATGCCAGCCAAATCCCAGACACGTATTTATGACATTACACAGAGGTCAACAGTCACAGAGCCTCTGAGACTTGGTAGCTGCTGTGTACTTGGATTTTCCTCTATTTGGAGGTAACTAGTGAGACTGTGTATCAGCTTGCACCATGATCCCATCCCACTCTTTAAGTTTTGGAATGTATATAAACAGAGGACATGTCCCCATGCCTGCCCTACTTCTCATGCAGCTGTTGACATGTTCTCTCAATGTTTATGTGTAAAAACAAGTGCTGGAAAACAACCTCTTGGGATAACACTGAGGATTGTTCTCCAGCCTGGGGGTGCTCCACTAGGAACAGTCAACTCTTTGTCAGGGACATCAGCTGGCCACATACAGACTCACTGGGGGTTTGTTTTGGGCCTCTCTGCTTCAGAAACCAAATGAGAATCAAATGTGGGCTTGTCTTTATCTACAGAGTTATTGCCCTCCTTCCAAGGTAACACTTCTCAGTGGTTACCACTGTGGTAAATTCGTGGAGTTTTTCCAAAGTATTGTTGCTGGGTATTGTTTTTCATATGGCATTTTCTACTCTGGAGGTGTTGAAAAACACTTCTGTCCATGGGGTGACAGGGTAAGGTGACAGCTTACCTTACACCACCCCCTACCTCTGCATGCCTGTAGCTCCTGAGCAAAGACCAAGCACCTTCTGCACCTCCTAACACACACCTGATGGTCCTGCTTGACCTGAGCAGAGCACAGGTAAAATGGAGAAATATTTTACTCTGTAAAATAAAAAGCACAAAGTATGCAGAGAACTGGTTACACATTTCAGGCCTCAGCCTGTTCAAATAAACTCCAGTGGCAAATGATTGTACACCACCCTCTTCTGTGGCTCTGGAGAGATTTGTGGCTTTAGAGATAAAGTCACAATTGCTATTTGATGTGGTTTTACTTCCCTTTTCAGAACAGGAGTGTATCACACAGCATCCTGATGAAGTTCACAGAAAGCAAAGTGGGTTTCCTGTTAAAAGTCATTCCCAGCTATTGATGTCAAAAGTCCCCCAAGAGCTCAGCTGAATTTGGCTGCAAGGAATTTGCACAAACCATGACAGAGGTGTTCTCAGAATACAAACTGTGGAGTTTAATCTGCCCTATTGTGCTGGTACCAAACTATGTCTGGAGCTGCAGCTGGCTAAATGAAGAGCCCAGCTTCGCTGTGTGTATTATAAGCAGGCCAGGATTTCACAATAGCTTTGTATAAGCCCTTTGTGCAGATATCCAAGGGCTAAGAGGGCTGATTAACCTCAAATACCGCTCAGAACAGCCAGCCATCAGAGAACACTGTCCGTCTTTCATAGCATGCCAGCAAAAATCTCGTGAGGATGGTCTCAGCAGAGTGTGCAGCCAGATTTCTACCTACCCTTTACCCCTGTGGTAAAAAGGAAAAGCTGCCATTCTGTAGAGCACCACTCTCCTGTAATCCAAGTCGGGTGGGGGGAGAGACACATTATTTATGTGAAATCTATTCTCCCAAAGCACAAAACCTGCCACTGACCCTGTCATAAGTGGGCACACAGCCACGGCAAACAGGGAGAGTTACACAAGGCTGCAAAACTGTTTATGGAGCCAGACCACACACTAGTCCCACTGTTGCCTTGTGGGTAGTAGGTGGGGCTTCTGGCATTTGCGTGGGGGCTCTCCAATGAGACCCAGAGCAGGACAAGGCTCCAGCCTTCTGGTTTTTGTAACAGGAGCCCCCTCCAGTAGGGTTGAGGCATGGGAGGAGCTTGCCCAAACTCAAATAAACACTGACATGCAGCATCTTATGAGGATGTGTAGCCTGCGCAGGACACACTGAAACAGCTAGAAGGACAAGGACAGCTGAAACTGTAAGTACATCTACCTTCTCCACTTTCACTGAAACTGTAAGTATGTCTACCTTCTCCACTTCCTTAATAGCACTAGTAGTTTGTGGAGTGGCATGTTCTGGCTGCATTTGTACTAGCAGTGTAACCTGCTGCCTCTCTCTTTGGCCCATGTGTGAACAGCTGCAGAAAAAACATTGTAACACCCTATAGACATAGTTATATGAATAGATGGACATGTCAAAGTTCAATTTTCCTGTACATCTAATAAAATTCAACTGTATCTGAAGGATTCTTCTGTTAGCCTCTCCCATCCCAAAGCATTATTTCATATAATTAAAAGATATTTCTAACATGTGGCCACTGATGGTACCAGCCATAAAGTTACAAAATCCAGAGCTGTGAGGTCTACCCAGTAGTTAAAGGTATGTTGGGAAGTGGCTGGAATCAGCCCCTAAAGAGAAGCGAGCTTATTCTGTAGCTAAACACAAGTGTTGACCAGCATCTTTGTCTTTGAAGCGGCAATAAATTGTAGGAAGTTTCAGTGTAATTGCTCATATTTCTTTCTAATTATATTGATTCCTGCTTTACGGTGCTTTGCTGATTTGCAAACACCATGGACAAAGTCTATTAATGGAGTACAACTGTGCAGCAGTCCCTGGTGACCATCATTCTGGTCAGGTCTGCTGGAGATGATTACCTTCAGGCTGGGACAGGGATGGGAACAGCACCTGCCTTTACTACATGCAGATGTATCCAGCTGCTTGATTCTGGCCTTCCCTTCATCTGTGGTGACAGCTGAAGGAGCTGCTGGAAAAAGCTCAACATTTAAGTGGCTCCACATACTATTTATTTTACAGACTCTAAAGGAAACTAGCACCACCAGGGTTTGTGGCCTTTTTTTGGTGTGTTTTAATAAAAACTTTCCAACCTCAGATCCCAAGAACTCTTCGTAGCCACCTCTAGGCAGGGTACAAAAGAGGATGAATAAAATTCAACAGTAGTCCAGATATTGCAAGATGGAACAACCAAGAAAGTAGTTAAAGTAGCACAAGGCTACTTCACTTTACAAAACTCACATTGTTACCCAAGAAACAGGTAATTAGGTTATAGTCTGAGAAGACAACGTTCTATGACTTTAAGAATCCAGACAATCACTGAATTATGTGCTTTTTGCAACACAAAGGGTGAAGGACATCGTAATGTAACAGAAGGTAGAGATTGTCAGAACATAGCTCATGCACTACGGTCGGCCTGGTTAACAGTAGATGTCATATATGGAGGCCACTCAAATCTCAGCATTTAACCAGATCTGATTATTTTAATAGTGATTTTTAAGATTTTCACTTGCTTAGTTTGGGACAGCATTTTAAAGTTTTCACCTTTTTTCCTCCAATGTGAAGGCTATATTAGAAAAATTATTCATTCAGAAATGCAGAAAATCTCATTTATCCACAGGACTCTGAAGCTAAAGACCTTTAAGAAAGTCATCAGCTATTATGAAAGGCCAAAAAAAGTTAAGGGCACAGTCAACCACCAGTTCAACCACCACACCACCACTGCTTTTTCATCCAGGAGCAAACAGACTGAAGTCCTTTTGACTTACGGATTTCCACGAGACTCCTATTTGCAGAATCTCTCCTTGTTGTCAGGAAATAACTTTTTTTCATGGAGAGGAAAGGGCAGCAAATCCTGAAACACTTGTGGTCACTCCTCCAGTACAGGTAGTTTCTTGGTTCTGCTGCTCTGTTCCTGCAGGGGTAAATGGCTTTCAAGCCTTTTTTCAGACGTTCCACCAGATCAGTAATAACTGAAAAGCCCTAGTGCGATATTAATTTAAGAGATGACAATGAACTGTGTCTGCCTTCCAGCTCTGGCAAGATGATCAAATCCTTCAAGCAAACATTTCTGTCCCTGGACCTGCAGTCCCCTCGCTGGAGCTCAACAGAGACAATGGTAACTGCAACAACACTTGGTATCCTGGCTCGGAAAAAGTAGCTACTAATTTCTGTCAACACCCACCTCATGGTTACTGTGACTTTTGCTACCTTTCAGGCAAAGGACTATGAACTGCGTCAGTACGAGACAGCAAAGTGGGTCAGCACAGTCATTAGGGGAGAATCCCAGAAGGAAGCAATGCGCCAGGGCTTCTGGAAACTCTTCCACTACATCCAGGGAAAGAATGAAAAAGGTAGGACACGCTGATTTTGAACGGAAGAAATTACAAGTAGCTAATGAATACAAATGCTAATGAACAACAGAGCTGGGAGATGCAGCTTAGACACCTGGTTTTTCTTTCCCCTAGAAATGAAGATCGATATGACTGTGCCAGTGACCTGCCTGGTAAAATCAGGCTGCACAGACTTCAAGATCTCATTCTTCGTGCCATTTGAACACCAGGACTGCCCCCCCCAGCCCACTGACTCCGATGTGTTCATTGAGGAACGGAAGGCAGCCGCTCTCTTTGTCCGGTAAGCAAAACCATCAGAGCTGACACCAGAGGAACCCAGGGCAGTAGCTGCCCTCATTAAAGTGTGGGTTTTAGTTCCTTAAGAAATGATGTTTAAGTATGCAGAGACCCTGCTGTTCAGAGCTTTAATTCCTAAAACCCAGCCCTTCAGAAACCTTATGCTTAGGCATCTTACCAAGTAAAATGCAAGTAACCAAGTTGTATAACATGGATTTTTTTTTAGAAGACACTTGAAAATTGCATTTAGCTTAAGAGATGCAGCCTCTCCATTTTCTGAAGACAGCTTATTGTACAGAACATCTAAAGCACTCCCCCAGCATGCTTTCTTACTTGTAGTTTTGAACTGCCACAACACATGCAGGGTAGTTATTTAGGCACTTGCTTGTTTTATATCTTACCATTGAAAACAGCACAAAGGCCCATGGCTGCTTTACTGCTAGTTCTGCATGGGCAATCTACCAACTACAAACTGCAGCACAAGTGCTCCAAAACTTGCTTTGCAAGTCTGAGATTTCTGTCTGTGACAAAAAAGCCAGGGGGGCTGGAACCAAAACATCTTCCTTTCTCACTTTTCCCAGGTCCTTTGGTGGATTTGCCTCCCCAGAGAAATACACTGAGGAAGCTGAAGCCCTGGCCAGGACCCTAAGAAACAGAGGCCAACCATTCCACGAAGACTTCTTTTATACTGCAGGCTATGACAGTCCCTTCAAGCTCTTTAACAGGCATAATGAAGTGTGGTATTTTAAAAAGTAACATGATGGGGGAATATTAAGAGGCTACTAATCAGCTCTGGATAAAACCAGACATTATCAGCTTTGTTTTAGTGCAGAAGAGATTTAATTTGCATGTGGACACACCTGAATTTATTTGCTCTAGAATAAGTACTGTTCTGGATAAAAACATGTCAAAATGTAATTAAAGAGCATACCAGGTGGAGTGGGTGGGAAGCATAACAAACTTATTCCTCCTATTGAGAAAGGCTCTCAGCAACAATAATAATTTGAAAATAATCCTGCTGAAGTTTAGATATGTAGTTTTACTTCTCAGAAGTGCTACAGCACTAGCTGAAGGGTTAGATATCGAACACATATATAATATATATGTTCTTTTTCCGGGTTAAGTAAAGGTGGCCCGTCCACCTTGGACATGTCCGGTAGAATTGGTCCAAATCAGGTGTTAATTGATGCAGTATGAATGGAAAGGGAGTTCTTCATAATTGACTTGACTTTCCTCATATGGACATCATCCCTGAAACCAGGGAGGAATTTAAATGAGTTTTTCAGAGAAGCAAGCGTCTATTAAGAAGCATTAGAAAGCAGAATTATCTTAGCAGGCCCTAGTGATTTATTAACAGTTACTGTTGTTAATTAGTATGATGAAGATCTCCCATCTCTCCAACTGAACTTTTTTCCCTCATGAAGGCCAAATGTGTTGTTTAAATCCAGAACCCTTGAAAAAGGGTTACCCAGTCCAAGCTGTGTACTTCTTAGATCTGCCCCTGAACATGTAGCACCAGGATTACTGGTAGACTATCATTTTAGTAGCCAATATACAAGTACTAAGTTTAGCTCTTACCTTAAACACTTGAAATACTCCTTAAGTTCTTTAGCTTTGTCTAAATACGGTGACCTGCAGCCTGCACAGCAGCAGTATATTTGACACCTCAGTTAAGATACTTGCAGGACTAGCATCTAACCTAGTCCCCTCTCTAAACTAAGCATTTTTAATCTCAACAAAGCAGCCTGGAGGTGTTTTACATCAAGCTGTTCCAGCCAGAAAGGAGGTACCAACAATAGGGAGAGTTTGCATATTTTTATTGGCTTCAATCAGCAAACATTACCAGTGAGGTAAAAACACATTGGCTTTTTTTAAACTGTTCATGCAAGTGTAACCCATTTATCAGCAATCTTCCACCTATTGAGACAGAAATAAGAACCATTATAAGGTACCAGACCAGCAACACACTTGATAGGAACATTTCAGACCTTAGAATTTCATCTCTGTTCAGTGAGAGAGTTCAAGCTAAGGTTTTCATCACTTGTTCCAACAAATACATGACAGCAGTTACACTCACCTTCTCAATTCTTCATATGCTGGTTTCAGAGTTGCCTCTGCACCTGCATCAAGAAAACACAGTGAGCCCGTGCAGCAGCACAACTGCTAAAAAGCTTCACAACAGCTCTGTAACCTCAGACAGGAAAAGGAACGGAAAGGGTTAATATCACAGGAACTCATTTGGCAGAATCAATTTCATCAGTGGCTACAAATATCTCCAGAAATTTTTAATACAATTAATCTGTTGTGTGGACTTACCCAGTGAGGCTGCAGAGAACACAGTGCCTTCCCTGAGGAAGAGAGAAGTACTTTCAGAATAACAGACAGCAGCACTATAGGCAAAGTTTACTTATCTGTGAATTTCTATTCACTAAACTTTTACCCAAAAGGAAATTGACTTTTAGCTGGCATCTTATGAGTTCAACTTCTAACGCCCAAATAGGGTACACAAAGGCTACAAATTCTCACTTAACTGGAAATACAGAATTACCAACACTGGAAAAATAAGAGGACGTAAAAAGCTACTACTTTGCTTTGTGATACTGTCTCTCCCAACAATGTTGTATTTCATGATTTCAAATACCTAAAATACAAGTCCCATAGGTTTTCAAGATGGTTTCTATCTTTGAAAATGTCTGGAGTGTCCCAGTTGGTTTGAAAACAAGTTTGTATGGCAGTCATCTAGAAACTCGAGCTAAATTGTGTAAAGCAAACATAAAAATCAGTAGCAACAACTGCTGAGAAGTAACAGCCACAGCACAAGGTTTTTTTTATTTTAATTCCTGAGTGCAGTGTTGCAATAGTGCCCACAGAACAGCCACATACAATAAAGGGAAGACAAATCAGCTATCTTATAGGACTAGTTTTAGGAATCACTATTTAGGCACAAAGGCAATATTCCAGGAATTACTAAACTTTAAGTATTCTACACTTACCTTGGACATATCCATCCTGTTTCTTCAACTCCATGCAAACTTCACCCTGTGAAGAAGTGAAATTGTACCAATACACTTTTGGCAGTGGTCTGAGAGTGTGAATGTAGGTACTGTTTCAGCACAAGAGTTCTCCTCATCCTCATTCAGAGAGATTCCCATTGCTTAGAACTCATCACAAACAGTACATGCCAAGAGCAGCTTAATGTTGTCTCTCTTGTTAGTCCTTTAAACAGGGATCTGACCTTACTCCCACCAACATCTTCATTCACATCACCCTAAGAGCTCTGATCCAGCCATTGAGATAAGCAATTCTCCACACAGGCATTCAAGATCAGTGCTACTTCCCTTTAAGAACCCCTAAATTTAAACAGCAAAAAGTTTAATAGCACGTAATTTACTGCATTTGCTAAGACAAGAATGTGTGGCAACCTGATAGCACAGAGCTTTTCTCCACAAGCAAGAATTCATAGCAAGCAGTTATACATTTAAAATGGCTTTCACTATTTCTTTCTAGCCCACAGAAAGCAGTTAACTTGGAGATAAGCAGCACCCTTGGGTGAGTGAATCCTGCAAGCTGCTGACCCTGCTTAATGCTGCAGCTGCACTGTAAAGGGCAGGATCTAGGACTTCCTTATTCCCTGCATCCCAGTTCTGACCAGTCTCACTCATGTGTTAGCAACTTACTTTTGCTGGCAGCACTACCAGGTGCATCACTTCCCAGCTCCATCACACCTGGATAAAAGCAAAGCATTAGGACAGCACAGAAAGAAGCACAGAAGGAGCAAATCTAAGTCAGGTGCCTGCAGTCAGATAGAGCTAATGACAGACCTCCATGATTGAAGTCAAGGCAGTCACATCTCATCACACAGGCAGCTCACACTGTCAGCCCCCACTATAGGGCAAGGGTGCTATGGGCAAGAGGGCAAATACTTAAATAGCACCATCAGAGCAAATTCAAGAGCTCACACGGACAAGTTCAGTGCAGACTGTGAAGATTGGGTTCCAGCCAGCAGTTCCCCTTTAAAACACCTTCCCAGTTTTGGCTGAGATGCAAGCCACAGCCTCTTGCCCCTTTTCCCCAAGCTGACAAGCAGTTAAATACTTAACATGTGGGCCTATGTACAAATCCTAATACTTAGCAAGTTAAAACAAGTACTTACCTCACAATGAGAAACATATGGATGCCTGAAAAGAGAAATTTGCTGTTAGGCAGGCTCCAGCAGGAAGTTACAGCACTAAAAACAGTTCAAGTAAAATACTGTATCAGCGTTTAGTCACAGGTTATCCTCATGGGGATCAGAGACCTGATTCAACATCATTTACAGAAGGCTGCAACACTCCCATCCCCCTTCTGAAGGAAGGCAGCCTGTAAAGCTACTTCCCAGCACTCTTGAGCAATGAGATGTTCATTTCTCAGCTCCAGAGTGTGCTGAAATTGCACAAATGAGCAAAGCTTGCAATTGCAGAGGTCAGTGACAGGAGCTTCAGGTAACTAAGTTGTGCATATTAAAGGAAACCATTTTGGACACTGAATTCACAGTAATGTGGCATTCATCATTAAGCTTTCACGGAAAATTTTAGATCATTAACACCAGAACTTCCAATACAGCAAGCTAAACGTACACCTACAGTACTAATCGTCACCTCACACTTTCTAAGAACAAAATGAATCTGCAAGCATCTCCGAAAGTAAACTCTCAAATGCAGCACAAACAAAAGTAGCATCCATCTAAAAAATAAAGGTTTAATTACCTTTAATTAGGAAGGCCTTGTCTTCACCAACATCAGTAACAGGTGTGTTTCTCACACAAGCAGCATAGGGCTTTTCTGTCAAGGCAGCCTGCAAAGCAACACAAGATTGTAGAACCCGAAGCTTTAACACCTCATGAACCTTATTCTGCTGTATTTTGTGCTTTACTTCACAACTATATCCTACTTTCTATCTTTCTCTTCATCTTAATAACTTTTTTTATGTTTAACCCACTTACTGGGCTCCTGAGGTAAGTTTTTAAAACATATTCATGGAGCAAAAAATTGTTTCACCTTCCAACATAATTTGTTTGAAATAGCCTAAGCTAGAGGAGGCTGCATCAGACAGGAGCGAAAGACAGTAACTGTGATCACCAGGGGTCATCTGCTGAACTATGCAGTCATCACACAGCAGCCCTTCCACATAGCAGGGACAAAATGAGTTCTCACAGATGCAAGCAAAGCAGTATTTACCTTTAAACAGCTTCTAGTTGAATCTCCCAGTGCCTGCAACAATAGAAAACAGAATCAGATCCCTTCAGCCTTAGTGCTCAAGCCCAGAGCTCCCAGTGGGAGAGCACAAGAGCCAGATACATCAGATAGGGGCGAAAACCAGGTGTTCATCACAGGCTATTCTGCTGAACTATGCCATCATCACTGTATCTGCTCTGCAATTATAGCACCAAGCAATTGCCTCTTGTGACTGCTTTAACAAGAATTTTCCCAGTAATAAAAAGAAATATTTAAAAGTTTGAATCCTAGCAAGTATAATTTTTTTTCTGGTCTTAGTGGAAAACAATCATAAAACACAGCCTATCCTTATTGCAGTGTTTAAACAGCTGTGTGGAAGAAACCTCTACATGAAGTATTCCTTACCAGGTGATGTTCCTTCTGCATATCTCTGAAGTGCAGGATTCAAATCCTAGAAGTAAAAAAAAACCTTTTTAACAGTATATTCGGCAGTCAAAGCATAGGGGGGAATTTTAAGCTGCTGTGCCTCAGAAAACTGTTATGGTGGTAAAAGTTCTCATCACTCTTGGTCAAGAGTAGCAAATAAGTGTCATCACTGTGGCACCAGGACAGCTTTGCTCTGGGAATTAAACTGTTCTGTGATATCAGAGCAGAAGATACTGTCTAGGCAAATGTTAAATACAATTTTATACATTTAATTTTCAACATTTTTTTTTTACCTTGGGAAGGTCTACGCATTTGGTCTTTAAGTCTCCACATCTGTAGGCAGATCTGGAAGAGAGGAAAGAGCTGAAGATGTCTGCAGAACTAGGGAGCTTCTCTGACAATCACATTAAAAAGCCTCAGCATGGAGTTTTCAGAAATCACTTCTGTCCACTACTCTGAAACCATCACAGGCTTTGAGAGCTTTTTAACATCAACCCCCATAGTTACCCATTTTCTATAATGTACTTGAGGTGTATTTTCCCAAAACATTATTTATTGCAGGGAACAAAGAAATTGCAGCAAGGACAAAAAAGGGACCTAGGGTACTCTGGCAGTCTGGTTACACTATGAGCAGTAGCTCATAAACAGCAGCTTCATAAACACTCTACAGGACAAACAGGCAGCTTTTCTCAGCAGAAAAGTGAGGCCTGCCCAAGCTGCTGCTACTCTAATTCCTGATAAAACAGTACTCCAGTCTAGTTGGTGTACACAAACCCAGTACTTGTTAATTACAACTCTATTTCAGAAGCAACATTTACCTGCACCGAAGCCACAAGCAGGAAGAGTGTAGCTGACACATGTTGACCTGAAAATGAAAAAGTGGATTAGTTTTTCTTCCTCCAAAAAGGACACAATATTCACAACTTACTCTGAAAAACCCAAGCAACTTCAAAAACACTTTGACTCTGAGAATTTCCTCTGAATCAATCTAAACTGCTCTTTTAATGCAAGGCCACAAAAAATAAAATTATATTTATTATATTACACGATTATAAATAAAACAATGTCTAGTGTGTATTTTTAAGCAGGATGTAACCACTAAACTACTTTGTTTTCTACAGCATCGACTCTGGTGTTTTATCACCCGGGCAGCTAAGTAGGCATAAATGCAAACTCTGGCTGCTCAGAAAGGCCCAGTGGTGTCTAAGCATTCACAGACAGGCTACCAGAAATATTCTATGCCCAGCTCAGATATGTTGGCATTCATCACTTTTTCAGATGTCCCTACCAACATAGTTTTCATCACGTGCAGGGCATATGGAAGTGAGCCATTTTTCTTTAGAAGTGCTGAGTTAGGACTTGCAAGGCCCACGGAGCCCAACGCTCAGACTCGTACAGGACCAGAGTCGAGAGTCACCACGTGTGGCTGACAGCACTGCCTCACTGTTTCTCGGGGCCGAGCAGCCTCAGGGCTGTGAAGCCAGCCCTTAACCCTTCTACACTGCACATACATCCCAGCTCTGTAACAATCCTTAATCCTTCCATACCGCTGCTGCTGCTGCCTTTAGCACAGCGTTTCCCATTTATCTGCAAAAACAAGCTCGTTGAAACCCACCGCAGTTTAAAAAATCCAAACCCACAAAAACCGGAGACCCACAGCTTGCATTCACGGCGGGCATGTGGCCTCGGTATATTTCACGAGCATATCTTTTACATAACAGGCTGGTGGTCAAGGCCCGTAACCCAACGCCTGAGGGACGGCCCGGAGCCGCCACCCTCCCAAACCCGCGTGGGCTCTGCACGACCCCCTCATAAATCCGCAGGGCCGCCATGAGGCGGAGCCCCGGCGGTCTAGGCCGCGGACCAGGCCCGGCCGCGCAATCCACTTCAATCCTCCCTCGCCGCCTCCCACCGGGGACCAGCCCGCAGCCGCGGGGATCCCAGGCCGTGTCCCGGAGCGGTACCGCCGCCCCCCGAGGGCGGAATGTCCCCCCCTTACCGGCGGGGCGACGCAGAGAACACGGACCCTCAGCGCCGCGGCACAGGAAAGGGGAGAGAACACCGCGCCCGCCGCTTATATAGCGGGGAGTCACGTGGTGCGGGCGCGGCCACGCCCACAGGGTGCGCTCGGCGGGCAGGGGCGGGGCGGGGGCGTGCGGTCCGCACGGCGTTTCCTTCCGGGGCGCGGCCCGCGCTGGCGCGTTTCGGTTCCGGGCCGGCGCTGCGGGCCCTTCCCACCCCCGGCAGGNGGCCGACGGTGGGAGGGGCGGGGGTTGCGGGAGGTTGGCCCCGCCCGCCCCGCGCACCCCCGGTCGGGGCCGCGGCGCGGCTGTCACGGGTGAGAGGGAGCCGCGGGCCCCGCTGGAGGAGGGTCCCGGAGCCGCGGGGCCGGGGAACACCGCGTCCGTGAGCGGGGCCTGCGGGCNGCCGGGAGCCACCGCCGCTCGTCTCAGTCCGGAGTTGTGTTTGGGTTTGCAGTTGTTGGAGTCCCGTTGGAATGTGCAGGTTTATTGGGACGAAATTGTTACCTGTGAGTGTGGCGAGGTCTTGGCACAGGGTGCCCAGAGAAGCTGGGGTTGCCCCCGGATTCCTGGCAGTGTCCAAGGCCAGGCTGGATGGGGCTTGGAGCAGCCTGGGACAGTGGAAGATGTTCCTGCACGTAGCTTTAAGGTCCTTTCCCACCTAAACCGTTCTGGGATTCTAATCAGCTGTCTCTGGGAGCAGGGACCGGACCCAGGGAATGGCTGGAGCTGTGCCAGGGCAGGGTCAGGCTGGATTTTGGGAAAGGTTCTTCCCCAGAGGGTGCTGGCACTGCCCAGGCTCCCCAGGGAATGGGCACGGCCCCGAGGCTGCCAGAGCTCCAGCAGTGTTTGGGCAACGCTGCCAGGGATGCACAGGGTGGGATTGCTGGGGTGTCTGGGCAGGGACAGGGTTGGACTCGGTGTCCTTGTGGGTCCCTTCCAGCTCAGGATATTTTGTGATTTTGTGAAGTTGCCCAGTCACGGTAAATCTCAACCCAAAAGCTGAGAGTTTTCAGTGCAGCTGCCAGGGTGACATGACCTGCTGGGTGGTCTGTCTCTGCTTTTTACCTGATGGGTCAAGAATTCCACCCGCTCCTGGTAGCTGCCTCACAGGCTGGAAGGCATTTGCTGAGATAAGTAGAGTCTGAGTCTCAGCTGGTGACACCTCACGTTGCATTAAAAACGGCAGTGTCTCAGAGTGTGCCCTGTGCTGACTCAGCCCAGCCTGTACGTAAAGGCTGCTGGACTTCCCAGAGAAGAGAGAAATCAGGATGTCATTGCCCTGTGGCTGAGGTGCAGAAGCTGACGAGAGGTTCAGAGGTTCCCTTACTCAGAGGGGCAGAAATCAGCCTCTGACAGGGTAGCTTGAACCAGAAGACAGATTCCCTCTCCCCACCCTCTGAGTGGATCATAACAGGCAGGTTCCTGGACACTCAGGGGAGCAGAGCTCTGTGGGTTATCAAGAGTGGATGGATTTTCCCTGCCTTTGGAGCAGGAGCTCATGGATAATTTGTTGGGCTCTCTGGGGAGCAGCTGCCTTCTGACCACAGCCACACTCTGCCTTGTTCAGCAGTTAAGCTCTGCTGGTTTTTTTTCCCCCTTCTCGTTCTGTATATCCCAAGCTCAGCCTCTGCCTCCCTTTGCCTCCCTGGGTGCTCATGGCCTTGGCAGGGGTGTTTCACCCTTGCTTTCCTTGAGAGTGTACTCTGAGGCTTATTGCTTTAGGAACAGCTGTTTTAGGAAGATGGTGAGCTAACCCTGCTGCTAGGTCCTCCAGCAAAACCAAGAATGACAAAGCTTCAATGTTCACAACTGCGCTTGGGAGAACCCGGTTCCTCTGCGCTTCATTGTTTCTTTCTTTTTATCTCCTAAAGGGGAAGGGGGCAACAAGTTTTCTTCTTACTGCATCAGAAGAAAAGAAAAGAAAAGAAGGCAGTACCCCCATTTCCTTCCCACTGCATGTAACTCACAGCACTCCAGGTAAGATGTTGGGTTTTCTGTTTCCCCTTGTTCTGTGTAGTTGATGTTCTGCTCCCAGTGCTGTGTTGACACAGACCTGTGTGCTGTGGGGTTTGTTGCTTTGTTCCTGATTCCTGTGGGGTTTGTTGTTTCTCCAAAAGATGGGGAAGGACATGGAGCTGTTGGAGCGAGTCCACAGGAGGCACCAGGATGATTAGAGAGGTAGAAAAGCTCTGCTGTGAGGAAAGGCTGGGAGAATTGGGGTCGTTCAGCTTGGAGAAGAGAAGCTTCAGGGTGACCTAACTGTGTCCTTCCAGTGTCCGAAGGAGCCAGAAGGAAACATGGAGAGAGACTGTTTGCACGGGATGAAGGGACAGGACACGGGGTCCCACTGCCAGAGAGTAGGTTTAGATTGGATATTGGGAAGGTGTGAGGGTGGTGAGATCCTGGCACAGGGTGCCCAGAGAAGCTGTGGCTGCTCCTGGATCTCTGGCAGTGTCCAAGGCCAGGCTGGATGGTGCTTGGAGCACCCTGGGATCATGGAAGGTGTCCCTGCCCATGGGATGGGCTTTAAGGTCCCTTCCATCCCAAACCATTCTGGCATGTTCTGTGGTAGGGGAAGGAGAGAAGCCCTGAGAGCTGGCGCTGTTCAGCTGCACCTTGTGAAGCTTTGTGCACTCCAGTCTGACTTCTCCAGGGACACGCAGCCATCCCGCCACTCAGAAATCCCTTGGCACAACTCCACAAGATTGACAGGCTGTCCTGCAGCTTCATGTTTAGTAACTGGGTTTGCCAAGTTTGCACAAAGCCTGCTTGGGCATATGGACATGTGCTATGCTGCAATTTTCATAAATTCCAAATAAAAAGTCCTCCAAAGGCAGACATGCTGTTCATGTGCCAATCCCTTCGATTCAGAGATTCCTCAGAGTGGGCACTGTGAGCCTGGGTGTTCCCAGCCTGCTTGAAGAGGTTTTGACATCTGCAGGACTCTGCTCAATCCACACTTCAAATGCTATCCAGCTTGGAAGCTGCCTATGCCATGAGTGGACTTTAACAAGCTTATTTACTTTTTTTTTTTTTTTTTTTTTTTTTTTTTTTTTTTTTTTTTTTTTTTTTTTTTCCCTTTTTGGATGAGTTTACATCTCACTTTCATTCATTCCAAATTTTTACCATATATGGTCAGGGCTTCTTTTCAAACTTTGCCAAAATGGAATGTGATGATGTGGTGGTGCATCCCCGAGCCCCCCTCCCTGGCCCTGCTCTGGGATCTCCTGATAAGCCTTGGTGGACTTGGCCGAGTGGTGAAGGGTCCCCTGACTGCACCAGCTGAGCACTGAGGTGCTCCCTGACCCCACCAGAGCTCTTGTGTGGCAGAGGTGAGAACAACTGGGAGCATCCCAGCCAAGGTGGGAAACAGGGGATGAGCCTGGGTGCACCACTTACCTGGACTGCAGCCCAAGCAGAGCAGCACTGGTGTGAATTGTAGCCCGAGTGGAACAGTCCCTTTATTACTCTGCTTGGGAAAGAGTCCAAGAGTTTGTGACTTAGAGCATGGCCAGCATGGGAACTTAGAGATGACCCAACGTGAGGTCTCTTGGGACCCTGCAATGTGATCCTGAGTGAGGCCCTCTGAGCTCTCCTGGGCCACGGCTGTTTTTTCACTCTCCTGTTATTTATTTCCTGGCATGTGTCAGAAGTGCACATATGACGGATATCTCAGGTTAACAGGGCACTTAGGATGCCTTGAGGTCAGAAGTGTGCTGGCCAACTTTTCAAAAGTCACAGGAAGATTTAGGTCCTGATGTCTCCTTCCCGTTTCCTGTTTTACAAAAGAGCTTTCCCTATGACTTTCTCTTTTCAAAATGCTTAGAAGGTACAAGTGGTTAGTATTTTAATCCATTATGCAATCTGGTGCCTATTTTTAATACCTGTGCCATTTTTAATGTTCTTTTTACATGCATATGTGCTTTTATTGAGGCTGGCAGAACAAAGTGCTTTGCACGCTAAAGCTGCAGGGAATGGGGGTCTGTCGGGGACTGGTTCAGCAGAACTCTTGTGCGGGGGGATGCATAGCATGGAGAGATCAGAGAGCTTTCGTAATGCTTTTTTAAGCATCTCAAACACACTCGGTTAGTGACAGAGCTGCTGCCAGGTGTGTGGCAGTTCAGTGGGTGAGGAAGGTGTCTGAAAACTCCAGTGTTTCAGACTGTGTGGAAGCAGGTGAAAAGTGTTCTAATTTCAGATGAATGGCTCTGCTAATGACGGGGTCTTTCCCCCCTTTTTCAGTAGAGTCGTGCACCTGCAGCTGGGACAGCCATGGAGAAGAGTGGGAACATTCAGCTGGAGATTCCTAACTTCAGCAACTCTGTCCTGAGCCACCTGAACCAGCTGCGCATGCAGGGCCGGCTGTGTGACATTGTGGTCAACGTGCAGGGCCAGGCTTTCCGTGCGCACAAGGTGGTGCTGGCTGCCAGCTCCCCCTACTTCCGTGACCACATGTCCCTGAACGAGATGAGCACCGTGTCCATCTCCGTCATCAAGAACCCTTCTGTTTTCGAGCAGCTCCTCTCCTTCTGCTACACCGGCAGGATATGTCTGCAGCTGGCTGACATCATCAGTTACCTGACGGCCGCCAGCTTCTTGCAGATGCAGCACATCATAGACAAATGCACGCAGATACTGGAGGGGATTCATTTCAAAATCAACGTGGCCGAGGTGGAAGCGGAACTGAGCCAGACCAGGACGAAGCATCAGGAGAGACCGCCCGAGTCTCACCGGGCGACGCCAAATCTAAACCGTCCCCTGAGTCCGCGTCACAACACCCCCAAGGGGAGTCGCCTGGGCCAGGTTAGCACAGTGCTGGACATTCGGGAGCTCAGCCCGCCCGAGGAGTCCACCAGCCCCCAGATAATCGAGCAGAGTTCCGATGTGGAAGGCAGGGAGCCCATCCTGCGGATTAACAGGGCAGGACAGTGGTACGTGGAGACGGGAATGGGAGAGCGCGGGGCCCAGAACGACGAGGAGGTGCGGGTGCTGGGAGGAGTGCGCATCAAAACGGAGAACCTGGAGGAGTGGCTGGGGACAGAGCACCAGCCCTCGGGAGAAGACGGGAGCAGCGCCGAGGAGGTCACGGCCATGGTGATCGACACCACGGGCCACGGATCGCTGGGCCAGGAGGCTTTTGCCTTAGGCTCCTCTGGAGCCAAGGTGGTCAGGCCGACCAGCAGTGAGATCGACAGGTGGGTTTTCTTCAACTTCATTATTCACCTTGGCCGTAAGAGAAGGTTATGCGAGACCCTGACTTGGTTGGGTCAGTCTCTTTGGAATGTTTCCTCTTTCTGTTTCCTTTGGCCATCTTAAGCATAAGGGCAGAAGGGTTTTTACCTGGTTTTTACCTGGTGTTAGGAGGTGTATCCGGTTTGGGTAATTGTATTTTGGCCAGGTAGTGACCAGACCATGATCTCCAGGTACAGGCTAGCTTGGGAAATTACTTATTAGCTTTCAGAGGTTGGGATCTCTACCTCTCAGTGTTTCAGCTGAGGTGGGATTTTTTTTTTTAAAGAAGATTTTCGGTTCAGCCTCAGGAGATACTGGATGCAGCATTTGGATTAATGAGGTTATATACAATATGTGTTACATATCTTCATTGCACTGGTGCCTTCTGGCCCAAAGATCTGGGGATAGTTCTGGCTGAGAAACAAGCCAGACACCAGCTGTAGGTCAAGGTCTTCCCAGTGGTCCATGACAGCAGTGGGCCCTGGGTTTACATCTTCTGAGGCAGTTGAAGTGGGGAACCCTGTGGCTTCCACTGTTGTTTTGATTTATATGAGAGAGCAGAAAGCCTTTGTTGAAAATGAGTGGTGAAATCTGCTGTGTTTGGATTCTCCATCCATCTGCTTCCCCTCCACTCCAGCATTTGCTTTCTTGCCCTAGGCTCAGGGCAGAGAATGGATTTGATAAAGGGCGGGTCTGTTTCATTTGGGGGGTTGTATTTCTGGGGTTTCCCTTCACATCTGCATCTCTTCTGGCTCAATTCCATGGGGAAACAGCTACCTGGAAGCAGCGGATATTCTGTCACTCGTCGCTTAATAAATCAATCAGTGGGAACAATCTTGAGCTGGCCCTTGGAGAGCGATGCTTTCCTGCTTCCTTAGCCCTTTTCCTTGGATCAGCTAGTCTCTAGAATCTCTTTTTGCACTGCAGTCTGTGTGCACTGTTTCCCACCTCTAGTCCATCACATCCTGTATGTTTCACACTGGGAAAGGAGGAGGAGGGTGCTGGAGGAGAGGTGTCCTCTGAGAAATGCTTTCTGTCCTGCTGTACAGTTCCAGAGTCACCAGGCATATATTGGTTTATTCATGATAGCAGCCCCTCTCTGTTGCTGAACTGGAAGCCAAATTACTTAGTTTTATTTTTCAGATGTTTAGACTGAAACCATAGATCGGTATGATTTGGTTTTTCCTTTATACTTGCACTGTTCCACCTCCAGTGTGTTAGCTGATGAGGATGAAGAGATGCTGTACAGGTGCCTCTATTGCTCACCTGTTGTTCTAAACACTGTAGTGACCTGATGCCCATTAAAAATTCCGTTTACACTCTTCCCCCACCGCACAGATTTAGCCCTTCTGGCAGCATGGTTCCTGTGACTGAGCGGTACAGATCAAAAAGCGAATCTCCCGGGCGGATGGATGAGCCTAAGCAGCCCAGTTCCCAGGTAGGCAGATCAAGATGTTTGCAAGTAAATGTTGGCTTGAAGGTGAAGGGGACTTTTGTTGTGATGAAGTGTGTCATATTTTATATTTGCAAGCTATAATGTGTGCCATCCAAGGACCTTTTACTTTTGCAAAGGACCTACTTGCTCCCAGGAGAACATGTGCCGGCCATGTACGATTTCAAACTGATTCTGGCTGCTTGGGATTTTGGCCAGATACCTGGAAAACACAAGGAGTTTCTCTTGTTGTTTGAGGGCATAAATATCCACCCTTATTCTGGGCAGGCCACCAACTCCTGAGGAGAAACCCCATTTGCCTGCAGAGCTGGATCTGCCCTCAAACACTGGCAGCAAATGCCTGAGCAGAGGGAGGAGGTGTGGCTTGGCTTCTGTGGGAGACGGGTGACAACAGCTGAACCTTTCTGTGCCGGTACCAAGACCATTCCCACAAGCCCTGCAGGCACTACACCAATAAACCTTTCAGGATGGAGTTTTAGAGAGGTCTCTGTCTCTTCTCCGAGGGACTGTTGCACAGCAGACTTTGCAACATAAAGGAGCTCTGAATTCTCTGCTTTCTTGGGCACAGTTTTGGGGCACAGCTAGGGATGCACAGAAGTGGGAGTGCAGCAAAGTGGGACACAGCAGTGAGCCTGTGCTTTATCATTTTGGTCTAATTTAGTTGCATCCAGTTAGTGTCACTGTGCCAGTGTAGTGCAAGCGTGCCAGCCAACACAGTGCAGAAAGACTCCTGTGAGCCTGACAGGTAGAGAAGGTGTCAGTGTGTAAGCAAAGGATTTGGCTGGAGGTGGGTAAGGAGATACTAGGCTGCTTTGCCCTTGAGTAAGACTGAGTGAAGCAAGGGGGAGGAAAATTGTCATTGCTGTCTGCTGACCTTGTTAGACACTTCCATAAAACAACAGATACCTTCTTTGTTCCTGTTTTGCAAAGCTTTGTTTTGTGTCCTCAGAAGACATGGCAAAAATTTCAGGTCAAACCAACCCTCTAGGGGAAATGTGACATATTAAGCTATTTTAGCTCTGCCTACAGAAAAGCTGCTCTTATTTCTCCATTGTGAGACAGCCTCAAACATGAAACCTTAGGCTTTACACACCATGGGGAACCTTCCACTCTCCTGGCATTGCGATATCCATACTAAAATAAGCCTGCCTGTGATCCCTGCCCAATGGCAGCGGTAGACTGGAAAGGAAGAACGAGAGCTTTGTGTATCTTTATTTAGTCCTCAGCAGCTTTCCTATGCCTGTACAGCTGAATTCAGCAGCACCTGGCACAGGTACAGTGCTGCTCGTGCCTGTGGAACCCTGGCTTGCAGAGGAGATGTCCTCCTGCTCTTACACTGGTTGCTTCTCCACATTTGGCACCACTGGGAAGCAGCACTGGGCGAGTAAACAGTGCATCTCCAGCACAGAAGCATTCTGGAGTCAGTGTGTTTCTGCTCCATTTGAATACAATGGCCAGAAGTGTCTGTCCTGAGACCAGGCTTGTGGTTCAGGTTGCCCTTGGCTGTTTGTTCTTTAGAAAATACAGAGCAGTCCTTGCTGTGCAAGCTGGGTCAGGCACATCCTTGCCTGCGATGCCACGGGGCTGGGATGGGTGACACCGCCAGGCAGGCAAACGTGATTCATTATGAAAAGAACTTTAAATGACAGCTGAATAAATACCTGTGTAAAATGACACCTGAAGACTTTCAGATATGATTTGTGGTTTTGTTCCTCCTTTGTTTTACTGTGAGTTCATAAATCGGCTTCTTTTTTTTTGATTTTTAGTAAGGAAAACAGAAGGTGATACACCCAACTGTTTTAATAAAACTGGCACAAATTTTTTAAAAAGTAACAAGTATTGACGTGTGGTCCACAACCGAGTTGGTGGCCAAGTGCCCTTGGCCTCGTCAAGGGCTGTCTTTTCTTCACCAGACCCAAGGAATGGCTTGGCAGGAGGGGCCTCTGCAGCAGTGGTTTCTAATTGATTGCTGGTTTGTCTTCAGCCCCAAGGCCCCAGTTAAGCACTTAAATGTGTGCTTGAGGTTGCAGACATTAGCGCTGCTGATTTTGAGGTTTGGCACATGCCTTACTGGCTGGACCTGGGCCTGATCTTCTGTGCAACTTGTTTTAGGCCGCTCGTTGTTTAAATCTGTGCCGTTTCCTTGGCAGGGGGAGGAATCGGCCATGCTGGGAGTGAGCGGTTACGTGGAATATCTGCGGGAGCAGGAGGTTTCGGAGCGCTGGTTCCGGTACAACCCACGGCTCACGTGCATTTACTGCGCCAAATCCTTCAACCAGAAGGGCAGCCTGGACCGGCACATGCGGCTCCACATGGGCATCACGCCTTTCGTGTGCCGCATGTGTGGGAAGAAGTACACGCGCAAGGATCAGCTGGAGTATCACATCCGCAAGCACACGGGCAACAAGCCCTTCCACTGCCACGTGTGCGGCAAAAGCTTCCCTTTCCAGGCCATCCTCAACCAGCACTTTCGCAAGAACCACCCGGGCTGTTTGCCCCTGGAGGGGCCCCACAGCATCTCCCCTGAGACCACGGTCACGTCCCGGGGGCAGGCAGAGGAGGAGTCTCCTCCCCAGGAGGAGGCTGTGGCAGTGGGGGAGACGGCACAGGGATCTGTGTCCACAACCGGGCCGGATTGAAACGCGCCTGTGGAGTCCCAGGAGAAAGGACCGTCTTCCCATTCCTGGCTCTAAAGAGTCAGCACCAACCTGGCAGGCTGGTACTCTAATTAGTGCAATGCCACCACTGAACAGAAAGAAGCTCCCAAGATGTTGCCAAAATAGAAAAATCTCTCTCTCTCTCTTCCTCTCACACACCCACACACACACCCGTAGAGTGTTAAATGTTTTTCTCCCTTATTCCTCCTCCTCTTGGAGAAAAACAGAACAACTGTGTCAATCAACTTCTTATTCAGGGATCGACAGGATTTTAAATTTTTTTACTGTTCTGTAGTGATCTGGGACAAGCAGTCATTTGTATTTCTGGACAGCGCTGTGGCCCAGCAGGGCGTCTCGCCGGCGGTGCCGGGTTCAGCCACAGAGCCATATCCACTGCTCCCGCTCGAGGGGAGAGCAGGGGCAAGGGGCTGTTGCCTTTCTCCCTTCCCCTGGTAGTTGCCATAGCAAAGAAAACAAAAATACTGGCCTGGTGGAACCCGCCTTGCCCGAGTATATTTATCCCTGTCTTATTTTTGGTGTGTTTCTTTACGTTTTTATTTAAAGTGTTATTTTAGGACTTTGGGCTTGCCCGTTCCAGGCATGTGTCCCTGGTGCCCCTTGTTAAAGCGGGCACAGGTACAAAGTGGTATTCCAGAGGTCAGCAAAATGTGAAGGAAGTACTTCAGCTACTGACAGTGGAATTTAGAAATGAGGTTTGCATGAGACTCTGATGCACTGGGAGAAGGGCTGGAGGGATTTGTCCTCTGCTGGTGCTGATCTGGAGAGCTCAGAGCGCTCTGAGGTCCTGGCTGGAGCGCTGCCACGCTTCAGGTGTTGCCAAGGATTAGGAAGAGATTTTCTGGAGTTGCTGAATTGTGGAGTTAGAGGCTGGCTACCAAAGTCCTCTTCCACCCCTGCTCCCCCCTCGACACACACTTGATCTTTTAGAACAGCAATATGGGATATGGGAATACTGCAATGCTGTTGTCACAGCCGAGCAATCGCAGGTGGTTGCTTTTAAACCTGTTTCTACAAACTAGTTTGATAACTTTTTTATCAATGAAGCGCAAAAAGAAAAGAGAACCCTACTCTATTTCCTTATAACAGTTCAGGAGACTTAAAAGTGAACGGTTCCTAGAGCAATCACAGCTCTGTCCCCTTGCATGGACTTAACATTTTTGTATTCTGAGTAGCTCTGATGTTTAGAGCAAGTTTAGCAAACCTGGAGAGACATGCCTGCGTGTGTATTGTAGGTGTTTGCACGGGCTTACGTGGTTCGTAACCAGAAAAGCATGGGACAGGCAGATAAGTGCAAATATCCTGACATCTTTTTTTAAAAAAAATATGCAATATTTTAAGAGTTTTCTGTAGTTCTGATGCCAAGTTGTTCATGATGAAGGGGGGGAATGAACGACAGGTTGCGCGTATCAGGTTTGGTGAAGGAGTTCTCTTGAGGATGTATAATGTGTACATGATGAGGAAGGGTGAAGTTCTGAACCTTGAGGTGATGGGAGGAACAAGGAGACGTTGGAAAAGAAATCCACTTCATCTTGCTTCAGCAAGAAAGCTGGATGAGCGGTTAGAGCTGGGGCTTAGCACGCAGGAGACTGACCAAGTGACAGTAAAGCTTGACCTGCTGTCTGACTGCAGTTTTGGGCACATGGAAACATCTCCAGCCCTTGCTTTCCCCATCTGCAAATTGGCACTCGGGATCATTTTTCTGCCCCTTTGGAGGGAGTAATTTTGAGAAGGGTGATGTACTCTTGCCTTGCTTTATAGATGTTTTGTATGTGAGGGGTCTTGCTGTTCCTCCCATCTCTCTCTCAAAAAGAGATGTGGCTCTAACGTGTTTTTGTGTGTGGGAAAGGGCTCGGTGCCAGTATCACGTGTAACAGGGATGTGATCCTACAAGAGGAACCTTTGCAGGTGTTCTGAGCTGGGCAGCTGCAAAGTACCATTTCATTGACCATTTCAAACAGGAAAACTGATATTTCACCTCCGTTTTCCTTCTGTGCCTTCTTCCTCCTCTCCTGTCAAGGGCATCCGTCACACAGGGAGCGATTGGGCCACCCAAACAACCAGCTCCGTCAGGTTTCCTGGCAAAGGTCAAACATCACGGTACCAAAACAGTGAGGTTGCCAGAGAGCAGTGGCAGAGGATGAGGTGAGAGGGTGGCCAAGGTAGGTTTTGTTGCAATCAAGGTGCAGGGAGGAGTGGAGATGTGCTGCTTTAGTCATAGCTTTTGAAATTACCAAAAATGAAAANAAAAAAAAAAAAAGTTAAAAACTTTGAAATCCTATCCTGTTCACACTAGAGAGCATAAAAAGTTACTTTTAGTTGCTTAAAAGATTTTTAAGTGTTTTAAAATAGAAATTTTAAAAGAATACTACCAAACTATAAAAACATAAAATTATTTATATACATATATTATATAAAAATATAGTGGGAAAGTTTCCCTGCTAAGCTTGCTGTGAAGAGAAGGGTGAAGGTGCAGTAACTGCTACACAAGCAACATTTTTCCGAGACAGATGGCAACCGTAGTGAAGAAGGGCTGACATAAAATGGTGAATGCCTTTGTTCCCATGGCATAGCTGTGAGTTTCTTGAGCAGGTTTTTATTTTACTGTATCAATACTGTGAACGGAGGAGCATCCAAACAGTACAGGGTGCCAACAGCGCGTCCTGTTTGCTGATTCACTACTTCAAGTGGCCTGGTGAAAACCATGAAATTAGTCCTTCATACCTTACTAGGCTGAAAACAAAGCTTGTGAAAGGTTTTTACTTTTTTCCTCCTTTATGTTTGCTTTTCTTTTTGTTCTTGGGTTTGGGGTTTTTTTTGGTTTGGTTTCTTTTTTTTGATTTTTTTTTTTCCAGAGGTTGCCACTGTATAAATGATCATTTCTGATTGCATGCAAAAGAGCCAATATTCTTGCCCAGGCCTCGCTGAGGTGAAGTTTATAGCTTGTAGCTAGAGTCAGTATAAGGTATGGTAGTGGGAATCATTTTGATATTATTTCTGTACATTTAATGGATGTGTATGTATGTGTGGGAATCATGGTGTGTAATATTTCTTGAACAGTGCTGAAACCAGTTCAGGCCCATCTGCACTAGACAGTGGAACCGGTTCTGAAGGAATAGTTATTGAACACTTCTTTCAGTGATTGACTTCCTGAGTGCAGATGAGACCGAGGTTCAAGAAAAAAGGGGCTGGAGGTCGTGTACGGTATGGAAAAACCTCATGTGAATTTTCTGGCAGTGGTGTAGCTACTTAGAGGTGCTTTCCCTAACAGAATGATTCTGTGTCCTGTTGCCTCTGCGTTGGTGTGGCTCTTCACGGTTGCACCAAAGCTGTGGAGAATCAGATGCCAGCTTTCCAAGTGCGAATGCTTCTGTGATGGGTTGAGGCACAGCTTTGCATTCCCACGTCTAGCTGCATCTTGTTCTGCCAAAACTGTGATTTCAACTGTGATTTAAGGAGGATGTGAAGAGAACTCGTGTTTTAATACCTCTGTACGTAACATTTTTGTCTGCTTTAGATTAGGGCTTACTAACCCATTTGTTTCCTTGCCTCAGGCAACAGGGAGAACACACTCTGGTTTTACAGTTTGCTTTCTTGGAGGTGGATATATTTCTTAGTTCTTTGCTGTCAAAGAACTTGCCTCCCAAATGTGAGGAGTTGTGGTTATCTCCTTAAGCCTGCAGCAAGCCCTGGTGCCAAGTGTCAGCCAAGTGACACCATGGTTGCCGTGGCTGTTCCCTGCTGCTGCCAGGTTCCCTGTGAATAGCTGTGAAAATAGCGAGAATTGTGTTAATACTGTGTTGCTGCTTTGGAGAAAAGCTAAACCTCTTAGTCTCAGGAGGATGACTGATGTGAAGCTGGGAAAAGGAGAAGGCCAAAAATGCAACGAGAGGATGCGAAAACAAATTGTGCTTTGTATTTCCAGCAGCTAGAGAGGGATGAATGAGAGGCTTTATGGAATGTGAATTTGTTACAGGAGGCTGAGAACATGCTTAGAGCTAGTTTAGTAAGATCCAGGGATAGCCTGGTGAGAGCCAGAGCAGCCGGTGCAAATGGGCAGTTCCTCCTTGTCCTCTCAGCATTATCCACCATCAGGTTCAGTCCTTGGATTTTCCTACATCTTCTCTACGATATTCTCAAGCTGTGATCTGTATAATTTAACTTTAGTTCAGGTGCTGGGAAGAACAGAAAGCACGTTGTGTCTCTGCTGCTGTTTTAAACCCAGAGAGGTCGGCAGCCACTGACCCCGTTCCCATCTGACTGCTCTGCAGAGCTGGAATAGCACTGGGAACAAGCTGCAGCCCTGCAGAAAAGCATCATGGGGCTGGCTCGGCACCGAGGGCACAGAGCCAGGATCTCGGCCCTCCGGGAGCTCAAGGTTGAAATGCAGGGACAGGACAGCTCTCCCTGCTTGTCCTGCTCTCATTCTGTGACAGCTCCGTGGCTGTGTTTCCATCCCACACCTCTGCAACAGGAACCACTGAACTGAGATGCCCATTTCAGGAAGTGATTCCAAGCAGTCTGGTTTTGGAGTAGAGTCCTTGCCACTTCTGGGTGGTTCGGCCCTAACAAGGCCTTTGCAAGAACAGAGTTGTAGCTTTTATTTGCTGCTGACTTCATCTGTCCTACAGAATCCAACATATAAATAGGAAGACAGCTGCAAAGGTGCCGTGATTCGGGTGGAAGGTGGCCTGGGAGGTACATAGGATCGTGCATCTTAAAAACCAACAAAAACCAGCGCTTAAAATTATTTGAACTTTACCAAACTCTCCTCTTTGATCCATGACATGCCTGCCAATTTAGCCATGCCAGCATCCAAATGTTTCTGCAGATTAGTGACATCAAATGCTGTTCAGGCTCTGCTGGAAATATTTTGGGGATGGGAGAAGTCCTTGCTCATGGCAGGACAGTTGGACTGGATGACCTCTACAGGTCCCTTCCAACCCCTACTGTTCTATAAGTCAAGAAGCTATAATTCAAGGAGACTTTTGGCCAAGGTCTGGGCTCTGAGTTTTCCCTGGGAGCTGAGCCTGTGGCCAGGACTGCAGTTGGAAAGCCTGGGATCCACTGCCATAGCAAAATAATTGTGGTGAGCATTGCTCCTGTCACAAGGTGAGAGCCATGCACGGAGTTTTGATATCTGCAGTTAAAGGGCCTAAAGAGGAGCTCAGAATCCTTATTTTAATGACTGTCATTCAAAGGATATTTTAATGTACCTGTATACGTATACTGTATACATATCTATATTTGTAACCAAATAGAAGTTAGAACTATGCAAACAATACTGGCTGCTTCTGGAAGTCTACCAGAACATTTTGGAATAGAGTAGTTTTGGAGTAGATTTGCTGTGGGTTTTGTTTCTTTTTTTTCTTTTGTTTTGTTTTATAAACAGTAAAATGCAGCAGACCAAAGTTTTGCTGCAGTTAGTCTTACTAGAAATTTAGGTTATTCCTAACCTGGAACCCACTCAAGTGGGTTGTAAAATTATCTGAAGAGTCCTACCATCTCTAAAATATTTCCATCTGCTGAAAGGCTTTGGCTTGGCAAACATAGAAAAACACAGAGGCTGGGAATTAGGAGAGATTGAATGTGATGTTTGGGCTGATGGAATCAAGAAAGGACTGTGAGCATTTTCTTTTGGATGTAGGATTGAGTTGGTTTCAAGGAATCAGTGTCCATTGCTGAGATGGAGGCAGTGATCAGAGCACCCCCGGGATGAATTCTGGTTTTGATGGAGGTATTGGAAATTGGTATTCCTGCTGAATCTGATGGTGCCAGAGTTTAGGCTGCTGGGAGAAATTCCAAGTGGTTTCTGCCATTTCTTTGTGTCAGATCTGATCTTTGCTTTTAGGATTAACTGCAGTATATCTGTAACTTTCAGTGATCTTTGGCTTTTTATTCCTGGAACTGTAGACAATTCAGGTTTCCCATAACATTATCCTCATCCCAACTGTGAACAAGTTACTACTGCTTCTTATAATTTATTGTCTTTCCGTTCCTGAATGTCTGTGTGACCCAGCTGGTCACCAGCACCACCTTCCAGTGCTTCATTAGCTTTTATGCACAGGGAATTGTTGCAATGGATAAGTTGACCATGCTAGTTGGAAGAGTAGAAGCCTTTGGAGAATGACTTTTGCTTCCTCTAGCTGTCATTAGGGAGTGCACACACACATACCTGTATATACATATATAGAAACAAATATTATGTGTTTCAATATAAACTCATTTAGCATTATTCTTATTTAATTTATATTTTAATCTAGTTTTAAACCAAAGCATTACAGCTTGTGAAATGATGTCTCTTGGAAATAGGAGAAACTTTTTTCAGGTGGGAATTCTGAAAGGTCTTTGCTGACAAAAACATGGGTACGAGTAAGGCTTAAGAACTTGTGCTGCTGGGGAGTTGCAGCCTTGAAAGGATTTGAAACTTGCTGGGTAAAGTTGGATGGTGGGGCCTTCTGAAGGTGTTCTTCATGGTCCTTAACAGTTTTGTTGTAAAACAAACACATTCTGGCAAAGCTGGAAATAAAATGGGAGAAAACAGAAAAATCAGACTGTGATCTGGCACAGCTGGGAGCTGGGGAGGAAGCCACAAAACCAACCACTGATGTATTTATGTCTAATTTAAAGTTTTAGGAAATGAGCCATTGCTATTTACTGATGTCTAGAAGTGGTTGGGGGTTTGTTAATATCTTCTGTGAAGGCACCTGTTCTGCTGTCACCAGTGGGAAGAAGTAATGGGTTCAAAGATAAGATCTTGCTGATTTTTCTGTGCCAAGGAGCAACTACCTTTCCAAGGAATTAGCAAGTGCTAAGAACAAATTCACCTCTAACATGTCCCACAGGCTCAGCAATGGTTTTCTCCTTCCCCTAGGGAGGAGGAAGAGAGCTGAAAGAAGAAGAGAGCTCGTGTGTTTTCAGCCCTGGCTGGTGCTGGTGGCACTGAAATGCACAGGGGCGCGGGTGGAAAGGTGGAACAGCAGCAAAGCAGCACTGGGAGGGGGTAGTGCATGTATCTGGCATGCCATGGATGCTGTGGGCAGGGAAATGCTGGGTTTAGAACCTGCACGGGGGCAGGAGCATGCAGGAAATGCTGCTGCCCTGTGAGACAGGTGTCCAAAGATGCCTGTCCTGGCACATGAGAGCTGAGCAGCACCAGGGTTTTCCTGGCTGGAGCTGTGAATAGTAAAGAAGGAAAAGGGGTCAGTCCCCCGTGGGGGCAGATTTGCTGTGAGCATTTCAAAAACTCCATTGGAAGGAACTGAAGGGTGGGAAGTGAAGGTGAAAAGGGCAGTACCAGACTTCAAAGTGCCGTTTTCTGAGTTTTCTAGCAAGTGATGAAGAACTGAAGTTTGTTTTTGTTTCAGTGCTTTCTCCTTTACCTATATAATTTTTTCCATTTAAACTCCACAGCTCAGGGGAGGGTGCAGAGAAGATGGAGCCAGACCCTTCCTGGAGGCACATGGTGGAAGGAGGAGCAGCAGTAGGCAGCAGTTTGTACAAGGGAAAAATCGGGTTAGGTATGATAAGACATTATCTCACCGTGAGTACAGTCAAAGAGTGTTGGATCAGGCTGTCCTGAGAGGCTGGGAAGTCTCCATCATGGGAGAGTGCAGCCTCCAAGTTCCTGTTTCCATTAGACTGTGCCAAGCTGTATTTTTGTTACCTTTTTTTTTTTTTTTTAGTTTTATCATGTAAAATGGGCAGCTTTACTGGCCTTCCTAGTTCGTATCAGTTAAGCTTTTGAAACACGTTCAGGTATTTTTAAATACTGCTGTGTAAGTTCCTTGTTTAATCTGACATATTCTGATTTATTATTTTACTGCAGTTACCTAAGGCAGTACTTAAAAAAAAAAATCAGTGCATTAATTTTTTTTCATACTTTCAGCTTAATTTCTGTTAATGTACCTAACACCCTTCCCCTCAGATCTATGGTGAAACGGCTGCATTATTTTTATACTGCAGTGAGGCTTATTTATTTAAACCTTCCCATTACCTTTGCAGTCAGACCCAATACTATTGGCTATGAAACTGTGAAACTAATGAGAAATGAAAAATGAAGTTGGATTGATTAATTTACTGCTGGTAATAAAATACAGAAGTGGCAGTATAAGAAGATAAAATACAGTTCAAGTTAGTTACTCACAACACAGAATCACGGAATGGTTTGGGTTGGAAAGGACCTTAAAGCTCATCTTATTCCAACCCCCCCTGCCATGGGCAGGGATGGCTTCTGCTAGAATTCCAGTAGAAATTACTGAGTCTGGGGCAGGGGAAGGAGTCATAAAACCAGTCTGAGAGAAACAAATTTTAACTTGATGATGCCAATGAATTGGTCCCCCCTTTGGTCAAGTTTTAAAAGCTGTTTCTTGAGGTTTCCCCTGGCTCTGCTTGTTCATCTACATGTCTCGGGCATTGGTTTGATACGGGGGTTTGTGCCTCCGAGAGTATTTTCTGAGAGTTTACATCTCTAAAGAAGCTCTCTGAATTACTGTGAAGCTTTTCTTGAATCCTTCCTTGCCTCTGCATTGGTAACTGAACACAACTCTTGCCTGCAAGAGGCTGGTGGGAGGAGGGCGGCAGCTGTGGGTGACACTAACAAGAAGCGGACAGTGCAATTCTCGGGCTGACAGATTGGATTTTGGGAAGGGGCACGAAGCCCCAGCCCCACTGTGGCTGTCCCCAGCCCCAGGGCGTTCTTTCAGTCGATGTTTGTTTGCAGAGGCTGTTCACAGGGCAGCCTGGATCTCTGCCGGAGGTGCAGGGAAGGAGGGTGGAGGTGGCATGCAGGCACTTTTCTGGTGTGTTAGAAGATTTCCTAACTCCAGGGTTGCGCTGTTGGGGGAAGCACCCCAGGTGGGATTGAGAGTAGAATTTTGTGATACCCTTCGCTTAAGACTAATTCCTTGGGCTCCTCTAAGGCACTGGCCTGGGCAGGAAGGTGACACCAGCCAGTTCCAGGGCTGTGTTGTCACGGGGCAAGTGCCAGTAAGGAATATTGGGAAGGGAGAGGGGAGTGGTGGTGCTCAAACAAGGCAGGGTTCTTTTGTGTCGGGGGGCAACATGGCTGACATTTAGGACAGGCAGGAGCAATCCTGAGAGGCAAAACAGACTTTCCTGAATAAGGTCTTTTAGAAGCTGAATGAGGAGGAGAATGACATGCACTTGTGTGTTCTTGCAGTAACATATTCCTCACCTCACGCCCCACACTTGCAGGGGGAATTAGTGAAGGATGAGGAGACTGGATCACATGTTAATTCATGGAAATGGAAGCAAGGTATTCAAAGCACTGCTTTAGTCTGCAAAGGGAAGGGAATGAATGCAGTTTTCCCAAGCCTCTGGTGTGTTAAACACTAGCTGAAGCTCCCGTGAGCTGTGGCCCCATTGTCCCCAGAGATCTCCTCATTTCTCTGGTGTCACCCCACCTTTCCTGCACAACACTGTGAATATGATATCTGTAGCTCTTTTAAAAACTTTGGTTTTTTCCATTAAAACTGCTCAGAGTAGGAAATGCTGTTCTACTGCAGGAGCAGATGAGATGTGACCCCCAAACAGGGCATGGATAGTTGAGTAGTGGGAGGGAAAATTTTAAGAGTTAACAAGGGAAGTGGCTTTGTATAGAAATTTGCTAATCAAATTTCAGCTTATAACAAACTTAACTGACAATCAATTTCTAAAATACAAAATCCTCTTAGAGGGAATAGGCAAGTATATCTTCACCAGAAAGATTTAACTGGGATAACTTTATTAGTAAAGAGCACAGGATTTTTTTTTTTTTTTCCCTTTTGAGCTATCACTCCAGAAATGGAGTTGCATTAAGCAGCAGCATGTTCATAGGACAGTAACTACCTCTCTCTCTTGGAGTGCTGAGGTTACCACACTACACACTCTAGCAGCAAAGCTTTCACTTTAAAGAGATTTTTTTTCCTTACCTCTGTGTTTCAGAAATGCAAGTCTGCTCTGTAAAGTGACTCTAATGAGAATGGCATCTGGCAGGAGCAAGGGGAGTCCCTCAGGGTCCACAGTCCTTCTTGGCCTCCAGTTCCTTACTGTGACACTTTGCAGGTTGGCCATGGGGCTGTGCCAGTTCAGGGGGACTTTGTCACCTCCCGTGTGCTGCGTGACAGTGAACTGTCCCTTGGGCCAGGGCTGTGAGACCACATTCCTGCACTGGGAAATCAGTTAACGTGGGGAAGGTAAAAGGAGAATCCATCTCCTTCCTGCCTCCAAGGCAGCAGGCAGCAGTAAAAAAAAAATAAAAAAATAATTAAAAAAAAAAAGCAATAAGATAAAATACAAACACTTTTATATGTTTTTCATTAGTCAGCAGATCTGACTCTGCAAATTTATATATATATACACGTACAGAGAGCAAATCTCTCATGTGAAAAGGTGCCATTTTTTTTCTAAACAGAGTCCCTTTCCAAACTAGAACAGCACTTTAAATAGGTTCCTCTTAAATAAAGAAAAATTTTAAAAATTTAAAAAAAATTAAAAAGCAAACCCTTTTCTGCCGCAATGCACTTTAACTCGTCAGACGAGCACAGCTGTGGCTGGCTTGGACACAGCTGTAGGGGCAGGCAGCTCCTGGGCAGCCACAGCTCGGGGGGGGCAATGTTGCCACACCCTTGGGCATGGCAGCTCTACCTCCAGCAGCCCCCCCGGCCCCCACGCTGCCCGGAGCAGCCCCGCCGTGCCCAAGCAGCGATGGGGCTGGTGGCTGTTAGGGGACTTTGTCATCTGTCAAGAGAAACCCACCCTTGCCTGTCAAGAAGATTTAAACCCCGTTTTTTAACAGNAAAAAAATAAAAAAATAATTAAAAAAAAAAAGCAATAAGATAAAATACAAACACTTTTATATGTTTTTCATTAGTCAGCAGATCTGACTCTGCAAATTTATATATATATACACGTACAGAGAGCAAATCTCTCATGTGAAAAGGTGCCATTTTTTTTCTAAACAGAGTCCCTTTCCAAACTAGAACAGCACTTTAAATAGGTTCCTCTTAAATAAANNNNAAAAATTTTAAAAATTTAAAAAAAATTAAAAAGCAAACCCTTTTCTGCCGCAATGCACTTTAACTCGTCAGACGAGCACAGCTGTGGCTGGCTTGGACACAGCTGTAGGGGCAGGCAGCTCCTGGGCAGCCACAGCTCGGGGGGAGCAATGTTGCCACACCCTTGGGCATGGCAGCTCTACCTCCAGCAGCCCCCCGGGCCCCCACGCTGCCCGGAGCAGCCCCGCCGTGCCCAAGCAGCGATGGGGCTGGTGGCTGTTAGGGGACTTTGTCATCTGTCAAGAGAAACCCACCCTTGCCTGTCAAGAAGATTTAAACCCCGTTTTTTAACAGGTCAGAAGTCGCACCCAGTTACAGCCCAGCCGGCAGCCCAGGGCTGAGCTAAGCTGAACAGCAAAGCCAGGAGAAAGCTGTTACTGGGGTTGTGGGGTTTTTCCATAACGTGAATATGGAGCCCTTGTCAGTTCTGGTTTTTTGTTTGGTTTTTTTTTTTTTTTTACCTTTTTTTAATCCAAGTTTGTGTGTCCCACATTGATTCTGCTCTGAGCTGGTTTGCAGAGTAACCATTTGTAACAGAAATTGTGCTGTCACCTTCAACTAGTGACCTATAAATCAAACCTTTTTAGGACAGGTGTCCTAACACTCAAGACCTACTTTCACAGTTAAGAAATTTCCTGCTGTACTAATTATTCTTTTTTTATTATTTTATTTTTGGTTGCAGTCCGTATTTCAAGAAAAAGTCAGTGTTCAGACTAGTCTGGAGTAGGCTGAACAGTAAGCCTGCTGTAACTTGTGGATATCAGACTGTTCTTCAGTGATTTTCCAAGCTGTTTCCAAACTGGCCCTCCATGACTGCTTCCCTTTTCCAGCAGGCTCTGGCAAACAGAAGCTCCATGGCCATTGTGTCCAGGGACAGCCAGCACTGCTGGAGGGGGGTGGGCAGGGGAACCAGAATTGGGAAAGGGGGAAATAAAACCAAGGTAGAGGGGACTGTACAATTGCATTGAAAGCAGTTTAGGAAAAAGCGCTCTCGTTGGACAGCTTTAAGAACAATGTGAATGAAAACTTAGCAACTTGGGTAAGAATCTTGGAAAATTCTATAAATGTATACTTGAAATTCTGTTTGTATTAAAAAAAATGCATTTTCTTCTTTCTTTTAACACTGTGTAAAAGAACATTATGCATGTGAGTGGTATGAGAATTAAATGGTTTAATACTCAGATCTTTGTCTGTGTCTTTTAGCTGAGTGCTCCTTACCCAACGTGGATTTTCTGCCTGGTCCTGGCTATGGGCAGCTCCACACTGTCCTAAGCTTGAGAGGGGTTGCACAGTGCCAGGTTGCTGTTCCTGGCAACTCAGATGGCTTCTGTCCTTTTTGGATGAGTTTTGTCTCACCTCTTCAGCGGGCTCAGCCCTTTTCAGTCTCCCCAGGAGGAACAAGCCCTGTGCTCTTGCTGCAGGCCAAGTTTTGGATGTTTTCCCAGCTGCTTATGGCAGGGGAAGCATTTTGGTTCAGTGCCATGTTAGGGAGACCCAGGCAGTGCCTCAGCCCTCCTCTTTCACCAGTGTCCACCTCCACAGCCTGGAGCACAGCTGAAAAAGGCAGAGATCACAGGAGGCTGTGTGTCTTTTAGCAACCTTCACAGGCAGAAGATGGGATCCAGCAAGAAGTGGTAACTGCCAGAGGAGGGCAGGGAGAGGAAGAGCAGCTTTCTGAATGTTTTTAATTTTCAAAATGCTTCCCCTTTTCTCTCAGGGTCCCAGCTTCTTTCCAAGGTTCTGCTCCAGGGGAGCACGTACCTGAAGGAGCCCCTGAAGGACACCTCTCAGCTGTGTACCGTTTGCCATCGCCCATGGGACAATGGAGGAGGTGGCTCTCCATGTCCCAGTCACACACTACTTGCACAGATGCTCAAACAATCCTGCTAGGAACAGGAAAGAGTCAAACCCCTGATAGCTTCCAAAACTAGAGACCCAGTGACCAAAGATCTGACACACCAGCTCTATCCAAGTTCAGTCCCTCACTGCTTGGCTGCTCTGGCAATTCCTGCCACGAGAAACCTTTACGAAGGTGGATATTTTGTTGGTCCTACAGAATCCAGAGTAAATGGCCCGCTGGGGAGTGCAACCCACTTCTCTGTTCCTAGCCCAGCCTTATGGCTGCTGCTGTTCCACTCACCTTTCCAGTGTGAGGCCCCATTTGTTGGAAAATAAGAATGCAACTGAGTCTAGGAAGTGGCTCAGTGTAAGCTGTGCATTCAGAGAGCAGTCTGTCACATACAGATCTACAGGTTTTAATGAACCAAGCGATCAGAGTTACAGAGGGTTGGGCACGGGAAGGACAGCACTGCTGGACTTGGGTGCCAGACAAATACTGGTGCCAGGTGAAATTCAGCTTTCCTTGCCATGGAGGACAGGACAGGTGAGGTGACCTGTGAGCCCCCTCAGCTGACGTGGCAGGGACAGCCCAGCTGGATGCAGTCCCTCCCTGCAGCTGGCACCAAACAGCAAGACCAGCTATCCCAGGAGCAGCCCACGCTTAGTGGCAATACCCACCTCCCCTTTTCCCGAGGCAGGCGAGGGAGAAGTGAGGCCCTACCAGCCCCTTTAGGAGCAAGGATCAGATATCCTGCCCATGAAGATGATGGTGTTGAGGGAAGCTTCCCTGATGAAAAGCAGGAAGGGCCTGTTGGCATTGAAGATTTTTCTGTTCATAGGGAAAGAACGGCCAGAAATGGTGACAGCTGTAGCAGCTGAGGCCTCACTGCCTTCTTCATTCACCTGCCAACCAAGAGAGAAGATGGGATTAAAATACAGCTATTCTGCAACATGGAGAGGGCCCACCCTCCTCCTCCACAGAAAGCAGGGGCCAGACTGCTGAGAAGGGAACACTGTGGGTTCAGAGCCATTATTTTCCCTTTAATATTTGTTTTTAAAAAGCAAGAGGACGCCACGCTGGCACAAAACAAGGCTCACCTCAAGGAAGGCTTTGTGGAAAGCCTCAGAAACGTACAGGTCTGTGCGGCCCTCTGCAATGATACCTGAAATACAAAAATATACCAAGGTAAAACTGTGAGTTTAGAGACAGCTCAAGAGAGAACACATTCCCTTACTTCATGGCCTGGGATCAGGCAGAGCACACGGCTGCCCTAAAACAAAAACATCCTCCTCCATGTGCAACTGACTGCTAAACTGGTATGTGCTCAGTGCAGAGCAGGGCTGAGTGTCTGCAGTGGGACTTTACCAGAGAGTCCATCACTGACTGCAGCAGTGTATAAATGCTTTCCTGTTCTCATTCCTCATGTGCTGCTGCACCTACTGCTCTGCCATCTAGGGAGGAATGGCTGCCCCTCACCTCTACCCTGCACTGCCCTATCCCCACATCTCACCTGGGAGTCTGGCATTTTCAGGACTGAAGAGATCTTCCAGCCCCATTTTCCTCAGCTTTTCCTTGACACTGAAGCTGTCCTCAACGCGGAAGCGAGGGAGGTAGACGAAGAGAGACATCTCCTTCATGGAATCTATCCAGCCCTGCAGCTTCTCTGATGTCAGGTCTCGCTCCACCTCCTCCAACGGTGTCCCAGCACTGGGCAGGACCAGCACCATCGTGATGTCATCCCCTTTGTAAGGCAGCTCCAGCACCTGGACTTTGTCCTGGGGGATGAATGTGTAGTGGAATTTGGACTCCTGGTACATAGTTGGGACTTGGCAGGTCTCACCGTTGGCTTTATGAAATGTATCCAGTTTTGTGTTTGGAGCTGGGAACTGCGATTTCCAGTGCCCCTGAAAAGGAGAGAGGGGAAAACAAACATGAGCACCATGTCTCCTCCAGGGAAGTGTGCTGCTCCCCAGTTCTGTTATCTGTACCTTAAAATAAATGGTGTTGACCAGGACCAAGACAGTGAGATCATCAATACCACCTTCTGGGATCACTTCTGCAATGCGCCTCTCTGTCTTATTAGCCACCCACTCATTAATGATCTGCCTGGAAAGTTCTGGCTTCTCCTAAAGGAAGAGACCAAAAAAGGGTTAAACCAAGGGTTTTTAACACCTCTTTGTACCCCTTCTGCAGGAGACAGGTTCACAGGGGATGTGCTGGGGGAGGACAATGAAGCTTAGGCATGACAAGTGAGGACGTGGCTAAGGTGAGCTGAAGTGAGAGGAGCTGCATCCCAGATTCCCTGCTGCTTTCACTCGTGTCCCACACACCCAGAGCAGAGCACTTCTGGGCAAAAGACGGGGATGGGCTGGGGGTGGGGGGTGGAACCAAACAAAAAAGCAAAATTCTGAATAGTTCAAACTCACTTTGAAGTTCAAGGGCCAGAGTTTTGCTCCATAAACTATTTCACTGATGTTCTGGTAAGTCTCATTAAAGACCAAAGATTTCTCCCCGAAGAGGCGGTTGGCCGATACCAGCTCTGAGGATTTGTTTGCTTTCTTGTAAAGGCGGCAGTTCAGCTTGGCAAAGAAGAAATGGATCTGATCTGATGTCTTCTCTGAAATGGTGTCAAATCGAAAGACCTGGACAAGCAAAAAGCAAGAAGGAATCCATGAGGAGGCTCTTGTGTTCCTGGGCCCCAGAGGAAATGGGGGTGCAGCCTTTGCCTCAAAAGCAAGGAATCTGCAGACCCTCAGAGCTTCACCCTCCATGTGTGGGAGCCCAAATCTATGGAAAATCAACACATCACCAGCCCAAGACCTCCTTTGGAAAGTCCAAATGGAGGATTAAACTCTGCTCAGACGTGGAGGGGCTGCTCCTCTTTCCAACCAGTTTTCTTGCTCTCTTTGACAGGCCCCAGCTTCCCCTTTAAGGGCTGTTAAAATTAACATGGTGTTCATAAGCTCTTGCCACACTCCAGAGATGAGCATTGCACCCACAGGGCCTAGAGGCAGCTCTTGGGTCATACCAGGTCATGGGAGGACTCACATGTGCTAAAACCCTCCTGTGACAATGCTAAATGCTGCTCCTTCCCAGGAGGAATTCTCATGGCCTGTTAAACACTTCTGGTACATCTTATCTATTTTTACAGGAAATGGGAATATGTAGCAATAATTTTTGAGGGTAGATTTTCGCAGCACAGGCAATTTTTATCTGTTCTCAGCTGCCAGCTGGAAGGACAATTATGATTTGTCTATTGCTACCCAACCTCAGGGCTTTAAGGCACAGAAAATCCCACAGCACATTTCTCTTTATGAACCTCCAAGATCTTTGGCAGTGTTTCCTGTAAGGCAAAGCTGGCGTTAGCAGCCATTTCACAGGAAAAAAGGGGATTAGGAGTGCAGGTGTGGGTGGCTCAGTGGGAGAAGGTTCCCCTTCCAGTGGGAAGGGCTATCCTGAGGGGAACACGCAAGTGAAGATTTTGGAGATGTGGTTATAGCTGCTCCACTCAGGCTGTGTGGATAATGACAGGCAATCCCCAACATTATTTGTTCCAGAGGTAGGATCTGTAAGGACGGCAACAGAGGGGACAAGCAGAGCAGTTTGATTCACATCTCCTCATTGCAGGGAGAACAGCTCCTCTGGGCTGAGGTCTCCCATTGGAGAAAATGGAATGGGCAGCATCAAAGCTCACATAGCAGGTTGAGTTGTCAGGTGAGTGGGTCTGACATTGAGAAGGGTGCTGGGACAGGCAGGGAGTTAAAGTAGTTGCATGGAAGAGGCAGAACTCAATTACCTATTAGTCTGGGATCAAAACTGTCCCCTAAGTACAGAGCCAAAAGGTGGAGGAGAGGCTCCCCGTGTAAAGGCTCCCCTGCCCTGAAAGTCAGGTGGACTGTGAGGTCTCCCACGTGTCTGATTTTTGTCCCAAGGAAGAGAGAGAAGGAATGTGAAAAAGTCCCTCTGCCAACGGGACTTGATATCATGGCTTTTCCTGCTTTTTACATAAGGAAAAGCTTAGCTCAATCTTAAAAGAGCAAACTGCTGCCATTCCCTTCCCTCACCTTCCAAATGGGCTTCATTTCCTCCAGATGAAAACTAACCTCTCAGACCCAGGAATCCTGGACCTAAACAAATCCAGAGATGGGGCTTGGAGCAGCCTGGTCTAGAGGAAGGTGTCCCTGCCCATGGCAGAGGGTGGAACGAGGTGAGTGTTAACTTCCAACTTGGGATTTCCTTCCCGAGGCAAGGAGCTGTCCTGACCCTGAGAGCAGCCATTAGCCATGGCTCAAAGATCACCTTTGCTGTCTTTCAGACCTGCTACAGGAAAAGGCTGAGGAATCTCCACCAACCTCCATGAGCTGCTGGAGGGTGCTGCCACAGGCTCCGAGCTTGGTCATGGCGAAGGCTGTGGAAATGCTGAGGGGTGACATGAAGATGTTTTCCCCATTGTCCTTCGAGTCAGCCAGGTACTTGTAGAAGATGACAGCAAACCGAGAGTTGGCTTTCGACAGCTCCCAGACCCGGGGGTTGGTGGACTCTGGGAGCTTGTGCTTGGCTGGTTCCTGCCCCTCACCCTCCTGGGGCTTCTTCTCGGGGTTGCGATAGATGCAGATGGGGTTCACTGGGATGTCGCGGGGCTTTGCGGTGCAGACGTCTTCCACGGTGTAGTGCTCAGAGGCAGCCAGCCCCCAGACACTGAGCAGACACAGCACGAAGAGATGCATTGTGCTGGAACCAGAGAGAGAGTTTAGACATGAACTGCATTGTGCTGGAACCAGAGAGAGAGCTTAGACATGAGCTGCACTGTGCTGGAACCAGAGAGTGAGCTTAGACATGAGCTGCACTGTGCTGGAACCAGAGAGAGGTTAGACCTGCTGCCTGTCTGTGGAAGCCACGCTGCCACCACAGCCCATGGGCCCGTTCCAGCCAACACCACAGCGACAGGAGCCCCACAGTCCCCTCCAGTCACCCTTGAGGCCTGGACCTGCAGCACAAGTCAGGACAGACAGGTAGGTAGCAGGAGGACAAGCCTGCCTGCGAGCACACAATGCTTTTAGAAGCAATACACTGAAACCAGTGTTTTCCCAGTGACCTGGGTTTTTAAGCAGCAGCTTCAGTCCTGACAAGCTTTTACCAGAATAGATGATTTGAACTTTTGAGTCCTCCCCATTGGCCAGTGAGGTGACTACAGTGTAAGGACCCTGCCAGGCTCACCTCAGCTTTACAGTACTTTTCAGTTACTGATGGAGGAGATACTATGGCAGAGAAGAAAGGTGATAAGGGAAAGGTCTCCAAGGAAGTTGGTCCCTTCATGGACTGAGCATCTCTAATCCCCAAAAAACGTACTTTATAAGCATGTATAGTGTAGCTGGTGCATCATATTAATTCCCGTCCAAAGTTCATACCACCTCAATGCAAACTGGTTGTCCTTGGTACCTAAACAGGGCAGGCTAATGGTAATTACTGTGTTTCAGCAAAAGCAGGTCTCTGAAAATCTCCCAGGAAGAGAAAGATAATTTATATTTTCCCCTTTGCTAAAGCACACTGAACCTCAGAATACAGTTAAAAGGAACCTTAAATATCATCTGGTTGCAACCCCTGCCATAGGAAGGGACACCTTTGCTAGACCAGCTTGTTCCAAGCCCAGTCTGACCTGGCCTTGGACACTTCCAGGGATCCAGGGGCAGCCACAGCTTCTCTGGGCACCCTGTGCCAGGGCCTGCCCACCCTCACAGGGAACAATTTCTCCTAAATCCCATCACCCATCAGCTCTGGCAGCAGGGCCACATGAGCCATCCCAGGGCCCACAGAGCATGTCCTGCATGCTGTGGATTTAAGATGCCCTTTGCATGACTTAAGATGCCCTTTGTTTATGTACCCCACGTGAGGAAGCTCAAGGACCACAGCCACAACAGTCTGGGAAACAACTGCTGGGAGGGGCTGGCAGCCTGCCCAGGTCTTGCCTGCTACAGGGCACTTTTCCAAACATGTGTCTAAGTTGGGTAAGTCTCTGCCTGCCTCCACATACTCACTGCCACGGCTACCAAGAATTGCCTTCTGAGAAGCCAAATTAAAAATCACCTGCATTTAGCACTGGTGACCTCTATGTCTGTGATCTTCCAGTGCTGGTGGGCCAGCACCTGCTGGAGAAAAACAGGAGCAGTTTAAAGGCTGATCCGGGATGAAGGAGACATCTGGGTTCTTCCACAACTCCCTCCCTGGGCTCTTGGCCAATGACTTCATCTGAGCTCCAGTTCCTCTGCAAAAGCAGAAACTACCTCATCTGGCACCAGGACTGCCTGGAGCCCCAAAGCTGTGTGACAGCACAGCAAAACAAGAGGGACTCACTCAGACCATGGCCACGGCTCTCACTGGTAACGGCACATAGGTTATCTTGCGAAATGTTTAGGACAGATGCAACACCACAAAGGGTAAAAAAAAAAAATCTAAAAAGAGAGGGAAGTTAACTAATCACAAAACCAAAACCAACACCCAGGCCAAGAGAAAGGAAAAATATTAAGACAATTGAAAATACTCCAGGAAGTGCTGTTCTTCCGAACCCTTCAACCCCAGAGGAAAAGTCAGCCAGCAGCAAGCCAGACACACTCGAGTTCTGCAATCCTGGGGCCAGGAGCAGAGCCCTTCACTGCCTGCAGCAGCCCTTCCTCACTCACACTTGGTCCTGCAGCTCCAGCAGCACTGACACAGTTGTGGCCAGTCTCACCACGGAAAAGACAACCTCACCATGGTCCCTACCCTGTCACCTGCAGGGAACAGTGTGTCCTGACCCTGTCTGTACAAGGACAAACACCTGCTTCTGTCAAGCCACAAGCAGCTTGAGGCGTTTGCCATCACACAAAGTGCTGCTTATCTGATCTCATATTTAAAGGCCAAAGCACAGGAGTGGGGAGGGCACCTCCATCCTCACCCTCTCCTCATTAAATGAGAAAGAGTCCCTGTTTTTACTCTGCAGTAAAGACCTGACTCCATCAATTCAGCGAAGATACAGGACTGAATGCTAATGTCTTAAATCTACTTTACAATCCATTAAGGTTGACCTGGCCTCTGACACATTCAATCTTGTCTCTTACAGGCAAGAGCCCCTGCTGTTTCTTAAGGCAGCTCTTTGTCATAGCATTTGGCCTAAAACCCACTCCTCCTCCCCCCACAGCTCTTCAACACTCCGTGTTCCTCTGCAGCACTGACACGCACTCCATGTGTCAACCTGGAAGGATACCAAAAATATTCCCACAACAGCACTGCCTGAAAGGGGTTACTGGCACGGGGAAATATAGAAATTAGAAAAGATTCTTACAAGGGTGAAGCAACAAAAAGTGCAGAAAGCCAAGAAACAAGTTGCTGATTCAGCTCCAAATCAGAAGGCTCTGGGGAAGCATGGAGAAACTCCCCAATCCCTCATGCTGCTGCTGTGCAACACGGCTGGGCTCTCACCATTTCCATCCCACGGTTCCATGGCTGCAGGACAGCATGATTAACTGGGCTTGCAGACCCCCAGCACCCACCCTACAGAACCTGCTGGTCTGGTGGGAATGTCCCACAGCACCCACACACTGTGCTATGCAGCCCAGCTAATGTAAAATAGCTCAAGCCATTCTGAGATTAATTTAGAAATTGAGAAACCTTCCCCACTGTCTCACACCCCAAAACCAGAGTCAAAGCAAACCAGCAGTGCTCTTTCATAGCCAGCAATTACTCAGGGCATCCTGGCTTCAGTAACTGCCCTCCACACCATGATTGCTCCAGGCTGGGGACAAGACAAGCCTGACAGTTTTGAAAGCCAGCCTTCATGACAGCTAGGGTGGGAGGAGGGCCTTCTCAAATAAAGCAAAAAGCCACTCTAGCAGCAGCTAAAATTTATAGGCTCCTACTAAAGGAAAATAAGCTGTTTCAAGGAACTAATTAACAATGAAAGATTAGTGGAATCTGTTTCTCTTACCTGCCCTGTACCTCCAAGCCTTCTGCTTTTAGGAGGTAAATGCAAATTTTTGAGAGAACAGTCTTGCTTGAGCCCAAAGCAGTTTCCCCACTGGATTTCTGTGCTCAAACAGAACTGAGGCAGCAGCAGGGGATGGTGGGAGGGGAGTAGGATGCTAAGGCCAAAGGCTGATGACCAACTGCCGAAGGTTAAGCAAAGAGTAGGAAAAAAAGAGGCAATGTTTAGTTTGAAAGAGGTTTTAAAGTTCAATCTGACAAGCGAGAGTCTGACCACCTACGCCACACAAGTATCACATGCCCTCAGTTTTGGAGGAAATGAACAGCAAACGAACTGCTTATCCCATGAAAAAAACCTCAAACTTCTCAAGAGTTTGAATAAAAATTATATTAAGCTATTTGTAGATCTAATTTTGGGATTGTGTAGCTAAGCAAAATGTTTCCCCCATCTGTCCCAAGCCCTGTCACCTGTTCCCCATTTCCTGAACAGACACAAGCTGGGAGAAATGTCCCCATTTCACATGCTGCAGTTTCAAATACATCCCATCTTAAACACACTCACCTGGAACAGGCTCCTCAGGGAATGGTCACAGTCCCAAGACTGCCAGAGCTCCAGGAGCATTTGGACAACACTTTCAGGCACCGGACGGGATTGTTGGAGTATCTTGCACAGCCAGGAGTTGGACTCTGTGATCCTGCTGGGTGTTTTCCAGTGATTTCTGTGATTCGGTGACCTTTCACTTGCACAGCTGGAAAACTGAGGATTAACAGCAGCTCCCCCAACTCCCATCCAGATTCACAAGGCAGAGTAGTGAGCAGAACTGGCCACCATTCAGGATGCAGCTGCTCTACAAATTCTGAAGCCTTGCCCCCTGAATTTCAAATCCCAGGCGCAGGCCTGCTCAGCAGGTGCTGGAGCCATCCTGTTCCTGGCCTCCAGTAAGAGGAACATTTTCCCTTAATGGCAAATGCAGATGCAAACTGGTTTGAGTTAAGTAAAAGCCTTTACTGTATCGGTATGGGACATAGTTAAATGGGACAGAGAGGGTGCAGATAAATTGAAGGGTAATGTAAAAAATGTCCTCCATGAGAAAAGAAGGACTCACATATTGTATGTACCTTGTTACTTCGGGTGGCTGCTGGTTTAATTTTTTGAGGTCACTGACATGCTCACAGATGCCAGGATTTTAATGATTAGAGATGCTCCACACCCAGGCAGAGGTTTCCACTTACCCAGTGCTCAGAGGGAGTTTAAAGCAGTAAAACCAGACGCAAACAACTATTCATCCATCCCACAGAGCTCCCAAGGCATTTATTCTAGGGTAGCTGAGTAAATCTATCTTCTGAATGCAGCATGTAAATGGTAATTTATGGATGGTTTAGCTCCAGGCACTCACCCAGCACTCACATCTGAGCAGAGCTATCCCTAAGGAAGCACCCAAGATGGCCAGTCTCTTAAAACAGTTAGATGCCTTCTTTGCTCTAATATAGGGGCTGGTTTTCTCCCAGAGCTGCTGCTCCCAAACCTCAAGCAAAGATTAGAAGTTCAAAACTCCAGGAGCCCAAAGCCTGGCAGCCTGTGGCAAGACAGATGAAGCATCATGCTTTGGTTTTAGTCTCTCCCACATTTTTACTCCAGGAGACAGGGAGTAGGAGTTCAGTTACAGAAACAACTGCACACATCCTAGCTGGAAAGAAACAGCTCTTGAACATACCTGATTGGTGAGGAGGAACATAAATTGCCTTCATTTTGTTTTGTGCTTTGGGTGTTCACTGTTGAGCTTCATGACTACGTACAGAGAAAATGACTCTTGCCCTCGCAGAGCAAGATGGGATCAAGAAATCTCATGAGCTAGCCTTTTCAAGATTCTTTCTATCCTGCTATCCCTATCCAAAGGGGAAAAAAATTCCAGCAGGTACCACCCACTTGAGCCTGGTTTCCCCCCTTTTCCACAAAAAGAAACCCAGCAAGTTTCCCCCCAATCTCTAGATGCAGGGCACCCACCACTTCGTTCCAGAGGGATCTGACTCTCCACAGTGCTTCAGATCCTCCTTTTAAAAGCCAGCCGGTGTGGGAATTCAGCTCTCTTTTTTTCCCCTCTGAAGTGAGTCACTTCATGAGAATCCTGAATCCTCAGACTAGAGGAGAAAGGATAAGGAAACCATCCCCAACTGAAACTAACTTTTCTGCTGGATTTCCCATTGAATACAATTCCTTTCTAGGATTACATGCTTTGACTCACCCACCAAGTAAGTGTGGAAGTGGGAGGGGGCCTAATAATGAGCAGTGATGGGCTTCAGCTCAGCAAAACACTCCTTGCCTTGATCCATGGTGGCCAGGCTCAAGAATAATAAAGACAATAGTAATGAACATTATGCACAAACTCGAGGGGCAGAAAGCTGTGCTTGCCCTGGAGTAGGAGAAGGAGCAGTTTTTCAGTGAAGCCTCAGCTTCATCCAGTTTCAGATGTACAGACAATGACTTGTTGAAGACCACAAAAAGGTGTGAAAGGAGAAGACTAAAAACCACACAGCGGACTGTGGAGCAAAACTTATTCTCACTTTAAGGCAAGTTCCAAACCAGGCTCAACATTAGACAAATGTTGCTCACTCATTGCTCCGAAGGGTCTGGTTTGCTTTTAAAATATGTACATGCTGAGCAATTAACAAAACTGATTAATTTGAATATCTTCAAAACACCTGAAGTACCTTCACCTCTGGTGAACAAGTGAAGGAGCCACTGTTTACAGGTGAAGTCAGAAAAGAGCAGAGCAAACCCAGGAGACATGTGGCTTCTCTGCTATTTGGCATCTCTTATGCTCCAGCCCAGCAGAGAATACATACACCTTGAGCTGGTGAAAATCTTACTCAGATGGTCCCATAGCCTTACACCTCACACAAAATTTAAAATGTACATTCATCCCAGACAGAAAACAAGAGAGATTTCAAAATGTTCTTCATTAATTTATCACTTAATATAAATGCTGACAGAAAAGCAGGTAGGACCTTGTAGAAGCTTCCATCTATTTACAAACCAAATAATGAATCACGTTTCCACTTTTTTATTTTTTTGTTCAATCTGTAACTTGACCCTCAGACATTCTGTGACAGCAAGGTGAGGTTGAGTCAGTTTTAAGAGGGAGAAAAGCAAGGTGAAGAAGGAAGAAGAATTAGCATTTCAACATCTGGCTTTTTCTGTATAACTGCCATGCACGTACAGTAGGTCTCCACTCCCTTTTTCTTTCACACAAAAGTGAAACCATTGGCTCTACAGGTCTGAGAATTAAATAAAGGAGACCATTGCAAATCTCTAGATCTTCTTGCTTTTTGCCTCCTTCAAAGCATTCTGTTCCACTTCAGCAGAGTATCTAGAACATTTTTCTTTCAAGTGTAAAATATGTATCGTAGGAGTAAAGACACAGGGAGTTGGATATAGAGAACTTGCTTCTTTTGTTATCTCAGTTTTCCCAAAAGGTAGCAAGCACCTAACCTTTCCTGGAAAAGACACAGCAATGTCCCATGTATCTTTGAACATCCCTCCCATGACCAGGCCTGTATGTACAAGACTTCATAATTCTGCTGAACTTGCAAAGAATTCAATTTACAGAATTCTTCTCATACATTCTACTTCATATCTATTCCCATTACAAATGTTTTGATGGCTACAAACAATAAATATCCACAATATCAACCCAGAGTCAGCCACTCCCATGAAGGATTGAGAATTTTTGTTTATGGGAAAGAGAAACAAGAAAGGAAGAAAACAGCAGAAGGAGAAAAGCAAGGAAAAACACACAGAGAGAATGAACAATATTTTGTTTAGTTTGTTCATGAGAACAGCAGATGCAATTTCACTTATCTAGGATCCCAAATGAATTTAAGAAATAGTTCATAACCTGACTCAACAAATTTCATGGTCTCCTTTATTACCTAGACTATCCTTTATTTTATTTTTTGTTAAATATACCTCTGCAGGGCACAATCACATACAATCAATACGATTGGATAATTACATGAGCTCTATCCCAAGCATATATGCACCAATGTTAAAAAGTTATTAAAAAACCAAACAAAACAAACAACCCAAACAATAAAATAAACTCCACCCAAAAAGGTGATAATGACTGCAGAATGTCTCGGGGAGACTTGTAAGGAACTAACAAGATCAAAGAAAATTAGACTTACAAAAACCACAAAAAAATTATATATCAAGAAATCCCACAACTGGACGTAGATTGTTTCAAAGAAGAAGTGGGAGCTGTCATATAAATCCCACAACTCTTCCTCCCTCCTCTCGTACATGTCTTGCTTCACCTCTTCCTCCCCACAGCAACAAACAGAAGGAGGGGAAGAGTTTAACACCACGCTACCAGTTAGAGAAATTAGGGAAAAATAGCCAAGCTACAGAACAGTTGCTAAGCTGACTTCAAGGAAAGATCCTTTTAGCATGGAAGCTGCTTACACAGCAAGCAGAGGCCCAAGAGGGAATGGGAACTCCTTAAAATTAGGAAAAACTCTAAAAGTGATTAGTTTTGCCCATGTTGAATTAGCTTCACTTACAAGAGGCTGCAGATGAATGGTGCCCATGGTGCAGCAGCTGTGATGTGAACAGGATTGCTTCTTCCTCCCAGGTTGCTTTATGCATTTATTAAAGGCTGTCACCAAATTTCTTTTTAAAAAGCTACAAATAAAGAGGTCAGTGCACACATCCAGTTGTGGGATCCATCTGATATACAATCTGGTTTGGATGCCAAAGACTTGTGAGTACTGTCTGCCAAACAACTATCAATAAAATCTTTTTAACATCACAAAGAAGCAAATAATTTCTTGAGCATCAAATACTCCACAATATTTTCTTTTTTTTCCCGCTTACAGATACATTTACCCCACATACATTTCACATGTAATTCCATCATGTCTAACGCATTTTTTTTTCCAGAGACTGCACTACCTGTTGCTTCTGTCTCTCCCAATACTCTAGTTTTCAAATTGGACAATTGTGTTTTCCTAAAACTTGCAGATGTTCAAAACAGTTGTTTCCTGGCATATGAAAACATCCAACCAGTACATCCAAGGAAATCTGCCTTGCTGGATGAAGCTGGGCACCTAAACCCTCCCAACTGCTGAACACCTTGCAATTAGCACTAAAAATCATACACAAACTCATTGGATTGCAAAGATTGCCTGAGAAAGATCAGTTAATCATTCATGTTACTAAGCCACAGGCATCCATTTTTGATTATTATGGCCACATATTTTAAGCATCAAATGACTGTGATGTTCCTGATGCAGACAAATCCACATTGCTATGCGCTCTTTGTACCGGAAAATTTCAGGAAAAGCTGCAACCTCTTTGCTTGCCACGCTTTTCATGGCACAATATTACACTTGCCAATAGGAAATAAAACTATAAATAAAATAAATGTTAAGTTTGTTCTCCTTTCTCTGCTAAACAAGGCTCTACCTGCATCACAAGAAGTGCTTCGAAGACTGTGACAACACCAAGCAGTTACGTTCTTCCTACAGAAGAATAAAGGCCACATGTTAACTGCAGAAGGACACTGTGCTGGGATAACATTTCCTCAAACCCCTTTCTTATGTTGTATAACTAGAATTAACTTAACTCTAGTCTCTGTTGTCCCCTGACATTCCAACAGAAAATACTGCAGTTGGTAACAGCTGACTATGGAAATGAAAACTCCCAATGATGTTTTTGACATTAAGAGTTTATCTGAATTGAGAGCAAATCAATTTGTGCTACACAATAATCTATATTTTGATTTACCACACGTAACAACCACCCAGCTCTTTGCACCATAGCTGTACACAAAAGGTGGCTTAGAAGAGCTGCTTCATTTTCCTCAGAAATAAAGTTTACATTTATTCAAGCAAGGTGGATGTTTTTCCAGTCCATACTCCATTACCATGCAGGCAACTCAAGAACTCTCGTTCTCTTTTTTCCCCCCAGAGGAATTGATCTAGTGTGATACAAGAAATTAGTTGCTGACACACTAACTTCTTTTGGGTTGTTTTTAAATCAGCAACATTAGGAGGCAGAAATGGAAGGCTTTTGGAAGTGTTTTGGAAAGTGAATGATGACAAAATTTGAATATGAAGGTAACATCATACCCCAGTAGCATTGCTTTGTCTTCCTTCTATCTATCCTAGGACCAAAACCACTTCTCCATACACACACAGACAAGCACAAAAACTTGCACATTGCGTATCTTTGGGTCTTTTCTCACATTTTTGAGCAGAGAAGGTGGTTGGCACTCCCACTGTTGAGCCTCCTGAACACTGGCATTTCTTGGACTACAAAAGCAGGTCTGAAAGAGCCAGTCCGGGAAAGAAACTTTTCTCTGGGGGTCTTTCAGATGACTGTCCTTTAAGTCTGCTTGTTGTAGTCCAAAATTGTAAGTGGCAATGGAAATGAGGGTTTTTGCTGCTCAGGCCTTAAGAGATTTCTCTTTGAAGCTAAAAACTTTAGAAACAAGTCTGTAAGAGATTAAATAGCTCAAGGAAGGGAAATGCCAGCAGCTTTCTTGTATTATCAAGAAAAGCCTCACTCCTGGCCCTTTCTAATACAAAATTTGCCCCACCTTACTCAATCCATGCTGTCAAGAGACAATATCACCACAAGTTTGGTTCTTCCACATCTAATTTAATGCAGTGCTAGTGTTTCACAAATCTTTTCGGTCCCAGTGGACTTAAAAGTCAGTCACATTTGTAACACAGATTTATCTTTTACTGTAAGAGCTTTTCAATCAGTATTCAATTTAGAAACACTTACAAATGAGGCTTCTTGGATTATAACATTTCTATGTTCCTTCTCCGTCTCTAAATGAGCCATTCAGTCAGCTGAGAGAGTGCATGAGAGACTGAAAACACATCACAACACCTCAGATACACCTCAGTACATTGCAAATTGTATGATTAAATGGAATGATTTTCCACAACTGAATGCATGGGCAAGGCTTGACAATCATTAACTTCTGGAAATTGTTACTAGGATAATACAGTCAACTCACAATACCCTACACAAATGTCTGACAATCAAAATGGTTACACCAGGGGAAAAAAAGTGTAAAGCACAAGTCTTTGGCTCTCCTTTAAAGAAAAACAGCAGTTTACCATGTTTATACAGATCCCCCGTTTGCCTACCAGTAGGGGCAATATCACATTTGTGCATCACTGAGTAATAACACCATTAGAAAAGGCAACTTCACAGAAGTTATTGGCTAAGCGAATTCATTTGAATGCTCTGTTTTGAGGCAGCAAGCTGTCACTGTTACACAATCAGGGAGGGTGGATGGGCAAGCCACAGGAGAAAAAGACGCAAAAAGGGGAGAGACTGCTCAGAAAAAACTACATGGAGAACTTGAGAAGAACAGGGATAAAAGTACTGCTAACTTGAAAAGTGCTCTGATCTACAGAAAAAAAGTCCTACTCTGAAATGGGACAGCATGCAAGAAGGGCAGAAGAAAAAATTTAAACTTCTCCTATTAAGAAAAAAGAACTAGATCACAGGACAGACAGATGAGATTTGACAGAAGGAGGGAAATGACGCCACAGAATAAACAGACATCATCTCTATACTGACTGAATCACTGACACACTGAAGCTTAACCTATCACTTGTAGCTTCCTATTCAGAAGGTTTGTCCATGCTGTCCGTCTGGCTGAAACCCAGACATCAGTGAGGGTTCAGAGTTGTCTGGTGCAGCAGAAAATTTAACCTACCTACCAAAGGATGCAGCAGTGCCCTGACACCATGGTAATACTGCTTCTTCCTGCCCAACACAATGAACTAAGCCACTTGGTAGCCAAGACCAAGTTCACTGAGAATTCCAGGCCAGAATTCCTGTACGGGACAATGATGGGCTACAGGAATGAGTGTAGCAAGATACAGAGTCACTCCAGACATTTTCACAGTTGTTACCTTTAAACATCAGTGCTGCCACTGCATACAGAGCTATCTGTACCCCAGGGTCTCCCAGTTTTTCCAGAAAACCGGAACACTTTAGCTGCAGTTTCCAGAAAAATCTTAAGAGCATGCACTGCATTTTGCTGTTCGATTTGTTTAACCAACTAAACTTCTGCAAAAAAAAAGCAGAAAAAGGGTAAGAGGAGGAGGGGATGAAACAAAGTCGAAAATCAATACTGTTAGTAGATATTAAACAAACTATTTAACAAGCCAACCTATAATTTTGGGCAAACAGGGCATTCACCTGGACACATTGATCACAACAAGGACATTATGCACAAAGTACAGCACATGAGCTGGATGAAGGAGAAAAAAAACCTAGTAAGGTCTCCCTTCTAATCCACAGATTTTGGAAGCATTAACCTCATGTGTAGGCCAGCAATCTAAATAGTGCTTACTTAAGAATTCCAGGAGAAAATGTGGAGAAAGAATAATCCCTAACCTGGTGAGGGAACTAGGAAATAAAAAGTAAAGAGGTTTTCGTCCCTCTAGACTTCGTTCCTAGTATTACAAATGAACCTGTAGTGTCCAACCTATCATAACCATCTTTGAAAATTAATTTTACATCCACAATTACTACAGTCAAAAAAAGGCACATTCTGGGCTTGTCCTCCTAGATTAGAATATTGCACTAATTATCTTGACTAAGATGAGCTCCCTGTGTTAATAAAGACACAGCAGGAAGGAGCAAACTAATTAAAATGAAGGAAAAGGCTGACCTGAGGGTGGTGCTCTGCACTGAAGGGTGAGAGGGCCCAGGGCCTGTGTCAGGTGACTTGGGAGCAGGCAGCCAGGAAAAGACCTTCATCCTCCTCATGCCCAGAGCTGAGGAGGGAGGAACAGACCTGATGGGCTCCCAACTGCATCACCCCAGCTCTGCTTGCTCAGCTCCAAAGAGAGCGGCTGGAATGCTTGGCTTCAAGTAGGAGATACAGATGGATAGGGGCAAGGGGAGATGAAGCTGTTTCAGTGCAAAGTTGGTTCTTTGCCGAAAGTTAGAAGAGGCGTCAGAAAAAAGCAAGCTTCAAACTACTCCAGGCAATTAAGAGGCCAAAGTTCAACCAACAGCAAAATAAACCCGTGCTAAGAAACATGGAAAGTGTGGGGGGGTGTGCTGAAAAATGCTTTTATTTTCATTCAGTGCTTCTACCTCCCAGACATTTGATCACAACAGCTGCGCTCATGCGAAAAAATTCTTAAAACATACCCAATATATATACAGATATAACTATGTATATATGTATATATATATTTATATATAAATTTTTATTTAAATAAAAAAGAAAGCTCGAATCCCAAGCCAATACGTGTATCAAATCCTTGACCAGCCAGGTCTGTAGGGCATAATCAAATTCAATGTGAAATAGTATATAAACGCGGTGCCTTGACTGGGCAAATTAAATAATTGCTACTCAAAAGAGTCTTCTGTTTGGACTCTCCTACTGGTAGGCAATAGTGAGACTGTATCCCCTCCCACCCCCCTTTTGTTTTATTTAACGGTATGATGAATGCAAAGCTTAGCCCAAGGTTGCTATAACCTCAGCAGGAGTTAAGGTTAAGGAAAAAAAACTAAAATCCATGAAAATTTATTAACTCTTGCTTTACCCAACCAAGCAATGCAGTAATTTATTACATAACCAGTGCTTTCCCACTTAGTAGTCTAATCCAGAAAAAATAAAAGTGGACAGGCCAAGAAGGCAGAGAGGGAGCAGTGCTTGAAAAATCACTCTCAAGGGGTCTTCATATCCAGGATTTTATCGCAGCGTATGCCAAAAAAGTAAAAAAAATGTGCAGCAAGAAGAAAATCTTTAATTTAGAAGAAATACTCAGAAGACAGTTTCTCTGGCTCATGCCTACAAAGCATCTACTTAGAGAAGTATTAGATCTATCAGGCAAAATTTGCTTCTCAATATTTCTGGCAAGATCTGTGCCTCACCTTCAGTGGTTACTTTGGTGCAATTCTTCCCCCATGAAAGAGGAATCCAGGGTGGATTCACTGCAGCCCTGACAAACTTAACTGCAGCTTAATACTCAGGTGTCAGATTCTAACATACATAGATCTTAAACAATGCCAGCCTTTAAAAACTTTGCAAAGACTCTGTCATTTGTAGTTGAAATTCAGCAATTTAAGCAAGAAACTCAGGTTAAGTTCCTGGCCACAATGGGAGGAACTGCACTAAGCATGAAGTTTGCTGCACATCTTTTGACACTGCAATTCACAGCTACTCTCCAACCCTCATTCCTTGTTTACCCTTAAACCATACAAGGAAGTGGCCACATTATTTTAGTAAGGTAAAAAGGAATTATGCACTGGGTATGTAATAATACCAAAATAAAAGAAAGAACCTACTTCATTAAGATCATACAATTAATCAAACAGAGTATATATATATAATATCTTTTTTTTTTAAGCCCTGGGATTCAAGGCGTCCAAAGTTATTAAAATAAAGTTCATTCACAGAACAAAAACAAATTTAATTTGAATTGCTTGCAGATACTGCTAATTTTCATTTTTTTAATTAAAAAATGCGTTAATGTGAACTATGTGCAGGATTTGTTTCTAGTAGTTGTGTTTGTGCACATTGCCTCTGGACCTGCTGCTCTGCTACTGGTGCTGCTCCTGGGTTTTTCCAATCACCCCTGGAAAAAAACACAAGATGGAAGCTGCCGACACCCCAGCAGAAGGAACTCCAGGGTGTGCTGGCCCGGCTTCATGGAGCAGATGTGGGTGCCACTCCCCCTCGCTGGGAGTCATGGCCATCTCCTCCTCCCTCGGGGTCCTCTGACAGGCTGAGAGACGCCATATTGCTTGACAGGAGGCCAATGTTCTCTTGGGTCAAAGCTGATCCATTCGGAACATCACTGCTGAAGGGAAGTTGAGGAGAAAGGGAAAGTGGGTGAAAAGAAGCAATTGCCGAGATTTTTCTCCTTTATTTTTAAGTAAGAGGACTTCAGTGTACCCATTCCAGGATATTTAACTTGCCTAATAATAATTTATCTTTTTTTCCCCTAAACTTAAAAATATCAACAATTGTTTTGATTTTTTCACAGCACTATATGAAAAAATTAGTTCCTGCTCTGGAGGTGTCAATCTGATTGTTTCGCACAGAACTCCAGAGCTGGTTACAAGAGGAAGGCACAGACTTGATCAGCAACAGTCTATTTATTCAGAAAATGCTCATTCTGAATAAATATTAATATTCCAAACTGCTCACATGAAGTTATGCAAACATCCAAGCTCCTCTATTGAGTGCTGGCCTGAATACACATAGATGCTAGTGGCCATTTGAAAATGCTTGCTGTGGAGACTTGTAGCATTCCCAACATCTTATTCCAACCGTTAAACATGAACTGAAATCAATCTCAGCATCTACACAGATCAAAGTACACTACTGACAAGTGAAAGTGAACTTGGTTTCAAAGTGTGTGCCTTCCTAGACATCACACATCCACATCACACACCTTAGCAGGATGGAATAACTTTCACATCTGGGAGATTTATTTGAAACTAAAACAGCAGATAAAGATTTCTTTTGTGGTGGCTACATTAACTCCTGCTTCTCCCTGCTAATCATCCAATATGGACTACATTAATTCCTCTCTGACAGACACGGCAAGTCTTCTGTGGCATTAATTTATACAGTCTTACTCCTGTCACCTACTATACAGCTGGAGAGCTCCTTAATTCATGCCTGCACTATAAAAACTTGACTTGTATTCCCTTTGCCTTGTAGGTGCTTCCTCGTCATAGCTGAGGCAAGGGTATTTATTCAATAGGAGAGTGGCCCTGAAGAAGTCAGTCTCCTGTTACACAGAGACAGGTTGAAGGCCCGTGTTACCTGAATGTCAGTGTAAGGTCCTCAGCTGGAACCTTGTTTTGTGGTTCTAATTGTCCATTTTCTGTCTGTTTAGTGGTGCCCAGCTTGTTTTTCATATCCAGTGAAGACTGGCTCTCCTTTAAAGAAAGGATAGATGAAAAATTCTTTAGAGTGTGTTGAATGAACTGGAGACTTCATCCTTCAGGGATGATGAAGAGGACCTGTAAATTGCAGTCACAGAGTTTAACCCACAAAAGCCATGAGACAAAAACAGACTCTTAGATATGCTCATCCTCTCAGGACACAGTATTTCCCAAAAGGAAGGGATGATCCTTGTAACAACAAGCAAAGGCCACAGACTGTAACAGCACATGGACTTCTGAACAATAGCCTGTACCTGCAGACGATGTTTCTATGTTAAAGCAGTTTATAGAACTCACGGCACAGCGACCTTGGAGACTATTTGGTTTCCATCAAATTCAACAGCATGCTTATTTCAAATGGTAACAAATTAACAACATTTTAAAGTGGCTATATTAAACTTCTTCATGAAGAAGACTCAAGAAACTCCTCAAGAGGTTTTGAAGAGTAGAGGTGAAGAGGAAGATGGATGACTCCAGCTGTGGGCATCCAGTAGGGAGCCTTTCTGCCTGGGTGAAAGGGCTGCAGCCAGGCTCACGGCTCTCCACTCCATCTCTCTGCCTCCCACCCCCCAGCACTCACCATGCTCAGCTCACGGGTTCTCTTCCCAATTTCCCTTTCCACCTGGTGTAGCTCCAAGCTCAGCTGTTCACTTGAGATCATCCCAGGCCACTTGGGAGGTGGGGGTGGGGGCTGTGGTTGGCCTGCCAAGGTAGTCGCCTCTCTCTGCAACAGCAGCCTGTTACTAACAGCCTAAATGCATAAAGCCAAGCACATACACAACTGAGCACACAACACACCAAGCACAAAGAGCTCTAAGGCCCTAATTCCAGAGTATTGCTCATTTACAAAACCAAGGCCACCTCTCACCGCGCTTCACAATGTCCCAATTGAAATTATTTCCAATGCAAGTTTCAACATGTTTCTGTACACACTGACAAGTATTTTCATTTTTAAACAAGCAGTGTTAAATACCTCTTGCTGTCATAAATTTGCATGTGTTTTCTTCATATACCACTCCCTTCTCAAAACTAAGATTAAGCCTATGAACAGAAACACTACTCTCTTCTGAGCTCTATGTTCAACAAAAGACAACTGCAGACAAGCAAGTCTGCTTCTTTATTTACATCAGTAGAATTTATCTAATTCTACAACAGAACCAGAATTATTATGACATCATCTTGAGAGATGTAGTTGTCAATATGTAGGTCTCTACTGACCCACATTAGAAAACAAAGGAGCAGAGAGGGGCAAGTAACTACGGTCATTGACAAGTTGCAAGTTACTAAAAGCAGTAGCCATGTCAACCATTCTAAAAATCTGCAAATACTTGTGAATCAGTTCTGCAAGTGTGTGCTCTGCATTTAAATAAATCATCTTGTACTCCATCCAACCCAACATCTGGCTGGTCTTTAAGTAGAAATGCTCCTGCAATGCAAAAGCAAAATGATCTAGTTCTTCATGCTCTGGTTGAATTGATTGCTGCAATCTTGTAATAGGTAAACCAGTAAAGACTCCTTGATTTCCAATATCTACATGCAGCTTTAAACACAAGAGATAAACTGAAAGCTGTTTTTACTCAAAATAACTGATTAATTCTGCAAAATTCATATTATGGCAAAATCAAGGCTGAACATTCAAGTCTGCAGCATTTTTAACACTGATGCAATCACAACGATGAGCGAGAGAAGGCCACTTACAGGTTTTGCAACTTTCCAATACTCTTGTATTATGGCAAAGGCAGACATGCAAGATTGAAAACATTTTCTCCTCTCATTCCCAAACAAGAGCACAACAACACAAGCTGTGTTTCAAGTAACTAACAAATGGATATTACTGCAACTACTGCTGTGACTTAATTGTGAGTTCTTAAACTAATCTGTAGTAGCCCTCCTCTGTAACATGTGTTCTTAGCTAATCATAGCTTCAGCAGAAGCTGCTATCCACTACTTACAGGAATTTCTTCTGGGAAAATGTTAACACAAAGAGTTGCTGAGGTATTTAGAACAGTTTTCTGCTAAGTATTTACTGATTTTTCTTAAGAGGAAAAAAGTAACTAAAGCTTTCTAAACTATTGATTCATTATGGCTTGACATTTCTCCTTCTGTCTCACAAAATCAGAAGATTTCAGCTCATTAATTCTTTTACAAACACACACTCATCTTTCCTTATGCTACAACTATGTTTCTTCTAAGTGAAGAGCCAAAAAACATTAAGCCTTAATTTTTCAAACTAAATATATTAGATATTTACTTTTTTGACTCTTGTGGTTTGTGCTATTTAGGAAGAAACAGGTACAAACACAAAGCCAAACATGAAATAGATGCTCATGGCTTTTTGTACATAAAATCAGACATTTCCAACAACAATAAAGTCAAGAAAATCAGGCTCCTACACCACAAGTTTGCCTCTGAGTAGAGCTGAACAGAGGGGAACTGAGAAAGAGAATGACAGCAAACAAGACTGAGCACCGACTGCAGATTCAAACATGGTTTTGATGTGCACGTGGAGTGCAGGGAAGTTTCTGCTGCTAAGCAGAAAGGCTGACAACTTTCACCACAGCCCTGCTGCCTGGCATCACAAGATTAAGTGTTGTTATGGACTATCACTACAAAAATCAGCCCATGAAAAGCTTTACCAGTGTCATCTCCCTCCATACCACCCCCCAGTGCTGCTCCAAATGCTGGTACCAACCTCCAGTCCCCTCATTTGTGTCTGCTGGCTGATCTGATGGTCAACTTGCTGCAGTTCCATGCGCAGCTGCTGCTCTCGTTCAGCTGAGGGCAGCTGCTTCCCGTGACCAGCCACATCCGACATGGACAGCCTCTCCCTTTGGGATTGGAAAATAAGGAGATTTCAAAAAAAATCTTTACTCAACTGGCACAGAAAAGACACAGACCAATGAAAATTTAGATAAAGGCAAAGAAAAAATAAAGCAATCCTACCTGTCATTGAAACGTCCCTGAGAAGGTATATTTTGATGAGGAGAATATGGAGAACCTCCCCAGCCACTGTGGGTTTCGTAAGGACTGTAGTCTACCAAAGAACAGAAGAAAGCCACATTGCATTACTACAAAGTCACCCTTTCAGTCGTTCAGCCAACACAGAATTAGACAGAGAAGAAGAAAGGCCAGCCCTCTAATAATTAGAGGTTCAACATTTCTTCTGATTGAATGAACACAGAAATACTCTCCGTGAGCCGTCTCACATGCCTAATACATGACTCTTCCTGTATGTCTAACAGTGTGACAGCCTTCCAGAGTCTGAGATGGTGAAGGACTTCAGATACTCAGGCAGATGAACAAACACAGAACAAAACTTACAGACATGATGACTGCAGTTATTTTTACTTCTGAAGTTCCTAAAGCACTCAGGAGTTCATTGATAATTCTGACATACCTAGGTAACTACAGTTTAACGATTCAGTTTTCACAGAAGTCAGAGTTCTACCTGTAATAAAGTCTAAAAAATTACTGCCTGAAAAAAAACAGAAGAAAGTTTGGGGGGGATGTAATAATTAAATATTTTCTTAAGGTTATTCAGTGCACCTCAGGAAAGGGACAATCTTTTGGAGTAAGACAGAAAGCTATATTATACACATGATTAGAAAACAGATGTGCTCGAAATGAACCACTCCCACTTTTTTGCTTTGTCTAACGGTACCCAAGACAATGGCTGCATAAAGTTTCCAGGAGCAGCTACCCATAAAGCAAGAGAGTAGCAGTACAGTACTTCATCAAGATGGTTTTTCATTATGCATCTGGCAAAGTGCTAAGCTTCTGGATTCTGCTGCTGCAGACTTCAAATAAGCATTGTATCAGAGAGACTGGCAGAACAAAGTAACTTCTTCCAAACAGTAACAAGATATCACTAACAAATAGACTATGTATGCACAAAGGTGTCATGGAGTCATTGACTATCCCGAGTCAGAAGGGACACATAAGGACCTTGGAGTCCAACTCCTGGCTCTCCACAGACAATCCCACCCTGTGCCTGAGAGGACTGTTCAAACACTTCTGGAGCTCTGGCAGTCTGTTCAGTGCCCCACCACCCTCTGAGGGAAGAACCTTTTCCTGATATCCAACCTAACCCTCCCCTGACTCAACTCCAGTCCTATCGCTGGTCACTAGAGAGAAATCAGGGCCTGCCCTTCCGCATCCCCCTCAGGAAGAAGCTGTAGACTGCTACGGGGTCTGCCCTCAGTCTCCTCTTGTCCAGACCAAGCGATCTCAGAAAGCTGTGGCAACAGCTCTGAATTGCTCTGAATGCAGTCTTCTCAGCATAATTACCTGAAGTTATTTTAAGCGGCATTAACACACCATAGCTGCATCTCTAAGACAAGATACAGCAAAATCCAAGAGCACAGATCATACCTGAAATGATGGATTTGGTGGCAGCTCCCTGAACCGCCATGGCCTGCATGGGCCCAGAGTTCTGGTACATGGCTTTGGAAGTACGAGAGATGGCCCCAAATCTCGACACAGTCGGTCGGTCTCCAAAGGGAATGAGGTCATCGTCCCCGGCCTCGGCCGCTCGGCGCTGCATGTCCAGTCGCTGCTCACGCATGGCTTTGCTATCCACATTCTGGACACACATAGAAAAGGCACTCAAAAACTCATTCAGAAAGTAACAGGATCACACTCCTTTCACAACAATTTGGTAAGTGCAGTTTCTCCCGTATTCTCTATTGCCCTCACTTTTCAACTAACTTTCCTATTCTTCAGTTTCTAACTCTGCTGTCAGAGTGGTTATCTCCTTAAAGGTCTACCATTAACACCACAGTAAAAAAACCTGCAAAATTAATTGTGATCAAATCCAGAAGAAGAGAGCAGCAGCAAATGGAAACTGAGACTGAAAATGTCTAATGGGAACAGAAGAGGAAAAACCTCCCCTTATATAAACTCAAGGAAGAGATCAGTGGGCATTTCTGAGGAATACATATTCCTCTCAGAACAAAAAAAAAAAATTTCTCTTAAGCCCAGTGTTAAGAAGTGTATCACCTTACAGCCCACAAATTACCCAGAATAGGAATTTTTCAGTACTGCACTTACTTGGACATGTCTAATATATCTCATCATGCATTTTTCATTAAGCAGCAGTACTGTTTGGAACATCCTGGTACCTAACTGAGTTTCAGACTCAAGCAACTTAATGGGTCTTAATGAAGAGAGAGTGTTCACTCTCTCCTCAAAGAGCTGAGGTAAACAGGAAAGCTATCTGTTGGCTACCAGAAAATGTAACATGGTAAGAATTGCCAAGATCATGTTAAGATTTTGCTAAAGAAGTAAAACTGTACACAGTAAAACAAAGAGGAGGCCACTACAAGTGGGGCCACTACACCAAGAAAATTGTCTAAAGGCTACAACCTTTGCTATAGCTCAGTATTAAAATAAAACTCTTCAAGCTTTCAGTGAGGATAAGGATTACTAGAAACACTTAACATACCTGAGGCAGGAATAAAGGGGTGAAAACGGCAGTAACAATTAAGTTGGAAGTTAACTCAAGAAATGTAATACTTGCAAACTGAAACCTTAGGGAACATCTACCTTGGAATTCTGGAAAAAAATTACATTTTTATCTCGAGGCCATAGGATGCTAACACCAATTTTAATATACATTATTGATTAATATTCTATTTACTCAGTAAAGCTGCATGTCACCTGCAGAATATTCAGCATATGCACTCTCAGATGTTACTACTCCCGTCCTTCAGAATAGGAATTTCTTATGAATGATTAAAAAAAAAAATACTGAAGAATTAATTCAGTAAAGGTCTGTGATAACTTTCCTGTGAGGAGACAAAAACTGAAAAGCAGCAGAGATTCCATTTTGCTTATCTGAAAACTAGCTCTGGGGCAGAAGAATACTTTGTTTAGCCTTGAAAAAGGAGGTTACTTCTCCAGAACCTTATTACCCCTCTTAATTGAGCTGAAGTTTTTTTACATAGTTTTCTAGAAGTAGGGATGAAAGCCAAGAGCTCTTTATCATTCTTGAACACTGCCACTTGGACAGCAATAAGCTGATTCCAAGTAATCTCAGTACTTCCCCAGGTCAAATGTAGCAGTGTGACAACTCCAAGCAACAACACTGTGTAGACTGAGAGCAAGAGGACAGGTAAAAAGGCCGCAGCTACAGCTGAAATGCAGCTTTTTGCTCTGCTTTTTTTCAGGAGAAAGCCTCCTTTTTGGGTCCATTTCCAACAGTGGCTTCAAGGTTTTAAGAGGAAAGCAATTCAGCACACAGAAAAAAACCAAACTTAATTCTAGTGGGGCAGAGGGTAAAATGGGAGCTTCTCAAGGAGAAGCTGAACCAAAAAAATCCTGATTAGGTTAAGCGGTTGCAACAGGTGAGCATCTGTCCACAAAAGAATGGATTCTGATTAGCAATGTTCCCCCCACCTCTTACTGCCCAAAGAAAGGTCACCATGACTCTGACAATACAAAAATAAAAGTCAATATATCACTTTTGCAGATGGGGGGTGAAGGAGAATAAACAAATCTCTGGAAAATGGTTCCTCAGGCTAAACAGTCTTTTCTCTTGAAGAGCTTGAATGACTTCCCACATGCATGGGCTACCAGCCTACTTGTAGTGTTGAGTGATGTCTGAATGTAAGGAAGAAACTGAACAGTGGCTGGTATGTAAGACTCCTCTTTGTTTTCTTCTCCATTCATAACTCCCAGTAGTAAAACCCAAGCAGCCCCTTCATTTTGCAACACTGACCTAGCAAAAATGGAGCAGCACCAAACAAGATCACAGCCCACCTCCCAAAGGTCAGTGAAGGCCTGAATAAGCACAGCATAGAGCTAGAAACTGCCTTCAAAAAGAAACATCCTAGGACAATGTTTTGACTGTGCTTTTCTCAAAAACTTCATGAAAGTTTTGGGTACTCTTGTGGCCAAAAATCACAGTCCTTCAAGTAAAAACTACTAACATCCTTAACAGCAATGACAGCCACCTTAAAATTAATTAATTGCCCAAAGTTAAGTTACAGCATCTTCCTCTGACAGAAAGAAGTACAGGCAGCAACAGATGAACATGATTAATTAACAAGCTGCCAGAACAGAATAACTTTTGCATTTCAAGTAAGTGCAAAGAATAACCCTTGCAAAATATTCTTGCTATGCATGGCTTCAGAGCAGAGTGGTTATTCTGCAACTACATGCAAAATTTTGTACCAGCTATACAAGAGTAGGACTGTTCATAACTTTAAAAACAAAATGCTTCATACACCTGCAAATGCTTTGTGTCACTGTAATGCAGTTCAGAGCTTAAATAAAAGAACTGCCATCATCGTGGAAAGCAAATGAAAGTCCTTCCCCACCCACAGAAATACCCACTCTTCTTCTGTTTTCCCCTTATCCCTGCATACCGCCATCTCCACACTCCTCGCTGCCACAGCATCTTTGGGTTTTGCATCTTTGGTTCCGATGTAGGAGCCGATGGTGTCACAGGACCAGGGAGAGTACTGGCTGTAGTCATTTCCTTTGTATTTCCCAGCTACCTTCAGGTCTTCATCCAAGTACTGTACAAAAACAAAAATCTGGTTCTGTAAGTGAAAGGAAGAAGCAGTTTCACAGCCATCCCCCTGTTCACTTCAACAGCAGTGAACTTGAGAAACATCACCAGGATTATTTTTTATCAGCTACATTACCCTCTGGAATTGGGCCAGAGAATGCATGAAGTGCGTGAAATTCTGAGCCCCTGGCTACACTCCCAGTGCTGACTGTTCACTTGGCCAGTTTGAAGGTGGTATTTTGACACTAGTTAAAAAAATAAATTTCTATCGAGCTGTTACTTCATTCTAAATACGTCAGGAGTAAAGTCTAGTAAGTGTGAAGAGCAATCCCTTCAATTAGCAATGGCTCAAAATTAATTTTCTTGGTTGCAATGAAAGCAGAGAGCTTAGGACCAGTGGTAGATCAACAGCCAGCTGAAAAACTGGAGACTGTACTACTAGGGCTTCCCATCCAGGCACAAAATCTACTTTCCCCAATACTTGCCAGTGCTATACTACTCCGATTTTCTTCTTGTCTACACCTATCAGCACATAAATGCCCAAGTATTTTCTAAACATGCCACTATCTCATGTTTTTGTCAAAACATGCTTACCTCCTCTGAGTGAAAAGGATGAGGCAAGGTTGGTGATGGTGCAAAAGGAGGTGGAGAAATCACCTTCCTCTCTTCCAACTGGGCCATGATCTCTTTCCTTCGTCGGTGAAGTTCATCCAGGCTGGGATGAGGCTGAAATGAAGACAGGAAAATGTTTCAGAGTTCCTGAAGCATTAATGTACAAAATGAATAATTTTCTAAGTGTTGTTTACCTGAACAAAATAAGGCAGCTATATACAGTAAGCAGAGGGAAATACAGAGGATAGACAGAATCAGTACAGCAACAAGCAATGATCATTTTGTTTAAGTCTACCTGTCAACTTTCATATAGGACAAACATGTTCCTACACTGGCCAGTGTTATTTCAAGACACCCCACAAACAGACAATGTGTTACAACCTGGCAAAGATCCCACTAGGACATGTTCAGCATAGCAAGTTCCCATTATAGTCACATAAGGTAAATTGATAGAACTCTGCAGGTCACTAGTCACATTTATTACTCACTTTGCAATAGAATCAAACACAAACATGGCACACTCAAACTGATAAAGCTGTAAGTTATGTTCAAAACACTTCCTGTACTCAGCAATAGGATTCAGAGCCTTTAACCTGAATGATCTTAGTCCAACTACTCTACAGAACTCAATTCCGGCTGGTGAGTTATCAAAACAAATTTATAACCTTACAACAGGAAGACTCTCTGGTTAGCTATCTAACTAGAGAAAAATTCAGAAGAGCAGATTTTTAATTATTTTATCAAGGCAGGTATGTTTAATGTTTATTATTTAGGTACAGAGTTGGTCAGTCACAGATGGGCAGTATAAAAATGCACACGTGACCATTTCCACACACTGTATTTACTCTGCACTTGAGGAGTCCTCTCCAGCCTAATCTTTGCCAGAGAAGCCAGAGACTCAGGAGATTTCCAAAGTGAATTATAACGCTTTTCTACTGTGAGCACTAAAGCAACCTACTTTTACATATTAACATCATTACAACTGCAGAGTTGACCAATAACTAAATTACCATCCAGCTTTCAGACTTTCACAAAGATGAAAGGTTTTCACCCCCTAAGCGCGTGACGTGAAGAACATTCAATTCCTCAAGCAGTTAAGGGTTTCTCTCTCCAAACAAGCACAAAAAGCCAGCGCAGAGGCCATACCCTGTGGCACGAAGGTCTGATCTGCCCGAGATGCGGAGGCACGGGGCAGTAAGCCTCCGTTTGCTGGTATCTGTCTCTGGACTCGGGCACGTAGAGCGGCACGGGCGCCTGCGGGATGTCGAGGGGCACCGGGCTGCCCCGCACCACGTCCTCGCGCTGGTAGGGCTGCACGGGTGGGTACACGCGGCGGCCGTCGTAGTGCGGCGGGTACACGGGCTGCGCCAGCGCCGCGTAGCCCTGCGGCTGCGGGTACTGCGGGCTCACCACGCGCTCCGGCAGGTACGGCCCGTAGTGCTCCAGGTACGGCGCGCCCGCCTCCGCCGCGGACGGAGGGGGTCGCACAAAGCGAGACATGGACTGAGTGGGATAGTACACTCCTGAAGTGAGGCAAGGGGAAAAAACACAACATACAGAAAGTGATTACCGCAACTGGCCACAGAAATCGACCGCAGAAAATCCTGAAGAAGCAGAAGTCGATCCAAAGCTCAAGTGGCATAACTACCTAAGATACGAGCACGGTGTCAATGTTACAGTAGCTGATGAAGCGCCGGTGAGACTGAGCCCACCACAGGTGCCCCACAAGTTCTGCCAGCACACTGAACAGAAATTAATCATTACAATGTCTCTGCAGACTGCTACAAATGCTTTCAGCTAGGTAAGACATAAGAAGTAAACTAAAAGTTGGTCTGTACATCTTCATCCATGCAATTAAATGCAATTTATCTCCACATATCAGAGCCATTGGCTGGGTAAAGGAACTTGGATTATTAGGATTTAAGGTTATCTAAAGATTTGTTCTACGTCTTCAAAAAGGAGAAAGACAATTAGGAACTGTAAATCACCAAAGACTTGTAATACCATATTGCCTGGTTACCTGAAGATTTTATTATTTTATCTGGGATCTCTGGATAATTTTAAAATAAGCATGAATATGTGCATGACATCAAATTTTGTGGACAACTCAGATGTTCACTGGGATGTAATGAACAAAGGTAGGTAGATTGTTTTTCTTCAAAATGCTCTGCAACTTTCTCAGAAGTGGCTTCCCCCATTTTGAATTTCCTTTCTAGAGCTTTTTTCTGCTTTTAACTTCCTTTGGTCTTTCATTGCTTATTTTTCTTTCGTATTAACTTCACTTTATCTCATTTCTCTCAGCAACCTCACATTGCCTAAGAGCCATGCTGTTTTCATATAGATAGCCAGATCTCCTCAATTTCCTTCAATATTATCTTTTTCCACGTGCTCTCTTTATAGTTAAGAATACTTCCTCTTAGTTCCTTTTTTATGAAGTTTTCTTTTTTTTCAAACACCCTTCTCTAATTTAATTTACCTCTAGTCATCACATGCACTTTATTTCCATTTTTCCTGAGTCAAACTGAATTAAGGTTTATTGTACCGGATCCCTCATCCGGCCAAGTTAGGAAGAGCTGAAGACAGAAGAACTTGCAACACTTGGACAGATACAAGCATTGTTTTCACTTGCACTCAAGTCCTCAGCCAAGGCATAAAATCCTGCCAATTTCCATTTTATTATGATGTCACCATATTAGTGTCTTTTATCCATGTCATTTGTGACAGAATGTCAATTAAAGGGCTTCAAAACCAGAGCGGGAAGAAAGACTAAATAAAATCAGCATGAGGATCAAAGAGCCTGGTCTCCATCTTACCTTGCTGGTAGGGCGCTGGCTCAAACGATGGGGCAGCCCCTCTGGGGTCTTGATAAAACATATCTGCTTGTTGTGCATTGTACAACTGAGACCCTCGTGGAACCATCTGCAACTGCTTGGTGACAGACACTGAGGGCAGATCTGCTGGCACCCGAGCAGGCACAGGATGAGGGTTCACTGGCAAGGCAGAAATAGAGCTCTTGGGAACAGATTCCAGCCTAAAGAAGTGGAAAGATGGCACGGGAATTAAGGCCTGGAATAGCACACTGTACTCTAAGACACTGCTATTTGTCTACACTCCACCTTCTTAAGGCTTCTATCACCTTCTCCAATTAAAATATAAGTCAACAGGGAATTAACATAGTTTAGAGTTTTAGCTTTAGCTTTCTACTCTACTAAATAATCACTTAAAAAAACGCCAAGCAAACACAAGAACAACCACAACCCCAGTTCTATTTCTTTTTTAAAGAACTGGTTTACTTTGTTTCTACTCCACATTTACACACACAGCATTCTGAACAACAGGTAGGAAGACTCGTACAGGTCAGGAGGGGATCCAGGGGCACTGCTGCTCAGATGATCCATCTTCCCCGGCTTCAGGGCAGTTTCATAACCGGAGTCAGTCCCTCGAGAAATCAGTTGTGTCACTGTGCTGCCTGTTGACACAATTCCATTTGGCAGAGCAGAAGCTTTCCTATTGGGCAAGTCCACTCCCCCTTCCTCTGAGAGGATAGCTCCTGAAGGCAGGCCCACCTCATTCAGCTGGCCCAGGGAGGCACTAAGGGGTCTTCTGGGAACGAGACGCTTGTTCATTTTACGGAATCTTCAGAAAGAGAAGCCACATATCAAAAATTGAAACAAACAAACAACCACCACCAACAAAATAAAAGAAAAAGAGCTGTATTTTCAAGATTTTTCAAACATGAATTCTACTGAAAGCTTCCTTTTATTCAAGTTCCCAAATGGGCTTATGAGAATACATCTTAGCATACGACTTCCACGATACCTGATCTCTCAACAGGAGTTTCAGTCAGAACAAGGATGGACTTTTAATGGCAAGTACACCAAGAATTCACCGGTAAACTTCACAAAGCAAAATTACAAATACTGCTTTCTTTACACATATGCATCTCAAGAGAAGAAAACCAAAACCAAGCATCACATAAAGTACTACTATCACGTACAATACAGTAATACAAGCTTCAGAATAAGAATCACACTGTTCAAGTCTGTTCTACTCAGAGAAAAAACTAATAGCAGAAAATAAGTGAAAAAAAATACGAAGTTATATCCTTTTGCTCCAATTCTCCAATAATAAGCCAAGCGTTTACTACCACGCAATATACTTTAAAGCATAGTTTAACATTTATGTTACTATATCAATATGCAGCTTACACCATTTCTATTGCTTAATAAAGTGATTGCAGAGATAAGAACACTGAACATGCAGCAATTCCAAAAATCTAACTGCTTCTGGCTAAAGCCTGAACAAATACAGGCATTTTAACCAAAGCTCCACAGAAACCAGCAGGCCAATGGTACTGGAGAACAAATTCCAGAGTTGAAGGTCCTCCACTAAATACCCTGCCATTAGTTCAGATCCCAGAATGCAACTGTGAGAGCATATTTGCAGACCTGAGTGTTCTCACTGAACAAGAGGCTATTTCTTCAGCAGGGTTGAAGCCAACACTTTGATGTCATGAATAACAGTCAGAGTGAGATGGGAACCCAGACTAGGAAGGTACACAAATTACTGCAGAAAAAGGTGGCAGTTACCACTTTTGATAAGCTTTGTAGTTGCCCACATGTATTAACAGCAACACAGAGGTAAAAAGGGGTTTTATTATTGGGGCTGTTTTGTTTTCTAGATGTTATTGCAGGACACAAATTAATTTTAAAAAGTCCAGTGCTTGCCTATGCACACAGGGTCTTTGTCCCTTGTCAAGAGGGGAATGAGCTGCTGTTTAAGCAAGCTTAGATTATAATATGCTATCTAAAGCATTACCACACATTTCCCCATAACCTTCCTCCAAACTTCAAGTGATAGAGAGAGGCACAGGAGTCACACAGCAACAGCAATGCATATTATTCACATATTTTTAAAAGGAAGAGCACTAACACAATGACTACTTAAAGGAATTAAGCAAAGATAAAAGATACAAGGAACAATCAGAACTCCTCAAGTTCCCCAACCACCCACACAAACTGTTGTAATCAGAAACTGAACAAACATTCTCTTCAGCCCAGGACAACACTAATACCAAGGCACACGAGTCAGTCTGGCTACAATAGGCCTCTCCCCCCTGCAGAGCTGACAAACAGTCCTTGATACACACGGCTGGCTCAGAGGTGTAACAGTGACCCACCACCCAACACAGGTTAACAAAACCATCCCTAAGCAGCACTACCAATCTCCATTGCATTAGCATGATGACAGAAGGAAAACAACTCTTCAACTGTTCCTGCAGCACACAAATATTGAAGTCCTGTTCTTTTTTCATATGAATAACTGTCTTTGTCATTCTAATACCACGTGCTCTGCTCTTCTTTCTTTGTTTTGTCTATGCATTGCTTGCTGGCTATAGAGCCCATGAACTACCATTAATACTTTGAGTTTCAGATTAAGAAAGGAAAAGAAACACTGCATGCCAATTCCGAGCCCTTTGCAGTATTCTTCTCATTAAAAAGCACCTTTTCTTTGAATTATTTTAGCCCAAAAAGCAATTAACAAGCTACTATACTACTATTTATTTCTTTTAGCTCCTAAATAATCCATTTTACTTAAAAATTAAAACANCTTTGAATTATTTTAGCCCAAAAAAGCAATTAACAAGCTAATATTTTTACTTAAAAATTAAAACCATCTGCACAACAACAGCATCTTGCTCTTGCATAACTGGAAGCCCTCCTAAATCTGTAATGATCTAGACTGCAGACTTGATATGACCATCATTTTTTAACTCTACAACAATAGATGTAACCAACTGAAGGTACCTGCATGAAACTTTCTGACAGATCGCACAAAGAATTGTTGAGGGAAAAAATCTTGGAAAGTTTGTTTTTAGCTCTTTAGAGAGCTAGCAACACATTCCTTAAATTAAACACATTTGGAAAACTGCCAGCAACCTACCTGAATAAAAAGGGAAGATGAGAAGTAGCCCCAAATAACAGCCACTGTGAAAGCTGTCACACAGCATGTTTAGTCACATTTAAGAAATAGGGAAAACAGCCCACCTCCAAAAACTTTGGATAACACCTGTGTAACACCAAACTTTCAGAGTTGCATCAGTGATGAACAAAGCAAATATTCTGCTTTATGGAAGAAAAAGTAGCTCCAAAACCTAAGAGATGACTGTTGCAAGTTTATCACATTACTTTGTACTAGCTTAACAGCCAGGTTATTCTCTTTTCCGCTTAATTTCTAGATATGAGAAATAACTCTTTTAGACAAGATGAAACAAGGACTAGAGTGCTTTCTACCAGCAGAGGTACACTTACTTTTCCAGCTCCTCCTGTGAGTGTGCAAAGGTGCAGCTGGCCCCCCGGGGACAGCCTCCTCTCTGCTTCATGTCTCGGCACATGTACGTCTTGTACTTGCTGTGCTGAGGGGGCTGGCAAGGTTAAAGAAACCAGGTGAGATACCTGAACATGAAAGTGCACTTAACCAAGCTGAATGTATTATCTTATCAAAGGACTGTTGATAATTCCTCAAATTTAAGTGTTTCTGGAATACCTGATATGAAATAAATGACTGAAGTACTTGTGTTTGGTTCTTCAACAGAATCAACAGATTCAAGAGTATGTGTTTTGACAACTAAGTCACTCTCAGTTTTCTGTAACATTTTTATTCAAACTCCATATTGGAGAGCTTGACTGGAACACAGCTGTACATTTTAGGACACAGTTAGGTGGACAAAACTGATACAGGATGAAAAAATTACCAATAATCAGATACACCCTATCACTACTTCCTACCAAGGGAAAGGTCTGTAAAACTAAATGTGCTTTCTGAGAAGCCAAAAGATGCCTCCCTGTAAGAAGTCACCTGCAAACTGTTGAGGTTTTTTGTTTGGTTGATTTTTGTTTTGGTTTGGGGTTTTGTTTGGTTTTTTTTATTTATTTTTTTTTGGCCATCTACTGTGGTGAGTGGATCCAGGCAGAGTGAACATAAACACACAGCCTTTTACTGGCCACTGCTGCCAGGTAGTGCAACTTTACCCAGAGCTCAAACATCCCCTTCCTATTCAGGAGGCTCTGGGTTCCCTTCCAAGCAGCACAGCACGTACCACAGGCTCTCCACAACAAAAACTCTTGCTGTTGCCCCCTCCTACACTCCCACTTAGACATTTCTACTGTTTTTCCTCTTGCTAGTGACAGTGCTCATTATCCATCCCAAGTAATGCAAAAAGGTGAAACAGCACATATAATTCATTTTAGTTTTGCCTACTGTTTTTGGCAGAGATAATCTTTTTACTAGTTGAGCTCCCCAAACCAGCTCTCCAAGAGGATGAATGCCAAAGTGACAGGAGTAGGACTGGGACAGGCAGCTCTGTATTTCAGCAGCATTTATATCAACTGAGCTACACAATAAAACAACACTGAAGGAATGTGTGATAAGGTAACTATGAGAGAAGCTAATATAGGATTACACTGTCATTGCTGAAACAAAAAAAAATATGTTTCAGGAACTTGGCTTGCACCTTCATATGAACTACTTTTAAATTTCAAGCTTGACAGACCATTAAGCACAGGTATAAGGATGATTTCATTAACAAAGTGCCAGCTTGCTGAAATATGTCACATTTATACAAAACCAAGAAAATTCCTACAGATCACAGCAGCACCCAGCATCCCTTCCCAACTATCTATTCAGGAAGGTTGTTACTCATTTCCCTAAACCCACAGCTGGATCAGTGTTCTCATTCCATCCTAGTGAGCTGTGAAAATCAATTCAACACATTTTGGAGGTAAATGTGTTGTTTCACATTTTTTCCTTCTTGTTTCTTTTTTGATAAATATGACTTGCAGTGATGTTTTCAATTAGCTCCTTGTCAAACCAAACCTTTCCAGATTACATTAGTAAACTGCTACTATAGGATACAGCCAATAAAACTTAGGGGTACATATTTCCCAAATGATTTAGCTTTTACCTGTTGTTGATCTGTTCCTTTTTTGCTGTGATTCTGGATATAATCAACTAAGCCATGAACTACAGTCCTCACAGCAACTAGTCCATTTTCCAGTTGTTCCCATGTTGGAGGTGGAGCATCTGTTGCATGGACAAGCAAACACCAAATACAAAAAGAAAAATCACAAGGATTTTCCAAAACCAGGTACAAAACCCCGCATCAGTACCACAAAACTTGACTAGCTAAGTTTATAAAAAACACTTCATGAGTAGATAAAAAGCATTCAACACCTTAATTCTGGGACATGTAGCTCTTACAGAATAGAAGTATCTATAAACTTGAGACTAAACTGCATAAAATACCAAATGAGCCAGTAAGACCATTATTAGCATGTCAAATTATTTCCTTTTACAAGAAATTTCACATCTGACAAGAACTGCAGAGTAAAGGCACTGTACAAACTCTTCTCATTAAGAAAAACATCAGGTTCAAAATCCCTCTTTGCATGCAGACTCCTGGAGGTAAAATCATTCCATACAAATACAGTCATCACTGGCCTGATTACACAGGCACAGAGGTGGAACAACCACAAAAATTAATGCCTCTCATGTGGAAAAAAAAGGTCACAAGGCAAATCTATGAATCAGACCACCATCTAAAATCACTGTGAATAAATTGTACAGTCTCAATTCTATAGGCACACCTTTTCTTTTTAGCCAATTTACCTTCCTAATTTTGAATCCGTTCCAGGAGCTGACACTCCCACTGTGTGCCAGCACACTCTGCAGCAAAGCACAGTACCTCAAAGAGCCTTTCAAGATCTTTAGCAGAATTAATTACATTATATTGCACTCATAGGGACTAAATCCTTCCTGAAGTACTTCAATGTACTTCCCTGCTGTTCTTTAGGAAACCTAACAGTACAGAAAAAAACAGCAAGAGCAGACTTGGCTCCCAAAATCAAGGGAGGCTGATAGTAATGCCACCTTCCTTATCAGTTTTTTGCAAACAAATTTGCAAGTACACGTTTGTCCCCAGCTTGTTCCGGTATGAAAAATTTGGGAAGAAAGCACTGCACCTCCTCTAGCTGTGAAGTACAACTGGTCCTCATTGGAAAGGAAATTTACCTCCTGTTTGTTTAAACAAATGTGAAGTAAAATTTTTCATCTTCTGAAGTTGTAGTTTATATCCTTTTTCTATTCTGATACATAATATTGATTTTGCAAATTTTATCAGGTATAAAATAAAACTTCCGCCATAGGATTTGGTTCTGTCCCTTCCCTTCCCCCTCAGGTGGTCCATCCTTACAGCACTCCTGACTTTTTCAACAATTTCTATCTTTCTCTCCTCTGTCAACAGCTTAGGTTTTATTTCCCAGTTAAATTCTTTCCAGCTGTCTTCCACTTCCCAGACTTCTTCCTAATTTTGCAGAATTACATATGAACAAGAATAATACCAAAATTCTGTAGCATACTAAATTCTGTAGCCATTCTTGTCTAGACTGACTTTTGCGCAGCTTCTCTCTCTTCAATCTATCAAAACTCTACTTCGGAATTTAGAACCCTTACATTGATGAGTAAGGAGGACGCTTCCTTACGCTTAATGATCCATTTTCAATCCTTTAACAGTGTTAAATTCATCTTGCTAACTTAAAGGTTTTCATTAAGACATTCACATTTACCTGGACTGGGATCAATATTTGCTAGGAGCTCTAGGTGAGGTCTAAGACGATTCAAGTTAGCTGGATCTCCAGTCCTCTGAAGAGCAATAGTTAATTCCTGAACACTCTGTGCAAACGAGGCTGGGGTCTGCAACTTAAAAAAATTATCATGATTAACTTTCTACAGGCATAGCAATCCTCATGGTTTCTGAAGGCTGCTCCACAGGCTCACAAGAACTGTCTCCCAAAACCGGAGATGAACATCATTCACAGAAGCCCATTCCAGTGCATTCTTTTTATTAAGAATGCACTTCTTTGACATTAAATTACACTTCTAAATAGACAAAAAAAAAAAAAAAGCTGGTATTATTTCTAACAATAAAACCCATTTCTTTTGTGTTGTGCTGCCACCCAAGGGAAAAAAATGGGCCATATTAGAAATCACTTAACTTAGATTTCTGGAAAGTCTAATATCCCCAAACCACCAGGTTTGCACTCTGCTTTAAACTGAGTACAGCAAGTAGAAAATAAAGAACAAGATGGTTGAAGGAAAAGACAGCTAGCAACATTCCATTTCCTAACATCACACAATTCCAGTACTTAAAACTGTTAATTCTACCTAGATCCTTCAGGACGTGTTTGGCAGGACACTTCAAAAGGTGGGCAAAGGCATAAATACACAGCAGAAGCTATCTTGAAGCTAATCCTCTTGCACAGCAGCCAAAGCAGTTGCTTCACAGCTTCCATAACCATTCAACAAGGTTCAGGTCTTCCCACTTGATTTAGGCACTTACAAAAGCAACCCCTAACCTGAAAGCCCATTTATCCTATGTTGCTTCTGAACACAGAGATCTCAGCATTTCCACAGTTTAGGTATTTTATTTACACAAGGTGCTTTCACCTCTGTCTTACTTCAGACACAGACAAAGGGACTTCTTTTTTTTTTTCAAACTTATGCACTAACTTCCTGCCCAGAAACTTGGACCATTAACCTCTGTCACTACATTGGCACTTATCAGCTGTTCATAAAGGTCACTACCCAGTTATTTAGCTGAATTTTGTGGGTTTCTGTCTGCAGAAAGAAGGTAGCAAAAATGTCAAGGTGGCACAGGAAGCAAGATTCATTAGGTTACTAATATGTATTTTAATTATTTAGACATAATGGTTTTGAAATAATAGGAAAAATGATTAATGGGCAAGTCCACGTGGGCACACTTTCTAAGTTCAACGTTGCAAACATTTTAATCTATGACAGTTGCAAACAAGATGGACTGGGCTGATTCTAGGTGGCTTTACCTTGTCAATGATACTCTGCATGTGGGATTTGTGAGACTGGTCTCCATACAAGAGCGAGGACCACTGGTCTGGTGCAATGCGCAATCCTGCCTCCATCGCTATTTGAACTATCTGGGAGTCATGCTCCCTTCTCAGAGCTTCATAAGTCCGAAACTCCTCCTTCAGTTGCATCAGGGATGAATCCTCATCTCGCTTGGTCACCTAGAAGGAGAAACGAGCCAAATACAATTAAGCAGGATAGGCCCCAGATTATGTGAAGTCCGAGCCAAGTGACGTCTTCAGACAGCAACTAAGTCCTTCTCCCAAACTAAAATCAGCTATGACACTACTCAGTGAACACACACTGAGTAGTGGAGCCACTATAAAATGGATACAAACCATTGTTTACTTGGACTCTGACCCACATATTGGTCAAAGCGTCACACTTCCTAAATGACTTTACAGCATCCACACCTTCAATCAAGATATTTTGCTTGCATTGCAGAATTTTGTTTGAGGGTACAATTAGCAAAACCCAAGAGTTTTTCTACTCATTTAGCAAGAGTGAATGACATTTAAGTTGAGCATCTAGTAACAGATAGTAAATATGGTAAAGTACATTACGCAGTTTTTCCTCATACAGCTGACACCCAAAAATCTCCTATTTCTTTGATTCTAACCACACCACAACTGAATTAACAGAGTTAGGGATTTTTTTGGCTTTAAGCCACTTCTGAGAAGGTAAGTAGGCTGCCTTACATCCAGGTTTTGTAACTGTGCCTCTATGAAACTGGACAGAAGCAAAACCTAACTTTACAGCTTCAAGCCGCTGCTGCAGCCTACACTGCCATCACAGCTGAATGAGAAAAAACTCTCAAAATTCATGTGAAACTTAATGAGCAATACTTGCTCTAATTACACATATTTTTAGGCACATTTAATATTACAGGACAATGAAAATTGAAAGTGAAAACCAATGGTTTTCATTCATAGCATTACGAAACCTCCGGGCAGAATCTTCTTCATACCTTGAAGCATGAGGCTCTGTAAAGGAGCTGGACAACATGCCCAATGCTAGTTTTGGAAGCCTGAGGGAATCGTGGCTCCAGTCTCTGCACCACAAAGAGAACCAAGACCTTTCGTGACAGAGCAGATCCATCCTCCAAAGCCAGCAGAACCAGCTTTAGAGCCTCCTCTTGCATTGCTGAGAGTCAGGGGAAAGGCAAAAAGAAAAAGGATGAGAGAAGCCCAAGTAAAATTTTTGCAGTTTCTTGTTCACCTACAATTGGGATAACAGCTAAAAACTCCCACCAAGACACACAAACCCAAAGAGAAAAAAGGGAGTTGAGCAAGAAAGAAGGGCAAAGAGGGAAGGAACCATTCCAGATTCCCAGACTGTGAACTGGGAAAACAGGACATCTTACCTTTAATATTATTATCATTATTTATTATTATATATTATATTGATATTATTACTACTACTACCACCACAACATCTATTTTGGGTATCATCTGATAAGAAGATTCCTGTCTGTACATCTGAGTTTTCAAAGTTTATTGCCTAGAGCCCACATTTATCCCAGAAGAAAAAGCTGACAGGCTAAGGAAGAACATGGTTCATTTCCATGCAAGTAAAAAAAAAGATAAAAGAGGAAAAGAGTGCCCACACCAACCAACCAGGCTGCAGCAGCTCCATTGTGCTAATTTTGCTACGTAACCAACCTTGTCCTTCCCTGAAGTGGTATGAAAATTAGTACCTCAAAATTAGTCTTCATCTGTTTCAGTCAGGAAAAGCTTCACTATTTTTTCTTTAAGAAATTGGCTTCATATTTCAAGACTCAACAAGTGAAGTCTGTATTTTCAATAATGAGACTTCATCTTTTTTAAGCAACATTGATTTCATTTTAGTATTTTAAGCAAAGGAATTGAATTTATAACTGCACAACTTCTTAAAAAGGTGTACATGTAACTGTAACAAATCTATTTCCACAACTGTTTTGTATATTTATTGTTCTAGAGAAGGAAAAGAAGCCATGCCAGTCACTTCCAGTAACCTTATTTTTTCTATAAAGCTCCTCAAGGAACAGCAAGTGAGAAGCAACTGGTCATTTATCTAATGACAAGAAAAGACACCTATTCTGAATTTTACAGAAGACTTGAAAAAGCATTAAAAATACAAGAAAATCCAACAGCAGCAGCCCAATAGATGCATAATTAATTTTGAAGACTACTATTAAGAAATTAGGCTGTTGCTTAATAAAATCACCTGGGCAATTGGACAGCCATCTATCAAGAGCTCAATTCTAAAGTGCTTCTAGTACAGCAGTGATACTGCAACGTCACCTACCTGGGCCAAGGAACTGGCACCCTCTGGCTCTCACAGCAGCCCAGAGGTTGGAAGAGAGCTGCTGAGGGTTTTGATGCTGGAGAATGAGCTCTGTGACTGTTCTTTCACCCAGAGACCGTGCTGCACGCATGGCTCTGATCCGCCCTTCCTCCTCCACCAGCTGGCAATGCACTAATGTCACCAGTTTCCTCTGCATGGGACGACTCAGCACACTCTGAGTAGTACTGTTAAGACCCACACCTTCAAAACAAAATGAAACAGAATAATAAACTACCTCATATTCCTCTTCTTGTGCCAGTCTTCAGTGACTGCATTGGACAAGTACAAACCTAGCTCTCCTGGTGTCCATTTTGTCAAAGGGAAAACTAGTCAAGGCATATCAGAAGTTCATTGCACTTGTTTTACTTGGCAATAAAAGCAGTTCTCTGGTAGTCAGCTTCCCCACAGGCCTCATCTTGTGATTGACTGATCCTGCTTCTTATGAAGATGGAACCTCTAATGAATCCTTTCCCCATATTGGTAGTTTGTCCCACACCCTCCTACACAGATTGCCAGTTCATCCCTTTTCATGGGCTTTAGGGATCACTAGGACGTTTGTTTGTTTTAAAAACACATTTAGTTTCCTGCCTACATGTGGTACCTCCACTGTTTTGGTTTAGAGCTTACATGAGCCCTGGACTGCTTAGGTGATGTTTAATTATGTGCCAAAACTCTGAACCACAAACATGCTGAAAGCCACCTAATTCAGGTTAAAGCAACAAGTGACTCACTAGACAGACAGCTGCCATGCTGAGTGTGCTCTACAGCCAGAGCTTGTCCACTGGGCCACCAGTTCCCAGGCTGACACTGCTGTCACACTGCACTGGTCACAAAAGATTCAGACAGCTTCTCAAAAAAACCCCATTTTTGATAACCTAATGACCATGATGCTCAACTCCACTACTTGGGCTGACAGACTGTCCAAATCTAGCATATATGATATATACAAAATCCATACTCTTCAACACAGTGCAGGTTTGCTAACTTAGAATTACCCAGATTAACCCAGCTTTCGTACATGACCTTGGATTAACAAGGTATTACTTCTAATTTTCCTTATCTATTTTATATGCAGTAACTTTTTTCATATCAGTTTATTCATCCTCTACAGAACAGCTGCATCACTACAGTTATCACAAAACAGAGCTGAAAAATAAAAAGGCAAAATTATCTATTTTTACTTATTCTGCAAAGATCAAATGAAAGTTTGTCTCAACTCACTACGCCATGGTCCAACACCTCATCTTTTTCTCTGAATTATTTTTGATACCTCTCAATCCTAAATCCCCATCCCTTCCATGATAACATAACCTTAATGTTTAATCTGTTTCAATTTGTTTCTAAACAAATTTATATCCATTTTTCAAACACACTAACTAATAATTTGGATAGTTTGATTTGCATCTTATTTGGTTTTTTGGTTTCATTTTCCAAGGAAGCAATGCAGGAACTACCTCTTGCACTGCTGAGTGGTTTGAGGTACAATGCCAGTTCTTCCACACATTTCTTGCCCTCCTCATAATGCTTGGTATCTTCAGCTCCACTGCATAAAGTAATTGGCTGCTGCTCAGGAACCTAAAGAGAAATGACATGTACATCTACTATGAATATATGCATAAATAAATGGCAACCATGCTTATAAACAGTTATTACTACAGCATATTTCCTGTTTTGTTCTCCTGTGATTTTTCTATATTTCCAAGCATTTTTCAGCTTATTTACTCAACAAATAGCATAAAAAACCCCAGTGAAAATGAAAGTAAAAAGACGATTTATGTTCCATAGACTTCTTTTACTTAGTAGCTGAAAGGAACTAGAAGCAGAAGGCTTAACACAGCACTTCCTATAAAAGTTTGGCTAAAATAGAACACATTGAAACATCCTCAAAGCTGATTGGCCAAAAAACTCGGGGTGGGGAAATTATGAGAACCCTGGTCTGCCAGTAAGTACAAATTTGTACCTACGGCCTCACAGCTCTAAAAGTATCCAGGGATAAGAGACTGCAGCTACTTAAGATTAGTGGAAGAAAGACTTAGCAGCAAATACACTAAGACACCCTTGGAACATATTCTGACTAGATCCAGTTACAAAGCAGCATGACCAAGTGATCCTATGTAGCGCATGTGAACACACCCCGTGAGCATTTATCTGATGACAGACCAATTACATTCTTGGAGTTTTGTGTTGGTTTTTGGTCAGGTAACATTTCTTTCTTCAGGATTTTTCCAAGGGATTTGCACTTCCCCCCCTCTCCCCAAATTGTAATTTTGTTTCTACTTTCCTCTTGGTAAATTCTTAAAGCTTTCATTGAATTTGAGGGTACAGTATAGCACTGTATTAACACTTTTCAACATCACTGTTCGGCAGTCAGTCCAATGTGACAGTACAGAGAATAGGAATTCCTCAAAAGACTAAGTACAAGAACTTTTTCTATTTGCTGTCAAAGTGCAAATAAATCTCAGACCTCTATTTCCAAGTCAAGCCCCATCCCAGTGGCAACAACAGCATGCTAATCCCACATAGCTGCTTACAGGGACCAACCCAGGCCTTCAATCTGAAAGCAAAAGCCTTTAATGCTTCAGTTAAATACAGATACAAACCTGTTTACCTTCATGTGTAACCCAGGCATGGCAAGAGCAGCATTATGATGCAGCACCAAATCAAAGCAGCAAATATGTATAAAATATATATATACACACATGTGTATGGTTGCCATCACCAGTGTGAACAGGTTTCCTATCAATTTTAACAGAAAGCAAGGCTTCAGCCACATGATCACATTTCTCCTTAGACAACAGCCTCACCACGCTCAGTTTCTATTTGATACATAGAGCAAAATAAAGAGTTACTATCTTGCTTTTCCAACAGGTAACAAAGAAAAGCCTCAGAATGCAACATATCAGCTGCAATTAACATAGTATCATCCCCAAACTAACATAAACTATAAAACAGAGGCTGTGTCTGATCTAGGCTTTGGTTCCTACTGAAGAGAAAAATGCAAGTTCAATCACAAGACAACCAGGTTAGCCTCGATACTTATCACTGATGGAAGTGAACTTGCAATGTTCTGTGGGGTTTTGGTTTTAAATTTGGGCCAGCATTTGTTTGGGGTATTTTGTTTATGAGTTGGAGGGTTTTTTGTGCCTGTAAGCAAGAACATTTTCAGCAGCAGGAGATTTTGCTACTCTGTATGTTACAGTGGTCAGCTGTAAACTCACAACAGCCTAACTGAGTGGTTTCTTGGGATTTGGGAAACTCCTGCAATATTGGCCTGCACCTTAACAGAATATTCCACACCTCCTTTGCAAAGGCACTGCCATTGCAGCAGTCTGCTTCCACCAAGGAAGTTACATAGCAGAACTGCCTTACTGAGCAAATGACACACCTCAAGCATGTGCCCAGACACTGCACTGTCCTTGCCCTCTTTACTGCAGTCATATATTTGGTACAAATTCCACCTGGCAGCGCTGACAACCAAAACAACGACAGCACCACAACCCCCAGCAGACAAAGGGGGCTTGGAACAGACGTGGGACAGGAAGCCACGTTCAGCCCTGGATTTTGACCCTGAATTGAAAGTGGGTTTAGCACACATTCAAAGCAGTGGTTTGGAATGCCAGACACAGCACAACTCCACCAGTGAGACACAAGGACTGTCTAGCAACTAACAGAAAGCTTCCCCCTCCCCCATGGAAAAGCTGGCACAGAAAAACTTCCAAGAGCTAATCAAGCTATTCAAGCACTATCTGCATATTGTTCCCATTCCTTCTGTTTTGAAGGGAAGCTTCAATGTAAAAATCTAAATGCTTTGTACAACTGTATTGTTTGTAAAATGAGCCCAAAACAGATTAAATTTTCATTTGAAGCTGGAGTAAGTGTAGTACTGAAGAGTAAAACAACATTTTTTTTTCTGTGGTTTTCAGGAGTGCTCAGGAGAAGACAATCTATTTGTCATGCACACATACTTCACTGAGTGCACCTCACAATAAAATCTACAAGTAATTTTCATTTTGCTGATTCTATTATATGCACTTCCAAGACATTTAATATTTTAGGGTTAGAATGACTGTAAGAATATCATCCACCAAGAAAAAATCATAAAGACGTAATTCATAAAAGTGACAGGAAATGTGAATTTTGACTTTGGCTCCATCAGGGAATTGCTGAGAGACAAGTGAGAAATAATTCAACTCGAAAGCATTTTCACTTCCCCTTCCCAAAATACCCTTTCAATAGCATGGATGACCCTATGGTCACTGCTGTTTACAATGCCTCTCAGGAGCCTCAGAATAGATGGCCCACAGAGTGAGCTCATTATTTTCACCCTCGTTCCATATTCCCTTCTCTCAAACATCACACCCTCATGACAGTTTCCACTGTGAATATATTCACATAATGTAATCAACACCTCCCAAAGGAGATGAGAGCAAGACAGGAAAAATGATCTCAGACACTTAATTGCTTTAAATTTGTGATGGTTTTGTGTGTTATCTGCTTTGGCAATGACAGCAAGTATCCTGGCAGTGGAATGTTACCCATCAGCGTGGTTTGTGGCTGTGGAAGAGACAGGTTATGACAGCATAAGGAAGGGGACTGGAAAAGAATGCTAAAGGATCATCTCATACAAGGCAGTGATTTTGAATTGGTGATTTAGGAGTAATTTGATGAAGAAAGCTTGAGTTGTCAGTAATTACCATTAGACATCTAATTGCACAGAATGAGAACATGTTAAACAGACCAAACTCCTTTTTGTATGGTTTGAAAACTGTTTCTAGCAATATTTCCTTCCCCCTCCCTGCAAAGGAATGATTTGCTTCCTGCCAAAAGAAACCAAAGTCTACCATCTTCAGTTCCTCAAAACTTCACATTAAAGAATTTTTTTCACAGATAATTCCTCTTTTGTGGCACTTCATTTCAACAAAAGTTAAAATAAAAAATCATCAAATGTACCTCTAATAGCTCTGCACTCACAATTTTCCACTTTTGAAAGGGCTGTGAGTTAAGATCATCCAGCTTCTCATCATGTACAGTTCCAATGTCTAGAATCATATTTATCATGTCCAGCAGGAGACTATGTCAAAATTAAAGCACCACAGGCATTTCTGCCTATCTACATCACCTGTTTGGAATGTGCATGCTGCTGTTTCATGGGTTAAAAAAACAGGAGGGAAGAGCTTAAATGACAGATCCATTATTAGGTACCTTCAAAACATGAGCCAGGCGAACGCTTAAAATAGTTACATGTAGTGAGTAATATGTGGATGCTTGAATAGCTCAAATTCAAACCCTTATCCCCACAGAAACAAACTGAAGTGACTCCTTTACCCAGGAAGTCTAAGAAGCAAGGTATCCTAGAATGCTTTGCTGATTTGTGTCCAAGGCCATCATGTCTCCCTTCCCTCACAGCTCCTGCTTAGGTACTCAGCTACATCCAGCCTTCCCAGGAATAATAATTCTCATCCAGCCCGCAGGATCTCTTTCCTCCCCTCATTTCATGCAACAAAACCTATCTAGCTATGTTCTGAACTACCAAACCAGAGAGGCTGTGGACAGCCCATCCCTACAAGTGTCTAAGGCCAGGCTGGATAGGGCTTGGAGCAACCTGGTCTAGAGGAAGGTGTCCCTGCCCAGGGCACAGGGCTAGAGAAGGAGATGGCTCTTTAAGTTCTCTCCCAAGCCAAGCCATTCTATGGCCACTGCCTTCCAGAACAGCCCCTATAACCAGTTTTGATGTGCACCATGCCACAGGGGAGCAGGTAGACATCTGAATCTGCAACAGTTAGTTTTCACACCATGGGTAGCTATAGCCTGAGCAATGGGTTTCATTTCAGAAAGGAGTGGGGAGAGGGAAAACTGAGAAACAGTGTAATTCAAGTAAGAAACCAACTCTTTTCACCGTTAGAGTGACAAAATCTATCCAGAGAGAGAATGCTACTGTCAGAGAAATACGTTACTGCTTTCCTGGGTGACTGTGTAACAAATTCAGTCACCAGTGTTTTCCCCAGAAGTACAGCCCTGCTTATTTCATTCTCTGTACTTGTGCAAAAGCCAAAGTGACTTGCCCTGGAATCCTGTCACTGCTGCCCGTCACAGCAGAATAGATTTATTTCTTTAAACTGCTTGGTCTCCTCCTCCACCTCCAGCAAAAAAAAAACAACAAAACACTTAACAAGTATAAATGTGTGAATTCCTCAGAAGTCACTCCAAAGGGAAAAGAACAAACTGTTCTTCCCCCTCACAGATTAAAGCTTTAGTTGGGCTTTACTGTAGTTCCTTCCAAAACAAAACCTGTTTTTTTGGAATTCAGCATTTACAAATGAAGTATTACAGATCTCTGTGGACTCAGGTTAAGTTATACAGAGGTTTGTTGGAGATCAAGAGACACTAAGGACACATACACACTCCTGAAACTAAACCCAGAAGTGGAAAAGCAAATGGAATTGGTTTCAGCTGAAATTGACACTGCTCATGCTTTGAAAGCTGGATTGCTGCTCACAGACCATTTTTGCTCAAACAGCAGAAGAGTGCACTCCCTTAGTGGGACAGTTCAAAACCACTAGTTTGTCTAAAGGACCTTTTATTTTTAATTTGTCCTTAAGCAAGCCTTTTTCTGTAAAAAGATTTTAAGAAATGGCCTTAGACAGTCAATTGGAGAATAGAAATTGTTGCCCTGTCCTTCACAGGAAAGTAGCTGTATTTTCTAGTAGTCCAGTGTCTGGTAAACACTACAACAGCTGCCAGGACAGGATAGGGAAGAAAAAGGAGAGCGAGTTACACACATTTCATTCCCATGTTCATTGAAATTAGGAGCTGGCAGCGAAGGTGGTTCAAGCTTCTCTTAAGGGGAAAGCTACTCAGTAATAAATATCCAGCTACGATTATTACAGGTTATTGTTACAGGTAACAGAATACTGGGAGTAGCAAACAATCAGAAATGAGCGGCAATGAACTGGGGTGGGAATAATATATCTTTCAGTGGCATTTGCAGAGCTCTCGAGACAAATACTATACTATAAAGCCTTTGTTCATACCTCACACATATGGATAAGTAAACTCTGGGTGGCTAACAAGTAAAACCAGAAAAAATTCTCAGTTACCTACACAAAGCAGGGTGGGTTTCCATCTCAATCCAGAGAATCTTGTTTTCATAAAAATTTAAATTCTGGCAGAGGTCAAACTGAAGCTATCATACAGCTTTTCAAAAAGCTTAACAAATGCACACAAAAGAACCAAAAGTGCATGGGTAAGACATTGATCACAAATGTGAACACTTAGATGCAACCAGAAATATTCAAGAGACTGCAGAGAGGAAGGATGAATATATAAGAGAGAAAGAGAATAAGAATTTTTTTAATGACATCACAGATTTCACACTACTTGGAAGCTCTTCAAAGATGGCAGCATATCACAGGAATGGGAGTGCACAATCTCACTGCTTCCTCCTGCAGAGCAGGATGAGTCACTGAGCACAGCCAGAAACACCATTTGATTTTGAGCTTCTGGAATAACCTCTATGCCATACACCATGAGAGAAACAACAAATTAGCCATATTACTTGATAAATTAAGAAGTAGCAAAAGCACACCTGGACCTGTGAGCTGCAGTACCTAATATAAAGCAGCAAAAAAAGCATCTCTCTTTTCTCCACACCTTTTACAGCTCTTCCACAATTCTTTCCCTTTCTCCAAAGCACGGCTCTCACTGAAGACTCTGCTGCATTTAATTTCACTTATACTAGACACTGAAGCAGTACAAAATAAAACAGTAACCCCTTTATGGTAACTGCATCCCATCTACATTTTCATTCTTCACCCCTAAGTTAGACAAGATTATCCCTCCTCTCCTAAGACCACAATCCTGTCCACAAGCCTTGGAAGGTGTGGGTCACAGGGAACTACCTGAGACCTAACATTGATAAGCTTTTGCCAGCCTAAGTCTGTGCTGCAACTGAACAGGGTGATCCTGCTTTCCACACATCCCTGCCCTTTCTTGGGGCTGTTGCCAGTACCAAGTGCCACTCATCCCCATAATATCACCACTTGAACTGACCTACCAGTACCTATTCCAGCCAAAAAAGGAGACTCAAGCCGGCTTCCCTCCACCACCAATATGGATTTAGAGTTACATGTCATCTCAGAAAGTTATATTTCCATTGTGTAATTTCAAGTAAGGCCGTATAAAGGCTGCTGCCAGGGAGATCTGTCCCTTTACATTTCTCTCCTGCTTTTGGGACAACCGACCACAGGTCTTACAGGGTGAATGCAGTAAAGCACATCACCCACCACAGACAAATATCTTCCCACAAAATAAGCTCACTGATTCAGCTCATTCTTTTGGCAGAGCATGGCTAGGTAAGAGTCGAGGAAGAAGGAAGGAAACACAACAAACTCATTCTGGTGACAGCTCATGGAATTAGATGCAACAAAAGTCATGGTCATCAGCAGAATAAAGATTTAAACTACCGTTCCAGGCACCTTTACTACTTCTTATAGCCATCTACAAAAAGGTAGATGCCTTCTCTTCACATCATTAAGACAATATCATATTCTTTATTATTTCTGACTTGTCCTCCTAAAAGAAGAATACCTGAACAGTTTTAGAAAAAAAAATGCACAGATACCTGAGCGCCCACAAGCTGCAGCAAGGCTGAGTTCACAGGAAGGAGTTCAATGTCGGTGTTGATAGTGGTCTGGTCAAAGGGACATGCCTTTCTGTGGAGCTTGTTGAGGCACATCTTGCAGACAGTGTGGCCACAACCCAAGCTGATGGGCTTCCGGATCGTTTCGTCGAAAGTCTGTGTGCAAATCGGGCAGGAGAGGAAATCCGTCCATTGTGGAGCTTGTACAGGCATTGCTTCAGGAGTTAGTTGACAAGACAAAAATCTAAAGCACAGATTCCACTGGAATCAAAATCTTGCAAAAAAGTCTGTTTGGTTTTAAATATCTTCTGTAAGTACAGACAGTCTGCACATAGTGTGAAACATAACCTAAAAGAAAACAGAAACACAGAGTTAGCATTCTGTACCAGAACAGGCACGTGAGCTCCTCTGTGCTAGGGAAGTAGCACTCATTGAGGTGCAGCTGAACTAGGAGTGCAGTTCTGACATTAAATACAGGACTGAGTCACGACTTGCTTTAATTCCAGCTCTGGAAAAGCCAATGTAAACCATTTCTGCTGTTATACAGAAAATATTTATATTAAGATAAATCACAGAAGATAACTATCACATTGAAGCTATAAGACTAATTAGCTTTGAGTTTTTATGTTCTCTCTTTATAAGTGAGCAAATTGACATCAACAAAACGTGAATAAAAAAGACAATTCCACTAACCTACTTTTGTACAATATCTACAGTAAAAAATATTTAAATAATTTTGCTTAGACAAGGCTTCATCAAAAGCCTCTATCACAAGGAACCTTTCCTCAGAGTCCAGTGGGCTCTGGATTGGCACACAACAACTCTGGAAAGGTGCGAGCTGCCCAGGCCTCGAGGTGGGTGGGATAAATGGCTCAGGTCAGACAGACACTGCAGTACAGCTCTCACACATCACTCAGTGATCACTCAGACACAGCCTGCTATGTACTGAGCTGTATGGTACCACATGCACCCATCCAGACACGCCTCAGTTACCCTGGGCACCCACATACACTCCTGCCCTCTGTCTGCCATCCCAGCACCTCCACCCTTCAAATGCTGGATGGCCACCTCTAGCTGGCATTTATGAGTGGATGACTGAGAATTGTTCCTTAACTGGTCCTTTTGTAGCCCCATTTATATCATTCACTGCCTGCCTAGAGATTATATTGATAGAGAAAGCAATGTCTTTGCTGTGAAACCACACTGAAACTACAAAAGAAGAAAAGCTGGAAGGTCTTTGTTGCTCGGCACTTTCATATCGAAACACTAAGAAGATCAAAGTTACTCGTTATAAGGAAATGGGAGATTAAGATAGCCCTTTGAGACAGAAAAAAGCAGAACACATATGAGGAGAAGTGCAGAAGAGTAGATGGATCACGTGACATGAAAAAATCATTATCAAAAATAAAAACAGTAATAAAATAATTTCTGATGTCTGGCTTACTTTCATCAGTGCAGTCTGGAAAAACAGCAACAAAAAAAGCACAAGTCACTGATTCACAACCAATTTTTCCAAATCAAGCAGCAAAATGACAACAAAAACCTCACCCTTACCACCAATATATAAGTGGTTACATTTCCCACACACCACTGGCTTCATTTTCATAGCCCTTTGAGACAGCTTGCTTGCTACTATCTGTTCTGAAAGAAAGTTCTTCCATAAGCAAAATACCAACTTTTTATCAAATTTTAAGCTAAAAAAAGGTTACAGTTAAAATCTAAATTCTGAAGTCAAAGAGATAAACTTTATATCAGGACCTGTGCAATTCAGAGTCAAGGCATTTTCCAAAGAGAAAAAAAATCTAATGCTAAAATAATGACTCTGAAAAGCCTCTGACACGTTTTTTTTTCTGGAAAAAAGGCTTATTTTTTTTTTCAGAATTTAGTGCAATGTTGTTCACAGTTAACATTATTTTGCCAAGGTAAACAATGAAGTGTTACTCGTTAAGCTTTTAGCTGAGTTTCATCAAACACTTAACCTTAGCTCTAAAGCTAATGAAAAGGAGTTGTACTACTATGATCCTTCTGAGTCACTTATAACTTAGGATGCTTTATGATTCTAGGGAAAAAATAACTATTTCTCTCTTCAAAAGACAATATCCAATGGCACACAGCCTCCAGCTCCCAGCCAATAAGGAATTAAAAAAAAAAATAAAAATCAATATTACCCAGGCAGAATGGTACAAGGAAGAGGCACCACATGTGGCTAACCCAACCACCACCATTGCACAACAATGTCAAGGTAATTCAGGGCTTCCCCTTCCAAAATACCTCTTTAATGGCAAACCAGCCTTTTTTTTTCCCATCTTGTCAGCATAGAGCCCAATCATTCCTATTACTAATCACCACAACCCAAATGAAATCTTCTATACCTTTAGGTTATTTCACTGAGAGATGATATCCTAAACCATTCAGCAAATTTATTTCCAAGCCTTCCCTAGCTACCTGCCCTCTTATATACTGAGTTAACTTTGGTAACAAGCATTCAAGCTAGAATTATCCTTTGTAAATTAAATCTACAAAAGAAACTACCCAGAAACTCCACAGATATCCTTCTGCAAAGAGCAGTACACAGCTTGGTAAATCTCTATGTACGGCTGTGCTATGAATATCCTTTGAGGATCAAAATTTCAGAGCTGAATCATAGTTCTTCCTTTTGACCACACTGATATTAGAATATCTAGCAACGATTTCCCACACTCCTCTGCAATTCAGAAACAAACTGAATAGTCTATTTAAAACAAATTATTAGCCAAGCATTCAGGAAAAGAAGTTTATTGACTGAGGAGACTTAAAACCAGAAACTGACATGAAGCTGTACCATCAAGTCTAGAAAGCAGATGTGAATATGGAGACACCACTATCCCAAGCTGTGAACTGGAAGAAAGGAGTTGAATGCAACTTTCACGTTAGTTAACTAACAAAAAACCCCAAATGGTTGTTTTGTTTGTAGCAAAAAACCATGTTGTTGCTACCTGTACCTGTGGCATAATGAAATAGGTCATATTTATTTACAAACTCAACAGTAAAAAGAGAAGTTTGGGGAATCTGGAGATGGACGGAATAATTAGTGGCATCCATGATCCCGTGTCAAGACACGTCCAAAAGGCTGGGGAATAAAGGAAGCAAAGGTTATACACAAGCACAGCTCTCAGAGACTCCACGGTGTCTGAGGTTGTGTCCTGGTGCCTAAGTGCCAAAAGACCACTGACAATAGAACATACAGCTGTGAGAAACCTCAGAAAGTCACCTATTTCAGCAGAGTCTAGTTGCTGCAACAGATGACTAACTGGTGTGATGCAGCCAGCCTTTTCCCCACAGAAAAGAATAGCTGCTGGAACAACAAACACCGTGCTTCTAATGAATCTCCGCAGCAGATCAGCACAAAACCGTGAAAATTCCTCTGATCCCACACAAGAGTGGCACCACAAGGACTGAGGATTCACAAGCCATGGGCACCAAGCCAAGTACTGCTGCTGGTGCCATAGCTTTCCACAGAGATGGTCCCGTTTTCCTGCCAGATCTTCAACACTAGGACAAGGGAGCGAGCCAAGCGCTGATACAATGTAAATCTCTTCCAGGCACAAAGCTTGCAGATGTAGAAACTGAGGCTGTGGAAGAGACCTATGCCTTGTATCAAGGTTTGTGACTCACTATGACCTTGGAAATAACTAGAAAAAAACAGTCTAACTTCAAAGACCCGCTTTAAACAGGAGACATTACAAACGGAAATAAAACAGTAGAAAAAAGACAGTTTCACTACCACTGTCTGCTATTGAAACCATCATCACTACAGGAAGAGAACACTGTGAACACATACAGTAGGAAAAGTATATTCACTTTTATAGTACAATGCTTTTTAAAACATGTTTCTCTTCAGCATTATACCAGAAGTAAGCAAAAAGTTGCAAAATTTATGCGACATAACTATTTAAATAGCCTGCTTCCCCATAATATTGCATCTTTAAACCACCCTCAATTCTAAGTGTTTCATACTCAATAGCTTCTTACACTGTAAAATGTATATCCGTACACATTTCCTGGTGCACGATTGAAGAAAACAGATATGCCAAAACCCAAGAAAGCAAAAACCTAAAACAGTACATAAACTGGAAGACAAAAAGGTGTAATTAAGAGTGAAGGTACCCCAAGACACAGAATCCTTGAATCCTACACTGAAACCAGAGACTGACTGGTTTTGTTATTTCTGAGTTTGAAAATATAAAATACCTGTATGCAAGTCTCATCCTCCCTGTTTAGCCCTGCATAAGCTGTTTTACCCACATCTAGAAGCACCTGGAAAAATTTCTTCTCTCTTCTGGGCCTCCCAGCCCCCAAAAAATCCTTGAAATTCCATCCTTCAACCTGGACTGGAAATGTCACGCTGTAATCCGATCAGTGACCTGTCTCCTCTGGGACCCTGCCAGAGCTTTAGAGAAAGACACGACTATTCCATAAACCACTGGAACAACCACTCAGTCCTTACTCTGCTGGACTACAATGCAGAGGCTGACGTAGTCTCATGTCCAAGCTGTGTTTTGTCTGTGGCAAACCAGAGTCTTCCACATGTCCTTTGTAGATTCAACTCCTGACAAAAAGATGTTTGTAAAATGCAGAACAGTCAGTACCAACATCCACTGGCCTCAAGTTTCACGCACAATGACACAAAGGAAAACTCCTCTGCTTTCAGTTTGAATTAAGCACATTCTCGGAGGGAGTCCTTCTGTGCAGGTTCCAAGCACACCCCAAATTCTCTCACAAACATGTTATTTGCACCCAGCATGCTCTCACATGGACACATCACATGCTGTTTCATCACTACCGAGTTGGCACTGCTCTCTCCCAGCAGCAGTCCACACTAAGTCATGTCACAGTTTGAGCAGATGACTCAGCATACCTAAGGAGCAACCTTGGCTCAGCTCCTGCCAGTTTGGTAGATACAGCTCTTAAGAGCATTACTGACTCCTGAAATTCAGTAGATACAGCTCTTAAGAGCATTACTTACTCCTGAGTTTTACCTATTCCCACAGCATTTCATTACCCAAACAGCATCATCACCTTCTTAACCAAAATTTGGTTAAGCTGAAGCTGTTTCATTTTTGCTGAGTCTTACTCCTAGCTAAACCGAGCAGAGCTTCCTGTCGCAGTTAGCCGTGAACACAAGTAAAGCCTGTTTGTGCTAAGCTTAACACTACAGCAGCTCCTCAGAGCCAAAACAAACTCAGGCTTGCCAGCTGAACTGCTCACGCAGATACAACTCTTGAGTAATCATTATTTAGTATAATAAAGAAAACACCATTTTACTAATTCTTTTAAAGACTCTTACTTCTTGATAATTTACAGTTTTCTGAGAAAAAGTAACCAGGCACTCTTCTCTCTTCTGTGAGACTGGTTCTGTAGTACATTAACTACTTCAAAACCTTTCTGACACTGAGTTTAAAAATAAATCAACAACCTAAATTAAATTAACAGGCAACAATAAAGCAATTCCTAACTCAAGGATTACCAGATACCCAGAGTACAATTCTAGCCAGCAGCTGAACCTCCTCCATTCTTGCCTAGTGCCAAACAGACAAACTTCTGCTGGTGCTTCACGGAACCTTTCTGTTTTCAGCTCCAGTGTGCTCATTTTAATAAACAGAATTTCTGAGGGCACTTAAGTAGCTTTCTTCTTTTCCCTGTGCAAATGCTTTAAAAAGTCCTGAAATTCATTTCAGGGAAAAACTGACCTGACAACCTATGGGAAGCCTTGACCAGCTGAAAATAATGTGTTGTTTTGTAAGCACCCTGTACTGCTAACTTCACGGTTCACAGAAAATGATAAATCATGCTTAGCTACATTTTCCATACCCACTTCCACAGAAAAACCTCTGAAAATTTTCAATTTTAAAGAGAGAAGTAAAGTCCATACCTGATCAGAGAAGAGCAGGTGGAAGAAAAAAGCTTCTTACCTCTGCCTGGGAAACTCCATGAACAACATATACCATAAGCCTAGAAGAGTATATCCAACAGATTCAGGGGTTCTCTCCCCTTCCTGTTTGCTCTCTCAAACTTCTCTCTGGCAGCAAGTGCCCGACTTCCTCATTCCTGCTCCACGCATGCGTGTTGCCTTGCCGGCACACACCCAACAACACTGAACACTGCCACAGCACAGAGCCCCAACAAAGAAATCCCCACCCAACACCAAAACCTGCAAGTCTGTACCTAATGCATATTCCCACCCTTCCTTCAAAGTGTTAGCTGGCTTTAGCAGCTGTATAATAAAGGCAAAGATAAAATAATGAACATCATCAAAACTATATCACAAAGTAACTGAAGCTCAGTTAAATCAGAGTCAAGATCTACTTCCTTTTCTCCTCAGTAATTTTTGACTGTGAAAACACATTTATGTAATTTCAGGCAAAAAACTCTTACTTGGTAGAGTCAGGGAAGTACCTTAGGAAAATGGGGCCAGTTAAGGACAAGATGTTATTCCTTATTTGAAGCTTCCTGCCCAGTAAAAACACAAGGAAAACAAGAAAACCAAACAATCAACATCACTACTCCACCATAGTACCTCCCCAACAGATGCTCTGAAAGCGATTTACAATGATTTAAGCTTCCCAACATCCTGTGAAACAAGACTTCATGTCCTACAGAAAAGAAAACTGTTGAATGAGGTTATTTATGTGGTGTTTAACAGGAAAAACATGGAATGAAACCTGATATATCATTTTTGAAACATGATATATCATTTTCTTGACCCCTATTCCCACCCAACCACCATTAGGGTCACCAACATTAAAAGACAACATGTGCAGATAAAATTTAAGTGTTCTTGCTCCTGCTCTCCAAAATATAAAACGTGCATGTGAACAAAATCAAAAATTTTCAGGAAGATATACATGACAAGCTCCATAATTTCTGGTTGGTATTATACATCCCTTACAGTTTATTTAAAAGAGGAAGTCACCAATTCTTAACAGCAAATAGTTTTATGATCTACCACCCTGAAATTTTTTTCTACCAATAGATGATAAAGTCTAGGGAGTTAACAGCAGACAACAGATCTACAACATATTCCTTTCACTTCAAATTACAAGTTCTTGCATTTGTCAATGAAAACTGTAACCGTAACAAAATTATTAAACCAGTATTTAAAAAACCAAGGAAAAACCAAATAGATTAAAAGAAGAAAGGCAGAAGGCACTTGAAAAAAACCACAGTAGTTTTCAGGACAGGGACTTGGGTTCAACTAGTCAAATCCTCAAGAGCTCTCAACCCTGCTGTCAAGGAGGAAAGCTGATAATTTGCTTTTCCCAGAGAAGACACATGTTTGAAAAAAGCCATGGCAAAGGTAAGAGGACAAGCTTGTAGAAGTCTTCAGATTCAAGGGTACAGACAGATACTACCTCTCAGTGTCAGCTAGAGAAGTCATTACTCTTTCTTTCTTTCTTTCTCATTCCTTCCTAAGATATTCCAGCTGGACTGGCTGCATAGTTGTCCCAGCTAGTTTTAAACATAGATCTTTATTAATAAACACAGGTAGGCAGAAATGCGGGTGGACAGCAATTACCCAACCAATACCTCATTTTAACTCAAACAAGGCAACAAATCAGCCACACAAACAGCTTGTCTAAAGTAACTCCAAGCAGTAGACTTCAGGAGAAGAAAGCAATTGAAGTGAGTAGTAGGATCACCAAGACCAGCATTGTCCTTTTCCATGCAAGAATAATCTACAGTCACCTGGCTACTACTACTACAGGTATCTGGTAGCTGAAAATGAAAAGTAAGTTAAGGAAAGGAGAGGGGAAGATCTTGGTGAGATCTTAGTGAGACACATCAGCAATGCTGTGTCCAGGTCTGGGCTCCTCAGGACAGGAGAGCCCTGGAGCTCCTGGAGCAGGTCCAGCAGAGGCTGAGGAGATGAGGAAGGACATGAAGCAGCTCTCTCACAAGGAATGTTTGAGGGACTTGTGGCTGTTCAACCTCGAGAGGAGACCCGGCTGAGAGGGGCCCTCATCCCTGTCTGTCCCTGTCTGCAGGGAGGGCTCAGAGGCTGGACACAGCACACTGCTCCCTGGAAGCAGCAGTGGGACAAGAGACCATGGGCAGAAATGGATGCCAGCAAGTTCCACCTGAACATGATGAGGAACTCCTTTCCTGTCAGTGACCAAGCACTGGAACAGAGACCAGAGAGGGTGTGGAGTTTCTCTCACTGGGGATATTCCAGACCTCCCTGGACACAATCCTGTGCCATGTGCTCTGGGATAACCCTGCTGGAGCAGGGAGGTGGGACCCGATGGCCCACTGTGGGCCCTTCCAACCTGATCCACACTGATTCTCTGAAAATACCCAAGCTGTAAACAAAGAGCAAATCACAGCCATTACCTACAAGCATGATACTTCAAAAGAGGTTTAGCACAGCAGTAACAGAATGTAATCACTCTGAATAAAGTAATATGTGTTAACCACCTTAGCCTTGTGAGGACTCAAGCATCCAGACTTATCCTTGCATTCTACAACCAAGGAAGACAGATAATGAAACTTTACCTGTTCAGCATTTCCAGTGCATTTTAGAGCACACTTAGAATGGGACAAGTTCAAAATACTCCACAGAAAGTGCTCTCCATGCCTATACTTTATATCTACTAAGGGCCTAAGCCTATCCTAACCAAATTCCCTTCCTTCTCACATACACTTTTAAAATATTCCCAAAGATGTTCCAGATCTGTTACATGGTTCAGAAGTACTGGTAATAAGGGGAAAAATGTGGGAAGCACAAAAGAAGGAACTTCAAGGCAGATACTTTTAGCATCAGTAGACCTGTCAGGTTTTTAGGTGTACTTTCATAAGCAGTGTATTTGGGCACAACCAGGGCAACACAGACATTTTATGTATTTCTTCATTAATGGAAGCCATCTTGAAAGTACTGACTAAATTTTAACTACCTACCTAAACACTATCAGCAATCCTAACAATAAGGATGACTACACTAACAGGTTGGAATGATGAGAGTAGGTGAAACGGAATAAGGAATATGAGCAATAATTTCTGGAATTGTTACTTTATACTAAATCCACACCAAAATGATCTAATTTCAAAAAAAAGGCTTAATTTAAGTAATGTTTAATGGTGCAAGTTATGCAAATACAGTCAAAGCCATCCTTTCAGCTAACTGTGGTTCAGCACCAAGTGAAGTACAGTCCAGAGAATGCTCTAGCAGTCCATAACTCCCATCACCCAACCGCCCCTAGAACCTACCTGCAAATAAGGAAGCAACTGTAAATGTACAATAGTTGATACAAAAATAACTTACAGGGCTCAAACAAAACCAGATATACTTCTTTGTTGAGTCCTGTAATAGCTTCACTTGCAATAACAGCAGGAATATTACACATCTGTGAAACTTATGTTCTTTATCTTATTCTACCTGTTTCCATGACAGACTTCTGTGTTTTAATAACACAATCTAGTCTACACTACAGCTCAGGAGTCATCCAAGGTCAAGAGGTAGTGGTGGCAGAAATGGCACTGTGCCTGGAGAATTTCAGCTGTCTTGCTAACAATTTTATAAATAAAAATTAGCTAGTCAACACACTGTACAAGATTTTCTCCACTCCTCTTAATTTCATGATGTAAAAATCCAAACACTATTCAGCACTGACAAGCCTGCTCAAGACTTTTAGGCTGTGTTAAATTACCATTCACACACAGCTTAAAGTCTTTAAGTAGCAGCAGGAGAGGTCACACAACTGTTGCTGAAAAGCAGGTTAATTCAGGTAGGTCTGACTCAGAATGTAATTGAGCCTCACTTGCTTTAAATTATACTGGCAGCCGGTGATTCAATTTGTAGCACTGCTAAAAAAAGCAGTTCCACAGGCCAAAAATAGCCTGAGGCAAGGTACTCCTTTTGAATTAGACTCCTCATGCAACCTTCAATTACACGAAAAAAAATCCCATCCTTAAATATTTTGCAGCCTTGGTGTCAATCTCACCTTCTAGATTTATAAAAATAGAATATTTTCTTTACAGCTTAACAACATCATTAAAAGTTGTGTTAGTTTAACCCAATCTGGCTTTTAGTGTGGGCAGAGGAAGCCAGAGGCTGCTTCTGAAAGAGAAGCTCCTCAAAATTTCTACTATGTCCAGCAGAGCCAATCCCTAAAGGCTCTGACGACGGACATATTGGCTGGCCCAATTTGGAAAGTTAGCAAGGCCCCTGTGATGACATATTTGAAACGAAAAAAGGGAACTCAAATCCTCTTTCTTCTGCCTCTCCGAGGGGTGATGAGTGGGGTCACTGTGCCCCTTTCTGGCACGGCCGTCAGGGCCACGCCGCCGGGGGAACCATCCCGGCACCATGAGCAGCCACGCAGCCGAAACCACACGGCCAGGGCCAGCGCCGGGAGCGGCCGGGGGTAATCCCCAACGGAGACTGGGAGCAGCCGGGGCCTGGAGCGGCCACTGCCATCCCAGTGCCAGGATCAGTGATGCGGCCGGGACCACGTGGCCGAAACCATTTGGGCAGGGCTTGCCATGAGCTTGACCTGCTAACACTTCTAACCAGCCATGCTGTGAACAGAAGGGCAGAAGTGGCGGCAGCAGCAGCTTTTTCTTTTCTGGTGCCCTGCATGAGGAGAGGCGCTGAGTGGAGCCGGCAGCCGGCGTGGCTCACGTGGTGCCACATGATCAACATGGCGAGCAATTCCTGATGTGCTTCCCGGACGGAATCAACCTTTCAGCGCTCCAACACGGCGAGCAATTCCCGATGTGCTTCCTGGACGGAATCAACCTTTCAGCCCTGTGGAACTCTACATAAACTTTTCAGTTGATAGAATTTGAGAACAAACGAACTTACGGACACCAATTCTCTCTCAAGTCAGAGAAAGGGAAAAGGTGAAGACATGTGAGAAGAGCAACATGGCAACACGAAGGTCGGTGAAAAGGAGGGAGGGGGACGAGGAGGTGCTCCAGGCATCTGAGCTGAGATTCTTCTGCAAGCTGAGGGCTATAATACAACAATCATGAAGTGCATGGGGAGATGCAGAATTCACCCACAGCCCCTGAAAAAAAAAAGGTGCTCACACCGGAGTGTGTGGATGTTGAAAAGCTGTAATCTAGTGGGAAACTTGAACAGAGGCAGAGAGAATCCTTGCTTCCAAAGACAGAGGAAGAGGACACTTGGTTTTATACTAGAACAGCTGATCCTTAAAAACTATACCCCACAAATTAAATGGCCTATGGAAAACGGTTGTGGGAAGACTGCTTTGCCCCTGGGAGTGAATCAGTTGCAGCAGGTTGGGCAGGACTGCTACTTGTGAAAATTAGAACCACATTTGAAACGTTCACAGGGACCTGCCTCCCATGGAATGGACCTCACAGCATAACAGATGAGACTCCTTTCCCTAAATAAACTGAAGGAAAGGTTTTTAGAAGTGACAAACTGACTACAAACCCCATATTTTGCCTCCATGTGCTGTCAAGGAAGGGAAAAGAAAGGCTGGGGGGGGAAAGGTATTCTAAAGGTTTCTTTCAGTTCTCATTATCCTCATTTAATTTAAAGGTATAAACTTTTTTTATACCTTTTCACTTTTAGGCCTGTTTTGCCCTGAGACTGCTTTCTCCTAATCCTTGTCTCATCCCATCAGCCTTTTAGTTGTTCTTTCCGCCTCCTCTGCTCAGCTATAGCATAGGAGAATAAGTGAATAGTTTTTTGGGGGTTTATTTTGGCTTCTAGCCAGTGCAAAAACCATGAGGTACAAAAGTACCCTCAGTTTAAGTGAGCGGAAACAAAAGGCTCAAGTCTCAGGGTTTCCATTAAACACCTACTGTTAAACCAGTAACTAACATTTCAAGCTTAACCACAAAAAGAAAATGAAAGCTCTTGTCTTACATTTCTTTTTTTTTTTTTTTAATAGAGCAAAAAACTTAAGATACTCATGTATAAGAGAAAAAATCCAACCCCCAACATATCACTGATCTTCCTGTCAGTAACGGATAAGAGGTAAATTTTTTTCTCCAGGAGCCTGAATTCAACAGGGAAAAAGAATATCCTACATCCTCTTATAAAGAGGTTTTGAATCATAACCCTAGTTATAGAAGTTTAAAGTTAGATAACTTGAAAATAATTCAATCAAGAAGGCAAAATGCAATAATCCTAGGAGTAACCTACCAAAAATCCAGTGCCAACTTGATGAATTCTGCTGCTTATGACTTATGAAAACAGTTCTCCTTCAAACATAGAAAGTTGTCTTTTAAAAGAAAGTCCTTTTACTTACTGCTTACTTTGCACGAGACTTATTCTAAATGGAGCAGTCCAAAAAGAAGATTTTTTCTCATTCCCAGTCTTCAAAGACATATTCATCTCTAAAAACATATTATGACTATATTATTGCAGTATCAGCAACCAGAAAAATGTAAAATAAAAAAATGGGATACAATCTATCTCACAAACTACTGCCAGAGCTGTGTTACTAAAAAGTACACAGATCTCCACAGCATGCTGAACCAGCTTAGCTTTTTAAAAGGGAAGGGTAAACTTGTACTAATGAACTTCATTCACAGAAATTTAGACTTCACTCCAGGACAACTAAGATACCAGACTGATAAGGTTTACCTCGTTTGGTATTTTAAGATAGACTGAAATACGCTCAGAAAGAAAATAACGGTAGCTGCAAAATCAAGCAACTGTACATCATTTGGGTGATTTAATTTCCATTAACAATCTCCTTGAAGCAGCAACAGCTCACCATGAACTTTTAATAGGCATTGTCTCAGACTGCTATGAGACTACAAGTGTTTGAGCCTTGACACACCCCGACTGCAGTGCACCTTTTCCAGTACCTTGAGAGTATATCTGATCCATGTTTTACAGCTAATGGCACACATGGACTACTCAGAAAGATCCTGCCATTTTTCAAACTTCCTACTTCTAAGAGTCTTAAAAATAGAACTTGGCTGCCCATTGTACCACTGTTGCTGCAGTCCAAGCCACGACAAATGACAAGCCAGCTACGTACAGCCAATATTTGAGTGATCTGGTGATTTAAATTTCCTCTGACTTGTGTTGTGTAAGTCTGGTTAAACAGCAGGTATCCAAATAAATTATAAGGTACAGAAAAAGAAAACTAGGCATTGAAATGCTTACCACCCATGCAGTCCCTTTACACATGCCTGTATTCAGCCACTTAGTGCTTTTGGAATTAATGCAACGACAGTAAGCTAAAACCTAATGACAAACAATTCAAAAGAGAAAATTCTAAAAATGGCTAAGCCAAAGGCAGCTGTAATAGCACTAATGAAGCCCTCATAACTGCACTGGGAATTATCCAGCATGCAAAACCTTATAAGAACAAAGTATTTAAGTGTATTTATTAGAATACTCGAGTCACTGGATCGCCATACGCTTACTGTCCATTTTTATTCTGTAATAAAAAGAATATTAAGAATAAAAATATTTACATAGCAGCTTGTCACATCAGCATCACTGACTATTCCCACTTCTCAAAAGCTACACTAAGTTTCTGAAGCTACATTAATGAATTATCAGATATGCTTGAAGGAAAGGATTGCTGTCACTCACTTCCCCTTCCTGAAGGCTCCCAATTACTGTCATATGACCTGGTAAATAAGCAAGGGCTTTTTCCCCCCACCCCCTCTCCCGGGGAAGGACAAGTCACATTTTTATTTATCAGGTGAATACCTGTATTACTCACAGGAAGACACTGTAGCATGTTGGTTTCTTGTTTTTTTTTTCAATTGAGATTTTAGCTAAAACATACCTGTGACTGTTTAATACCTGGTGACTAATCCTGACTCTACACCCCTTTCCTCTCCCGTAGTGCCCAGTGTGATAGCCACATCATCACATCCTCACATGCCAATACCAAGGATTTCTGTGGAAACCTTTCTTCCTGCTATGTCCTGAAATCACTCACATCACCCCCAAGCTTCAATTTGACAGAGCTCAAGTTCTGTTCTCAACTGGTCTAGTGAATCTAAAAACTCATATAAAAACTGCTGTGAGCATACAGTTCTCCTCAGAAACACACCCACAGACATCCCCACCCAGTGCTTGAGTGCTGTTTTGTTGGAAGCATTCGTCAGAAAAGTTCCACCGAGAAAGGAGTGACCAGAAAAGATTACTACAGTTCTCTGCTTGCTGAATTGATGTAAATCCTCAGATTTACAGAAAATCACAGGGAAATGAAGACATTGACAGTTAGGTTATTCTGCTTTAACTGATCAATTTCCTTGTATTTGAAGTATACTTGCGGTAAAGGAGTGAATCCTAAAAGAAAAAAAAAAAAAAAAGGAAAAAAAAAAAGCCTGTATCAACACTGGCAAGTAGCTTTCAGTCTTATTAGTCCTATGTTTATTTTTTTCCTTTTTGCAAATGCTACAGAAATGAGAAGGAACATAATGCATTAAGAACAGATGAAAATTTTGCTGAGTTTCCCCCCACTAAGAATACATTCTGAAAAAAACACACTGCTCAGAGAGAAGATAAATCTTAAGTCTAGCAATAATTAGAGAAAAGGGGTAAATTTCGTACAAGTGTAACTTATGGAATTTATTTTGATTTGCAACCAACTGGGCTGTGCCTTTTTGCTTGCCACTTAAGGTGTTTGAGAGCTCTGTGCACAGCCTTTCACTTCATTATTTTAACAAAAAAAAAAGAAGTATCTTACACTCCAACAGAACCTTTATGCCTACAGGCAGGTCACCAGTAAAATGCTAAGCAGCATCACTGAAGGGAAAACCAAAAAGTTTCCCAATGCACTTTGACACCAGTTCGAACTAGGTTCTGCATAGCTCCACTCTCATACTGCTATCAACAGGGAATATCATATAAAAAAACAGAGATGGGATGATTTAGAGGGTTTCCAAACACAGCCAACCCTTACTTTGAGCACCTTTTCTGTGCACTGAAATTATTCATGTCCTTGAAGATTCTTAGCACAAATACATCCTTAAAATGGAATAAAATGTTCAGGAGACAAAACCAGATGGAATCAAAGCGAGACACCTCCAAATCAAGAAATGGCTTTGTATAAGCTACACAACAGTGGATAAGCAGCACTAAAAGGTAGCATGGAAGAGGATTCAGCTAGCATGATTTAATACAGCACACAAGTACAGGAAACTACAATCCACTCACAGGTTAGCAAGTCCAGAAGGCAATCCTGCTGGCTCACATCTCTTCAGTAGAATCTGATAATAGGTGGCAACAAACCACCTATTACACCATACCAAGTTACATTTTAAATAGTCTGGTCTACTCCAAGCAACTAAAGTTTAAGCACTTCTCACTTTCCTGAATAACACTTTCTTTCCACTGTTATGATACACTTACAAAGAAGTTACAGTGTCAAGGTTTCTATGCATAAGGCCTGGTTTTAACAAGTAAGACTAAAATTAAAATTGCCTGTAGGTTTTTGCAGCACTAATAAGGCCTCATTTTGAATTGATTCTACAGGAGGCCTTCTCACACTACTAAATGGCAGAATGACTCATAAAACAGGAAGGACAGCCTGAGTTGTTGCCTTTAGTTTAACTAACCCAGTTTAGCCTAACTTATTTTTATCTATCTTTCTCCTTCTCTCCTTTCACATTCACAGCAACAAAGTAGTCACAATGCTCCCTAACTTCTCATCAGTTCCAGAGGAAGTGGTGATGTTTCCACAATCCTCAGTAAAGTCCAAGAACAAAGAGTACTACAGATTGCTCCACTATCCAAACCACCCATCCTGCAACTCTGAACTAAAGCAATGAAACTAAAGAGGCAATAAGCCATCTCTGTTACCTGCATTAGCTGGCTGAATTGACGAGTGGCTCAGAGCAGAACAAAGTTAAACGAAAAAAAAAAAAAAAAAGGAAAATAGAGAATATCAGAGAATGAAAGATCATTAAAGAGACCAGGAGAGGTAAAGATAACCATGCAATGCATCTAGGGAGGAAAAAAAAAAAAAAAGAAATCCTACAAAACAGGGCATTTTAGCAAGCAAAGGGATAAAGACTCCTTAGAGGAAAGTTATTTCAGGTCTGGAGAGGTACATCAGAGAGTTGTATTTCTTTCATAATTGCTTTCGTATTTTGTGAGGCTTAGCCCTGTTCTCATCTATTTTTGATTCAAAATCCACATCCCCTCTACAAAGCAAGCAAAACCAAGAATTATTGTCCTTCAGAGCTGCTAAATAAAAGCAAGCCTTTCTCCAGCTTCCAAAACTTTCTGGATTTTGTCTACCCATACAACAATTAACAACAATGCAGGTGACCAGTGACAGTTTCTATATGATGATAAACAGCTATTTCTCAAGATCTTTCCAGTGTGATTAATTAGTTCTGTTTACATGAGGGGCCTGGTGATTTGGTATGAAGCCCCTCAGACACGTTCAGAAGCAACTTCCCATGTTAAACAAACAATTGCTTTAGCAGAGCTTGAGAAATACAGATGCGACATCATACATAGCTGTGAAGATTTCTCATCTGTAGAGGGCAGAGGCTGAGACTTGCTTCACAATTCCTGATCTTTCTTCCATACACAGATTGTAAAGCAGGACAGCATGTTGCTGTTCCCATCTCCTCAAACCACTTCAGCCTGTGGCACCAAACCCAGGCTTGATTTTTGTACAATGAAAGAGGAATTTTAAATTGTGACACACCACAGATGATTGCTTCACTGGACTCATGAGCAGATTTTTCAAGAATTCACTAGCACAATGTTCACTTATAAAAGCAGGGGAACTTGTCCTACCAAGCCTCCCAGAGAACAGCTTATATCCAGAAAGGTGAGATTTAATAATCATTAGGCCTGCTAACTGCCAGAATCATTAATGGTCATAAAATAATGTTTATGCAACATGCCACAATTCAGGAATGCCACATAAGCTCAAACTCACTTTCTGTTGTTGCCTTACAATTTAGTTTCCATTAATTTCAAGGTCTCACCTTCAGTTCTTGCATCTTAACACAGAACTGGAAAAAAAACCAAAAACCAAACCAACCAACCAAACAAACAAAACCAGGAGAAAACATTTTAGTCTTACTGTATTGTGAGTGGCTGGATAATGAAGTCCTAACAGTTCCACTTGTTGATAGAGCTCTTCTAATATCAAATAGTACCTGAAGGACTTGCATTGTGAAGTGGTAACAAAAGGAATGGAGGTGGAAGGAGAACAAGCTGAAAGCATGTGACTTACAGGAAAAGTCAACAGTAAGAGTTTTATTTAAGTCACTTTTGAAGGGCATTTATATTACAAAGTCACTGAAGTAAGACACAGAGAAGTTACTAATTCAAACACAATTGCTACCAAAAGTGAAGGGTGCCAAGTCTTTATGTGCAACGTTTACTCTAAAAACAAAGCACAGAGGAAGTTAAATGCTATCAAACACTGGGAGTGTCCCACAGAACGTCGTTTACTAACAAGCAGGTAATTAAGACCATCCTCCATGGCATGGATTTAAATTAATTTACTTTCTAATACCTTCCCTGAACCTTACACTTTTGCCCTAAAGACAGCACCTAATTTTGAGTTGGGGACCAACACTGGCTGACACAATTTATTAAAAATATTTAGCTGCAAGTCTCTGAAAACCTCCAATGCACAGCAAAGCAGTCAGATTCCTGCTACTCTAGCAGATGTCTTCTTTGTAAATAGTAAGGAAGTTAAAAGTTCTAGTTGAAAACACTTTCAACTTCCTTAGTTCCATTTGAACTAAAGTAATTGCTCGAAATGAGTTCAAGAGAAAGTTCTGAGAAGACCTTTAGATCCAGGCTAGAAGCATTTCCTGCTCCATCAGCTGATCAACCTGCGTTTTGATAACAACAACAGGTTTAAAAACAACCATACCTCAACTTTCAAAGCTTATCTTGACAGGGTCTAATAAACACGGAAGCATCCTGAAAAATAATTACATTTGGAATGTCCAGATTTTAATTTAAGATTAACAGCCTGTTTTGAAAGAGTATTTAATTAGACAATTTAATAAACACCTATTAAACTGGAATAGTAGAGAGATGATACCAACCAGACTTTCCATGTTAAAACAAAAAACAAACTAAAAAATAAGGAACCACCTGTGAGATCTCATTTCCGCAGCCTAGCACGTTTCAGCTGCGCCAAACACTTGGTTTCTTCAGCTGTCTTGTACCTGAAGCAGTCCTGTCCCAGATGAATACAAAATGCACACCACAAACATCAGAAATTCAGTAATTGATAATTAATACTTTAAAAAGTGGTTTTGCAAGCAATCTGTAGTGAGAGGGGTCTATTCAGCAAGAGGCAAGAACAACATCTCCTCCTGGTGTTTTAGTGATCATGGCTGGAAGGCATAACTGCCAATAAATCCTCCAGTTTCTGTAATATTGAATTGCAGACTCACCACAGTATTCCCTGACACAAACACTCTCTTCTGTGTTCTTTGTATCAAATTACATGGCAACTCTGTCACAATCTATGTGAGGCAAGCGAAAGATCTATTCCTCCAGCAACACTTGCACTACTTTTCAGCTTAACTGTGGATGTTCCAATTCTTATCTAGCAGAATGAGGAAAAATAAAATCCTTTTGTGTGTCAAAACAATCCTATTGCCTTGTCTTCCCTCTCCTCATATCTCTCTCCCATATGAAGATTTTTGTCCACATTCCTAAAGAAGTCTTCATTCTAACAAGGTAGCTCTACCTACTTTGTACAATCAAGCGACAAAGAGAGATCTTCATGTGGCTTTTAGGCTTCCTGAAATACTTTTTTTTTTTTCCTGGGTGAAGAAAAGCTAACTTAGCATGTGGGGCGGAAGTTCTCACGTAGAAGTCTGCATAGGATGTGCAGGCCCTTTTGTGTACGCATATATGCTCTGATGCATACTCTACCCCCTGAAAGTTTCCCTCAGACCCCCTGCAGCTGCTTCCTTCTCACTCCATTAGACAGTAATCTCAGCGTGAGGCCAGGACACCCATCAAACTTGCATCAAACTCCTCTACACTTTCCAGCACAAAGCAGTGCACAACCGGTACTGCCTCTGACAACACACATTTACAGGAAATTATTTCGAATTCTTGCTATTTCTATCACCAAAATCTTTCTTCACCAGCTGATAGCACAAAAAATGTTGCTACGATGCAGTAACAGGAAAGCTGTTTCCTCAAGCACTCTAACCAGAAATTATTTTTATATCAGAAAAATCTATTTATAATAAGCCATCATGACTTTTGCATCTTTTTGCCCATTAACACATTTCCACAAATAAAAAACCTCATTAAGAAATCAGCTAGCCCTTGGAAACCAAATACCATTTCAGTTTTAACTGGACTGGTAATGAAGAAAATGAGACGGATGCAAGAGGTAATCAGCAAGAGATGCACTTCTTCAGTAAAAATAGTGGTCAGACCCAGTGATGGGAACTGCACCTAATTCTGGGCACACTGTGGAATCTCTGCACAAAGGAAAGTAATATAATGTAAGTAAACATTTGTGGCTTTCTTTCTCAGTTAGCAGAGTCTAACTTCAGACTACATCACTGTAACAGAGCCTACGTGGAATCTTGAAGGTCATACTGAAATTTCAGTTGGTGCAGTGTGTTTATATAATAATCTTTCACAATAGGAGCATATTATATCTTTATTCCTGTACGATAATGGTTTCACATTTGTTACCTAGTACAGTCCAAGACATTAATTCCAAAATACTCATTTCCCTGTAGTTAATCTGTCATGTACTTTGAATCAGATTTGTTTTTCTGACCCACCAGCCAATGTTACTTAGGATGCTCTAGCAAACACCCACTGGTGTGGGAAAAATCACCACAAAATCACACAGGCTTTCATCTGCAAAATGATTCAGTGAATCTACTGGGGGAGAAGAATTTTAAACAATGAGTAGGCTTTGCAAAAAAATCACAAAGTTTTATAAAGGTCACCTGCTTAAAAGATACCTATAGTGGCTTCTGCATCACTATTCTGAGATTCTTGGGAAGTCTGGGAACCTACATGCAGATGAGTTCTTTCCTTCTAATTCAGCTTTACACGATATACCATTGGAAAGCTACGACTCCACAAGTTCTTTCAAATGGATGAAACTTTTTTTCCCAGGTATCCAGCATGTAAACCATAATTCTGGGTGCAAAATTAAAAAAAAAAAAAAAAAAAAAAAAAAAAAAAAAAGTCTGTAGTATGTATCACTATGTATTACAGACTGGTCAATTACCTTAGTATCATGAAACACCCTTTTACAGCACTCATTAGCTAAGAGATAGAGACCCTAACTAAATGCAATGTCAATTTTTGGCATCACTATCAAAGCCAGCCAGCATCACTGTCACCCAAGACTTCTGAACCACATACAGAGTAATTAAAGCACTATTTCAATATACACACTCACTGAATCTCAACTTCTGCGATGCTTAATTCAACAAGATTGATAATGGCTCCACCCAGATTGCTGGTGAATCACTGGCAACACGTCAGAAGTTTCCAAAAACAATCCTGCTCATTTCTCTTCATCTGTTTTAGCATGAGCACTTTTATATAATAATTCATGTCTCAAGATGTCCCTAAATTAAATGATGTGATATTAAAGTCTGCAATTTCCAGATTCATACATTCATCTGCTCACTGGAACATTAGCTTTTTAAACTTTCAGCATATTACAATCCCATCAGAAATTTCTAAAATATTTCCCTTTAAACTAATCTAGTTTGGATACAAAGCTGACAAAAAAACCTCACAAAAACCAACAAAACACCAGAAACCATACAAGTTACTTCCCACTTATGCCAATGAAAGTTCCTGCTCTTGTAAGTGATTGACAAACTCAAGTCTCCGGTTGTCAAAACAGACTGCTCTGACGGTACCTGCCTTTCTAAATTTCCCTCCAAGCAGCCTGCCAGGCTGTCTGCTTTGACAGACCCTTTTCTAGGACAGGAAGCAAAGCCATAAGCTATCACTGGGAAAGGAAAAGGTGCCTGATAACGTCTGCATCTCTTTATGTTAGTGGGAAACATAACTTAATTATCAGCATTGTGTATTAATGCACTGAAGAAAGCCATGGTGTTCCTGGTGAAGCTTAATCACTGGGAATAATGTACAAACTGCTCCCAAACACAGGTTATTTACACACCCGTGAAATCCCATATTAGCTTTGCTGACTTCAAATGCAGCAATACAGACATTCATAGCTCACAAAATTAACCACCTCCACATCCTTTTAAGCCTAAAAGAAGTAAGAAAAGGTAAGTTTAGGAACACATTAACTTTTGCCTCATAATATTCCTCTGTTATCTCACAATTCCATAGCCAAGTAATGTGAATAGAGTATAAATGCTGAATTTAAATAGCTGCATTTATCTTCCAGCAAAGTCATTAAATGACAGTATTGCTACATCAGTTGCAATTAAAGCAGCTCATCCATAATCCAGGTTTCTTTGAACCTTTTAATTATTTTTTTCAAATTTTTAATTTTTTTCCCCCACTTCAGCCATTTTCAATACGGCAAAAACACACAGAAAATCGTAGCTTCTGCTGGAGGAACAAATGACTTGTCATTCATACTTGACTAAAATTTATAAAACTAAGAGATACTCTCTGGACAAAAAGGCATGTGGAGGTAAACAAAACATTCCCATTTCCTAGGAAAAAAACGCAAAACCTGCATCAGTTCCCCGCTTTAAAACAGGACAGACCTCACAATGGCTTTTGAGAACAAAACCTGACACCGGGACATTCCCAATCATCAAAGCAAATTAAATCCCAGGTATACCAACACCGCACCCCCGGCACGAAACCCTACCCACTCTGTGGGTGCAATCCAACAGCCAAAACAATGCCAGGGTGGAAAAACTAGTACAAGTCAGGGAGATCCTGTGCGGTTTCACCATCGTTTGTCCCCACGCAGAGGGAGCCGCGGCCACCTCGCTCTTCCCTCAGGCGCCACAGACAAAAGAGCCACAACCCAGGGCGGAGAGGTGTCCCGGGGACGGGTAGGGCTCTGCCATTATTTTCCCTCCGTCTCTGCTGTTCAACGCGACACAGGGATGAGTTTTCTCACGCAGAGGCAGGCAGAGCCCCTGGAAAAAAACAACAGCAGGCAGAGGGGACACACAAAAGCCGCCTGTCCCTCGGCCGCCGCAGCCTGGAGGCGATGCCGCCTGTCCCCACCCCCAGCCGGACCCAGTCCTTCTCCGCCTCCCCCCCATCGGGCACAGCGACCCGCGGTCCCGCCCCGCCTGCCCGAGGCGTTCGGAAATCGAGCCAGGCAAGAGCCTGAGGCCTGGCGATGCGCGAAGTCACAGAATTGCTGGAAGTAGAAAGCACCTCTGGAAATCATCTCGTCCCAGCGCCCGCCCCTCCGCCTCCTTCTCGGCAAGGCGGGCAGAGCTCTCCCGCCCTATTGTTCCCCGCACCCCGCGGCGGAGGCAGCGCACTCACCACGCGGGCCGGGCTTCCTGCAGCGCCCACCGGCCCCCTCAGCTCCAGCACACCGGAGCTGCCACGGC
>VXBU01012612.1:1369371-1394982 GCA_013400315.1 Bombycilla garrulus | reverse complement strand
CGCCGCCGCCCCGCTGCCACTCCGGCAGCGGCCATCTTGTGCGTCGACTGCTCCTCTCACCGCCCACCTCCCTCCTCCTCTCTCCCTCCCTCCTCCTCCTCTCTTTCTCCGCACCACCCGCCCCTTCCTGGGCCCGCCTTCCCCTGCAGCCGGGACGGGACGGGGAGGAATAGCCGAGTCACGGCCTGGAGCCCGTGATGGTAGGGTCGGGGTACTATCGCCCGTCTCGGGGAGGGTAACTCGCTCTCCGTCAGGGACGGTCTCCAATGTCAGATGCTTTCTTCCTTTCAGGTGGGGTCTTTTTCCACCCCTCTCACCTACTCTTGTCATAGTTTGCGGGCTTGGGGTTGGAGGTCGAGGCTTTTCACACGCTCCTGGGGAGCGCTCTGTGTTTTGGGAGCTTCCTGAGGGCCCCCGCCCGCCATTTTCTCTCCCTCGGGAGCCTCTGTTGGCAGACCCTGCCGTTGCCTCATGCCATCACATCTTAGTGCTTCGAGCCGGTTAGTTTTCTTACTTCAGGGAAAAATAAGACAAATTAACTTGTCACTTACGTGGCCGTGCAGGGCAAAGCTTCCGGGATTTTGCCTGCCAGTCCCAAGTGAAGGCATAGAGGTGGGCTCCGTGCTGGAGAAGGTCCCCTGTAGCTTTGTGTGCTGCAGGACACAAATCATCCTCAGCTTTAACCAACACCACGTGTAAGATGTTTGGGGACCCTCCAAACCTTCCCGTATCACAGTTAGAACTAGTTGGGATACAGAAAAAAATTTAAAACGCAGTTATAGAATGTCTTGCAGTCACTTAACTTGCAGCATTTAGTAAGCACATACTGACTGACAGTTTTAAATTGTTACAAGAGCTAATTATTTAGCATCAGGATGTTTCACCGTAACATCCACTTGATGCCTTTTTATGAGAACATGAATATGGTGTAAAACACTAAGGAAGCCATAATTAAATCAAAGACCAAAAATGCTATTCTGTGGTCCCGTTGTATTGCCCATATATTTTATCATGTCTATGCCCAGCTGGAGGCTTTGTGGGATCAATCCTGCTGTGATGCCGTTGTGCAGGATGCTGTGCAGGGAATCACTGCATTTCTGTTTTCCTTTCCTATCACTGTGTGGAGCACCCAGTGTATTGTCAGTCCAACATCTGAAGTGCAGCATTGCATGACCTGGAAATAGAATTTAAATAGGACATTATCAAGTCAGAAATAGCCATGCCCAGAGCCAGGGACTCGAGAGAGCAGCCTGCAAAAGGAAGCTGGGTTGTGACATGCAGACAGAAGATGGAAATTCCTACACATGGGAAAAAAATACGTAGGGCAAGGTTACTCTTCAGCTCCTATTTCTGACTCTTGTACTGATCATAGACAGATTTTCATTAACTTCACAAGAAATGTGGTGGTAGTAACTAAAAGTTATTTCTATCTGTTTTACTAAAGAAATAATCTCTATTATTTAGGCTCTTCCACTGAAACAACTTTAATGTTTATCAAGGATCAGTGCTTAAATAAAATTGTATTAAGAAAAGCTATTAATTTCTGAAAACAGAGTTTTCTATCCACAGTCATAGGCATATGAACACAGAAGATTAAGATATTTACAAAGAGCACCTTTGACTTAGCAAGAACTTCACTATGAGCTGGAAAAGAAGTGTAAATTGAAAATGTCCATGGCCAGATTGGACAGGACTTGGAGTAACCTGGTCTAGTGGAAGTTGTCCCTGCCTATGGCAGGATTTGGAACAAGATGAGCTTTAAGGTGCTTCCAACCAGTCTGATACTCTGTACCACAGAAACTTTTCAATCAACAATTGCCATGTTTTGCAGACTCCTCTTTCAATGTTACAGTAGAAATGTGAATCTTGTTGGAGTTGTCGGGGTCCTGATGAGAAGCAGAAGATGGCATTAGGAATAGCTGAAATGGTAGATGTTCTTTGCAGCCTTGGTTTAAAGTCACAGAAGATAGAAACAGTCAGGACCTGAAACCTGTTACTTCTTAGTCTCTAGCAAGTGTTTGTACAGTGTTCTGATGTTCTGTTTAGCCTGAGTTTCAATATTCCAGTCTGGGGGACTTGTACCACTTTCTCTTTTGGTTTCTGTATTGTGGAAAGGTTTCATTTTTCATGTAGTTTGTTTTCCCTCAACATTTAATTCTGTTACCAGTATGAACATGCTAACAACAATTTTCATTATCACAGCATGGGTCACCACAGTAATATATGGTTGAAATTTGAAGAAGTGGGATATGAAATTACCTATGGTACTTATTATGTAACACTGCACAGATGAGCACTTTAATTCTCAAACCCCACTTTAGACTTCCATCAGAGTCAGGCTTTGCTAATGTTTATTCTTTATGATGTTTTCTGAAAGTTCAGAAATTTGTAGATGAGCTTATTCTCTTGGTGGGAACTGATCCCACTGGATTACCTAGATTATTTTTAGTGCCTGCTTTCCCCAGTTATGAATCATTTCTTCCTGCATGATACACTGCTTAGGCATTTGAAACACAAAACGTTATTTGTCTTTAGGATTACTGTTTTCAAATGTCATTTCAGCTTATCATTAAATCTGCTATAATGTGTCTCCCCTTGTTTACACTGTTCTTTCTTTTATGTTCTTAAAAACCCACAGGAATTAGTTTTTATTCTCCCGCATAGAGTCTCAGTTTTCAATTCCTTTCTCTCCTTTTTTTTTTGCCCATACAAAAAAAGGGGGGATAATGTGTAGGCATGGTTCTAAGATCTGACATTTGTGGCCACAACGTTCTTCAAGTAATGTTCTTCAAGTTATACATTAAAAATAACTCCCCATTTTAGCCTCTATGACTGAGAGAAATACCTAAAATACCAGTGTAACTGTCAAATGGTAACTTCTCACCAATCAATTTTTGTATTACTCCTTCCATATAAAACTGCTCTAGAACTGTGGTACCAGGATAGCTGTCTTTATAAAAAGAAATGTGTATTTTTTTAAATGTCTCGGTGGTGTTTCAGTTTGCTATTTTAGTTAACAATGTGACCTGTAAAACTGATAATAATGGAAAAAAATCTCATTTTGAAACCTGTGATATCAGAATGGAAGGCAAGAATGAAATACTTCTCCAGGTGGCTGCAAGCATCTCCTTGTCATTTCACACAGTGGAGATTCTTGCACATAAATGACAGATAATAAAGAAGAAAATCTTCAGCACTTGTATATGCTTGACCATCACGCTAAAAAAATTGACTGTCACGTTAACAAAACCTAAATTCCTGCACTTTTATAAAATTTTATTGACAAAAGCAGAAAACTGTATCCATCCAACATAATCATTGAAAAAATATCTGATGTTTATGAAAGAGCATGCTGAATGTCATCCAAGTCCACAGGATACAGATGCAAGTGTTTGAGCTAGTTTTGTATGCTAATAAATAATAATAAATAATAAAACAGTGATAGCAGAATACAGCCTTATACTGTGGACATGCTCAGTATCTCCACTGTTACAAGGTTTCCATTTCCCATGTGAAAAAGAAGCCTAAAGGATCTAAAGTAATGTGAAATCCATATATGTAAAATGAGTGTTTCTCAATGAAAGCTTCTTTCCCAAGCATTCACAAATTCACCCTTTTCACAAATAAATATTGCTAGATAACCCACCAAACATCACATTTGTGTAATTTTTTTTGCAGTTCTTTGATGCTCTTCATAATAAATTTGTAGAATATCAATACAGTTATTAATGTTTGTGTTTTCAAGCTAGTTGGAATGCAAAGGTCTATGCAAACATACCCTCTGACTGCAGCTGCTGTGGGAACAAGAAATTATAAGGAAGTTAAGAAACTTTGCTTTGATGATTGGGGTTTCACTTCCTTAACCAACCCATGTCATCATCCTCCTTGTCCCACTGGTGTTGTGGAATGCAGAATGCTGACTCAGGAGCACATGCCCCAGATTCTCCTCCTTATTGCCTTTTTTGTTTACAGGTTGTTGCCTGCTTCGCTCCAATCCCAGACCCTCCAGTGTCATTCAGCACATCTCACTTTTTGGGATAAAAATTTTGAACCAACAGCAAGTACAAGAATTTGCAGCATGGCTTAGGAAGGTAACATATATGCTATGATGATAAACAATTAAAACAATTATATTTTATAAGAACTCCAGTGTGTGTGTCTGTGTGTGTCTTTGTGTGTGTATAACGCTGAAAATCACCTAAATTAACAATGTAATTTTTGTTCCTTTCTGGCAAGTTTTCTCAGGTACTAAAAAAGTGGAAGGAAATGAGAGACAGGTAAGGCCATAGACTTGGTACCTTTGCTTAGCTGCATGTAAACCCCTGGCCTTGTTCTCAATTTGCAGGATAAGCTAAACTGTAAAGGTTAAGCAGCTTTTCATGTTCACACAGCAAGGAGTGGCAAGATGAGGAGTGGTCTGGCCTCCTGTTCCAACCACTAGATGTTGTGCATCCTCCTCTCTAATGCAAGTTACAGTAATTACACTAAGACTAAACTACTGAATAATTTTTCCAATTGAATTTCCCAGGGAAAGCACTCTTTCTATGTATAACAGGTAGTACTGTTGTATATCTCTGTAATAATTTCTGTAGTAAAATAAAATGTGCTGATGATTTCCTGGAATTATCCATAAAGTCTCCAAGTTTGGCACTGGTTTGGTTTGAGAACACCTGATACAAGACTTCCTCGGTGCATCTTCCAAGAAATAGGACTGTCAATTCCCACAGGAAAATCAAGGGCCAGCCTTAGCTAATCCTAAAACATGAATAATTGCATAAAGTGTGTTTAAGTGTTTTTATATTATTGTGGATGTCAAGGAACTGCTGCTTATTCAGATCTCAGTCCTCAGAGGTTTTATTTTAAGAGTATGTTGTTCAGGAAGTTGCAGAGGGACGTGTTTTAAACTCAGTGGCTTTTCAAAAGAGATCTGTAAATAAAAATCAATTTTACGATACACAAATATATATATGTAATATACACATTTATGTATGTGTAGCTGCAGCATATGCTGGATAAACAGTTAAAAAAATACTATTTTCAGTGAAAACGCATCAAAATTTGTTTAGGTAGGCTGAGATTATTTTTTGGAGATCATAGCTGTGTGGTAATTAATGTTAGTCTTTTACCAGATTGTACATACCATGTCTTCTTTGTCAAGCACACATGCAAACCCTCACCTTTTTAATAAGAATTTCCTCCTTTGATTTTGAATTTCTTTTCAGCACAGTATTCTCAGTTTTCTCTCATTGCTGTGTTGGTAAAAAGCTGTTACACATCATTCTAGCAATTCCATTTCAGCAGGAAACACTGAAATTTCTGTACTGTAAATGTACCGTACAGTTTGTTCCTGTTGTGTATGTTCTTCTGGTTCTGGTAATTTTTCATCAAGAATTACATCATCAATCCTAACACTTAAGGATTTTGTTTTAATTTGACATTTCAACTATTATTTTTTTGAACTTGCCTAAGAAGATGTCAGATTTTGTAAAAGAAGTTGCTATCTTTTTATTGTTTCTAAAAGATTTTTTTTCAAGCTTTCTTGAAGGCTTTTATAATCTTACATGCTATGATGATGTTTGCTATTCTTCTTTGAGTCTAACAGGTGAAAGAAGCAGCATTTACAGAAGTCCATGCCCTAATATTTTATGGAATAGCAACCTCTAGAGAGCAAAGACTTTGTAATCAAGGAAAGTGCCCAAATCAGCAAATATCCCAAGGCTGTGGTGTCTGAATAGTGGATTGTAATGGAGTGAACCACCCACCTGGCAAGCGACTGCCAGCCTGTGACACAGCTGAGTCTTCCCAGTATGGAAATCCCTGCATAATTCTGTTATGGACCTTGTTTCTATGTCTCCTGATGGGAAAATAACAATAATGATGAACAATAAAAATTAATAAGTCACATGCTAAAGACAGACAGATAGATAGACAGGCAGAGAGACCACACAATAAAACATTACATTTATAGTTAAACACCTAATTTGTCTGAAAGTTTCAAAACTGACTGGGAAAAGTGGTTGTCATCCTAAAGGGTTGTTCATGCTGTGGATAAGAAATTCAGGTATGTTTTTAAAGATGCTGAAGAGCTGAAATTCATTGTTTTTATTTTTTGATTACCAGAGCAATGGGGAGATGGTGATTGCTGGAGGATAAGGTTTTTCCTTTTGCTTTTCTTTCTCTTAGGGAATTTCTCCCAATTTGTTGCTATGGAACAATAACGACAGGGCACTTAAGAGACAAAAAGAAGTTGCCCAGCCCAGGGAGGAGGGCACCTGGTTGCACTTCTCTTATCTGAGGGTTTCTCTCGGGGACGGGCAGAGATAACGAGAGAGTTGGGCTGGGAAAAAAGGGCTTAGGCACCTGCTGGCTTTTCTGGTGCTCTCGGCAGTGGGAGGGGAAGGAGGCTGCGCTCGCTGTGGGGAGAATTCCCCACCACTGCGGGGCTCTGTCTTCCGCTGCCCTGTGCCGTGAACGAAGCTCTGCTCCTAGGAGCACCTGTTGCACTGGGATCTTATTAAAAACACCCCACCTCACCAGACAAAGAACCCCCCACCATCTTCAGGGGCGGCTCAGGGGAAGCCCCGGGATCCCCGAGCCCTTTCCCCTCGCAGGGACTCTGTGTCTCTCCCTGGCTGTTCGGGAGCGGAGCTGTTTGTTCTCTGCCGCTGCTCCGAGCGTTCGCTGCACCGCAGCCATGCAGCCCCTGCCTGCCGGGCTGGTTCCAGCCTCTGCTGCGGAGTGTCTGATACAGCTCGCTGCCACCCCGGGATTTTGCTCACTCCTGCCGGCCCAGGTTGCTGCTCCCAAGGGTCCTGCGGGGGCACGGGGAGCGGCTGTCCGGGGGTTTGTGAAGCAAAGCCTTTGTCCCATCCCTTCCCATGCCGCTCAGGCCGCCATGAGCCGGGTGCGCTCGGAGCCCGCGCACAGCGCCCCCTGCAGGCGCGGGGGAGCCATGGCAGCCGCCCGGCCCGCCGAGAGCCAGCAGCGCCCCTGGCGGCCGCGTCCGGAACTGCACCGGGGAAATGCCGGAAGGGCTTTCCCGCAGCACGCGCAGGTCCCGCGGAGTCACGGTGGCACGGCTGTAATGCAGGTGCGTGAATTGCTCATTTTTTATATTGAAGGTTCATGCCCATATTCTTGAAACAACATCACGACAACTCTAAGCCCAGGGCTGTTAGGTCAGGCTGAGGTTTTTTTGTTTGTTTTTCCCTCTATGCATGCCAGGAGTTCCAATCCTCCGTACTATTAGAGACTCCGAGGCGGTTCTTTGTACGCGTGTGCGATCCTGCAAGCAGCAGAATGTTCCTGCGTGACTCCACCTTCGGCAGACACCTACGGATATTTGAGAGTTTATTCCAGGTGTAATATTTGTAAAGCAGAGTAAACCATTTGCAAGGCTAGCGCACGTCAGGCACATACTTCAATAAGCTACACTAACGCTATTTATAGCAAAAGCAGAATTGATCCACGTTGGCAATGCAGGGAATGGCGAGGAGAATGATGCAGGATGTAACTTAGTTCTTTGGTTTGTCTTGTCCACGTCAGTCAGCAGACCTGAATTTTAAACCTTTGTCTTTCCTTTTCAAGTTGACTGCCCTTAGTGCAGGGCCATTTTTGTTGGAAACTCCATACCCCTCCTCTGTCTCTTCAACGTTCCCGCCTCAATTATTTTTGAGTAACAAAACCTTAGTAAACCTACATTTTGCTTGATGCAAGAAAGAAGAAAGTAACTTTGAGATTTTGGAAGCAGGAAGACAATTTCTTGCCCTTTGATATTATGATAAAGCATAAAGGAAAAAAAAAAAAATAACAAACCCAACCTGTTAGGAAAATTCAATTCTATTAATTTAAACAATTGCATTGCTCAACCAACAAATAGTATGGGCCAGATTTACACACAGCTTAAAACTTTTGAAGCCATTTTAAATGAGCACTTGGAAATACAATAATATAATTTTACTATAGTGAAAGACTAGATAGATTTGAGGGATCAGGAAGATTAGAATATGAGTCACAATATATTATACATTGTAGTAGAAGTACAGTTTTAATTCACTCACAGCCTTACTCTGCTCCATCTGGAGTGCTTTCATTTGGTGGGAATGGAACATGCTGAAATTCTGAAAAGTCGTGACTGAAAAGTCCTTCAGTTCTTTTACGGATGAATGGGATTTGTTGATGTATTTAGCAATGTGATCCTCTGGTCTGGGTTCCAGACCGACAGGACCAGGCTGTTCTCACTCAACCAAATAAATGGTCAAGCTTCTGCTGATGGTAGGAGGAAGACAAGGAGATCAAAAAATTGGATTATTTTTTTCTCTATAAACGTGGAAAATGGATTTGGGTTTTTTTGTCTGTGGAAAGAGACAGGGACTAAACAATTCCTTAAAAGGGTAATTATATTTGAGCACCCATCTGACCTACACAATACTGTTTCCAAACTTTCTGGTACATGCTCACATAAGAGCCCATGACTGTTTACGTGTTTGACTGGGTTTCTTAAACTACTTTACATTTTTTTAAAGTTCTTTGTCTGGTTTTAAGTATGGAAATCTTACAAAAATAATAGACTATTTCAACTCAATATAAATACGTAGAACTGCTGGCTAAAAAAAATAAAGGTTTGGTCTACACTTGTTTGGGTGAAGGGAAAAACCATAATGCTTACTCCTCTCCTTTGTATTTGACTTTGGATGTTTTTATTTCATGAAATCAAGGCTTAAACTTGAAGTTTTAATTTTTTTCTTAACCCTTTTTTTTTACTTGTAGTAAAATGTGTTCTAGCTTGACTTTATTAAGCCAAGAAGCATACATCTGCTGTAGAAGAAAGCAAGCATCTGTAGGCTGCAAATACTGATTTTGCCAGCAAGTGGAACACAATGTTTCTTTGAGCTTCTCTCTTTACTTCTATTTCTCTATGATAAAACCAGAATACATGCTTGAACATCTCCAGTTGTGAGACACTTTTTATTCACTTCAGGTATATGAACCTGAAGCCCAAGTTTGCGATATTCACCCAATTTTGTGTGACCTCTGTAGGAGCAGCGGCTTCTGGTCAACCTTAACAAGCACCTTTTTCCCATGAGAAAGTGCTTACCAAAGCTCATCTGCAGCCATAAATACATTTGTGAGAATGTTCCAATCAAGCAGCCCAGAACACTCACTGGGCCACAAAGGCTGTGTGGGACGTGTGAGTGTCCGAGATAAAAGAGCAAACATCTGCTCTGCTATTTATTTGCATGCTTTAAATAAGTTCCAATTAAAGAAGACTTGTCTTTTCTTTATGCTTGTGACCTAGCACGTTATTTTTAGGACTTAAGACTTTTTTTGGTATGAGGGGGAAAGGGAAATGAGGAACAGATAGATTTCAGGAAAAAGTTTCAGTTGACAGAAAACAGATGTTGTCCCTAGAATGCTTCAGACTACCTCCAGAATCTTCCAGAATCTTAGGTCATCTTCATTCTTTTTATTACTGCTTTACAAAGCTTTCACACAGGAATCATTAATTCCAGAAGGTGCAAAGGTACAGAATGGAAATTTAACTCTTATGTGTCCTTTCTGTGGGAGAAAAGTCTCACTAAGATGCAAACAAATGGAAAAGTTGGTGAGTTTTTCAGGCATATATGTTTAAAAGCACATGTAAATTCACACATCTATTCTAAGAATATTTATAAATGCTGTTAAATACTAAATTGCTGGGTGGTTAATCATACCCAATTGAGCTCCATTCCCCAGGTATTTCCTTTGGTCCATGCGACACAGCTCAAGCATCTTCCACACACCTTTTTCCTTGTATTAGTTCTCAAAGTCATATAAAAAGCACTGCTTTAAAGACTTAAGTTGAACATATTCCAGAAAACGAATACCTTATATCCAAGAACATTAACTCCCCAAAACAATAGTGTGTCTTCTTGCTACTTTGAATTTAGAATGCATATACTCAAGTCACAAGGCTGATGACCTCCTAATCATCTTATCCCATAATAAAATACCACAGAAAAAAATTTGCCAAAATAAAAATGGGAATATTTATTATCTTTTCTACTAAAGCAATGCAGTTTTTTTGAGATTATACATCGGTCTTTGCAAATGTTTCTACAGCTAAATTCATACTTTTCCATTTTGTAAAAAAATTAGACACATACTTCATAAAAACAAAGACACAGGCTATGTCACTGAACAACTGGAAAGGATTGTAACTGTTAGTAGGGATGAGCAAAGAAAGCTCGTGCTTATACTTACACCTCTGGCATTTGTATCATCTTGTTCAAGTGGGACAAAATGGGGACATTTTCCTTGCACATTTCTGGGTCCGCTTCCCAAGCTTTCAGCAATCAGACAGATGTTAAATACTGAATGTGACCAGGAGAACCTCAACATTGCTCAGCAGTACTACATGCACAAGATGCAGGGGAAGGAGGAGTCAGACCCATGCAAACAGTACAAGACAAACCATTACAACTGGCAAACGTGCACTGGACAAAAACTGGAGTTTATGAAAAGTTTTATTTGTTGTCATGAAAATAGTATCAGAAGCAAGTAACTGTATGTGTTTTGCAAAGTCATTTTCATTTGGCCTCCTGAGCTTTCTTGGCATTCTGTTTTTCTTTTGCCTAGGAAACAAGGGGAGATAAGCCTTTGATAAGACAAAGATCATTCTGCAGCTTTGAATGACTACCCATGACAGTTCTGAATATTAAAAAGATGAAAAAAGAAAAAATTAAATGTAAATTTGGACCCTTCAGGAGCATCCTACTACTATTTTACAAGGTTAGCACAAAAAGCCTTTTAAGAATTAATACAGGTTTAAATAAATTATTAGGTAACTTCTGTGTGGGAAAGGCACTATTTTCAAAACATAATTTAAACCTTCATTTTTCATACCTCCATACCAATTTCATTTAACATAGAAAAATCTCTTCCTAATAAAAACATTTTCTGTCACAAGAAAACACCACATTCAGACATAGAGATTATCAAAATTGAACTCTGAAACAAACTAAGATCTTACTGGTTTAGATCTTTCAAATAAGTGGGGAAAAACCCCACAGAAGTTCCTGTCAAAATATTTGCAGACAGACTCTCATAACTTGTATCAATCATAAATAGCTCAATTTGATAGAGAACTGGCACTTCCTTCCTTAAGAATTTACTTAAGAAACAGATTGGGCAAGAAGAGGGGACAACTCAGAAGCAATACTGGCCACCAGCTTTCTGTCAAAACATGAGTTAATTCTGAATCAGGCTGCTGCTTTTTACTACTTACTATTGAACAGAACAGCAACTAATTCAGTGATTTAGAATTAAGATCTGCTACCACTAGTCCATTGGTAATTTACTTGTCAAAGCAGCTTGGTGGGTGTTATAAATGACTTCTGTTAACATGAAACTGGATTAAAACCACACAAGTTACTCTCTTATAAACTGTCAGCCTGCAAATTGACCTTCCTAATTATATTCAGTTAAAGAATGTACTCATTAAATAATACACAGCTCTTTCTTCATTATACTAATTCAGAGATCCCTTTTCAATGAGTACAAAATCAGGGATCCTGCCTCTGGCACTCAAGCATAAGTGCACGCCAGCACAGAGCTGGGTACAATTCGAGTACTTGATCAGTTTAACAACCTTGCCAAAGTGGCAGACACGCTCATTTCTTCAAGTTGTAACAGAAACCTTAGCAGTACATCAATGTGAATGGCTGGACACCTCAGAAAGGGGAAAAGCCGAGGAGGTAAACGAGCGCGGGGGCAGGAAAAGGGAAAAGGGAGGGACGGAATTCCCAGCGCTGTGCCACGGCTGCCCCCGCGCGGTCACCGCCCGCTACAGCGGCCCCAGGAGCGCGGGGAGCGATCCCGGGCACAGCTCGGGACAACAAACGATGAAGGCTTGTTATCCTAAACCACAGTAACAGCTAGGAAATACTCACTTTTTCTACTAATGGTATTAACTGCTGGTGCTCTGCTAGAGTCTTTAACAATTCCATGATGAAAGGCAGGTAGTTATGTTTTCTCCTAATGTTTTCGATCTAAAAATAAATTAAAAGCATTAAGAGAATTATTATATAGCTAAATCATTCTCTAGTCCCCATCCAGTTCCTTCAGATTAACTGCAAAGCTCCCGTATATAGATAAATATATATATAACAGCTGGCTTTTTCTTACAACTGTTGCAATAATTTCATCAGAAAAAGCAAAGACTACATACCTTATATCTTTTTAATTTTTGGTTCTCTTCTTCAATTAACATCTGGTATTTTGCAACTTCTGATTGTATAGAACTTAACATATTACTACTTTGATCTGTATCCATAGGCTCCTCCTTCCACAAAACAAAAATTTAAATGGATGATGTTACTCCGGTTTTAAATTTATTTATTTCTTTTTAAGCAAGTTTTGTCTCAAGGGTATTTCTATCACAGAAAGATTCAGTTTTGTTTACCATTGTAGGAACATGGCAGGAATTTCTGCAGTTAGTTACAAGCAGGTACTGGTGAAAAAACAGTTCCAGCACCACAGCAAACGAGTCAAGGCAGAAAATGACATGGCCAGCACTGTGCTGAGTGCTCAGCTCAGAGCTGCAGCACTGTGCATCCACACTCCACAGATCTCTAGCAATCACCTCCTGCTTTTTTTACTGCTACTCCACTTGGAGCAAGGAGGGAAAGTGAATAATAAAGCCAACACACAGAACTATCAGAAAACTACTTCAGCATTTTAAATTCCATGGCCTACCTCTGCCAGTTGCTGCTGTAGCTCTGCAATCCTCTGCTCATAAATCATCTTCCTGTCAGACACGATAGCCATCAGGTTAAACCTTATCTCCCCTTCACTGTATCTAAATGAGGAACAGAAAAAACAACAAAGACAACCCACTTTCAAAATTAGTAACTAACATGACAAATCAAAAGCCCCCTCTTCAATTTCATTTTAAGGAATGCATTTAATTGAAACAAAATTTTACACGGGTCTGTTAAATTAAGTTGTGCTACAGATCCAATTTTGTTACAAAAATAAAATCAGACCACAAATTAACTCTATCCAATACCTAACTCCTAATAACCTTCTCTCCCCAAAATTTACTATTGCTGTCTCTGGTCTAAAAACATGTACTGAAACTGCGCAAAAAAGAAAAGAAAACATGAAAACAGAACTTACAGAAGACGCTTCACACAATAGTTTTTACCTTCTCATTACTATTACTTGTTAGAAAATATTGGAGACTTCTCCACACAGTGTGAGAAGTACATTCAACAATTAGACCAGCAGGCCTTTTGGACGTTAAATTTTCCAAAAGCAACTTAAAAAAAAAGCTTATCAAATAAAAAGATTCCTCAAGCAAAACCTTAGAATTATTTTCTAAAAATGGCATAAAATCAACTTTATTTCTAACAAATTTGGGACTGCAGTTTGGAATCAGAATGACGAAGTAGGAAAGTTGTATAGTTGCTTTTTCTAGCTTAAGTTTCTAAAACAAACCATTCCTAAGTACAACTTCTTATCTCTAAATATCAGCTGTATGAACAAAACTACTATCTAGTAATTTTAAGTGCACAGGCAAATGTTATTCATGGTCATGACACTCTTAGCTTTCACTCACAAAGATCCACAGCTGTGTAACAGAGATAACAATCTTCTTTTCCAGAGCACTCGTAGGATCTCTCTTCACTACACAGACACCTACTTGATTAATTATGCAGCAGCACAGTGTATCTGAGATTTATCTATCATCACATTTGCCTCATGTTGGGCAACAGGTTCTCAAGTCACACAGTGATATGCATTAAAAAAATGATGTATAAGTGAAATTCGGCAGAAATCCTTTAACTGAAGGAAATTAGGTCTATGGAATTCTTAATTTTTATAGGTAAGGTGCTATATTTTAAAGGCATCACGACCATTTACTTTTGTATGCGCTTCTCTATGACGGGCCGCACTGCACTTATCCAATCATCCTGATGGCATACACCTGGGCAAAAAAAGGGAAACAAACTCACCATCTTTGCCAAATGTAACACAGGAAAAAATTCAATATCATTGCAATACTTATTGCAAAGTTGACTCATATGATTCAGGCTTATGCAGCAACTTCAGACTATATAACAAGTTTTTCCTTAGCTACTGCAGTCTGAAATTACTCAGGTGGGTTTTCAGGAGATGGGAAATATTTTATTATAACAATAGTTAGATAACATCTGCCCAAAGCAATGGACCAAAGTAAGGGCATAAGCATCTAACATTTCTTTTGCTGATAACAAGAAATAGTGGGGTGGGGGAAAGTATGTTATGTAAGATTTTTATGACACAAGAAAAATTAGCTGGTATGGCAACATTGAAGTAGACAGCAAAGGAAAACACTATGAACAGGTACAGCTGTTTAATTTTAACTCTCAATTTTGTCTATGCAGATGCAATATAATGCTAAAAAGTCATGCAGAAAGAAAAGCCATAAAAGGATATATGATAGAGAATTTGATTTCAAGATATGTGACAGAATACCTACAGGTGACTTCCTAATTTGAAAATGCCTCTTTTGCAATTTCAAGACCTTAAAGTAAATTCAGAGACTCATGATCTTGTGACCATACAAATGATGCTACTGTTAGGAAAGCAGACTGTGCAGTATCTCTAGACAGACTAAAGATTAAGCAGCAAGCCATTGCTCGGCCTAAACATAAATAAAATTGTCAACAAATCTGGGAAAACACTCTGGGAATGGAGTGTGAAACATGTTGCTGCTGACAGTGTATCAGACTCTAAAGTACAGATACGTGACAGGCAGTGCAGAGCTTTTCAAGTCTCAACAGGACACACCTATCTCAAGAAAGATTAAAAACAGAAGTCTTACTGAGAATAAAGCTATTTTCTTTTAAACCATTAGGAAAACACTTGCTACCTAAGAAAAAAGAGGGCAGTGTGAAAACACAAGCCACATAATGAAAAAATATGTCTCGAGTCAGCTGTATACATTCCCCCTTTACGTAAACCTCTCTCTTGCAACAAAACTATCAAGGTTTTGGAAGGGATTGCAGGATCTGACCATTTGATTACTAAATGAAAAGAGAGAACATCAGAGACACGGAGGAAACAAGGAAAAAATTGTATTTTCAGACCAACAGAACTAAAACAATATAAATGACTGCAAGGAAGTACAAGCCTACAGCACATGCAGAAAACTTTCAAGATATTCTTTATTTTAATAAATAATGTGCTTTGAGCCTATAACATATGACCAATTTGTTGTGAAAAGCCATTGTTAAAATAAAGGATGTTCAGCAAAAATGTAAAATGTTACCTAAATCAATCGGTCCTTCCCTTAAGCCATCCAGCTCGTATAGCCTCCCATTAACAGGAACATAGCTTACAAAGTGAAAGGCATCTTCTTCCTTTGCTGAAGACTTTGCATCAAATTCAAACATCTGTTGTCTGCAAAGAAAATTTAAAACCTCCTGAGATTAAAAGGGATTTGCTCAAATTTTGGCCAGATTTAAAACATATGTTACCTGGCAAAACTGTTGTGAACTTGCCGAATCACTTCCGAGTTGCTCAGTGCCAAACCTTTCATCTGAAAGGAAGAATCAGAACATCTGTAAACCACCACAGCTGTAACACTGTGACACTCAGAATGCAGCAAACAGGGATCACTCACCGCAGCATCAAAGCTTTGGGAAAATTCTTTGAATTCTGACAAGGTCTCTCCTAGATGGATGTCTTGATGAGCACAGTTTAACAGCACACTTACTATGGCTTGAGTTGCACAGGCATTATTTATGACCTAGAGAAAGCATGGAGAATTTGGTCAGCACTGGTGATAGAAGTTCACTCCAAACTGTGTTTGCTTTTGTTATAAACACTTTCCATGCTGATTCACATCAGAGCTGCACCCTAGCACAGACTGGATTTGCTGCCTGGGTAGCTACAGAAAAGCCCTTGCTGTAATGAAATCAGCTCTGCATGGCTGTCATGCACAATTCACTGATAAAACTCGTATTTCACAGCTGTCCTCAGAAACTGTCATTCCACTGCCTCACCATCTCTCTAAAGTGATTCATGGAAGAAAGGCAGAAATCCTGAGATCCCTGTGGAAAAACACTCAGTAATATTCAAAGCAAGCTGCCCAAATTGTGTTACTTTATATATGGCCTGAAAAAAAAAGTTGAGTCTCCCAAGAAAAGTCCTTCAAATAATCAGATCTCCTACTAGGAGCAGGAGGACAAAAAAAAATTAATTTGAAGCAATAAAGCACATTGTGAAACTTAGAAATTTTATTAAAAGGTTTAATTGGACAAAAAATTTCAAGCATTCTAGGGATAAACTAATAAAACTTGAGTGTTCCAAGATGTAGAGATTGTTTAAATGATGGTTAGCTGAATAATATATTTGTCCAATATACCTATCCTTTTCAAGATAAAGTCATACTAGTTTGACACTGTTACATTTCATGTTATTTACTAATAACCAAACTAAAACACTGTATTTAAAGAAAGAGGCTACAAGGATTATTAATTATAATCTGAGATTTAACTAAATGGTATGAGGCCATAATACAAGACTTTATATCAGCAGTTTTTTCTCAGAGAGCTATAGGTTAGGAAAAGTAATATATCATTAGTCTTAGAGACTATTTTGCAATTGAAAATGCTACTTAAACCTTGTAACTTCCAGATAGGATGTGAATTTTGTCTAAAAAAATTAAAATTAATTCAGGGCCATGAATATGAAACTGCTTTCAAAGGAAAGGAAAAAAACAAAGGCCAAGAGAAAACCCAAACAACCTGTTTTACAATCAAGGCTAGTCCTAATAAAGGAAAACCTAGTATGTTAATACTAAAAGTCACATCATAAATTTATTTTCTATACTTCAGGGTGTTCTCAGTTCAGATTGTCTGTATGCAGATGATAAATAATAAAACACTTTTTAATTTAAGAAAAATACAATCTAGTTGACTTAAATGGTAATCAAGAGAGTCACCTACACAAGCAGAAAAGATTACAGCAGCCAAAACTCAAATTAAACCAACTGCAGGTACACAAGCTAAGGGCTAGAATACACACAGATCCAAAATAAAGGACATACAAGGAAAATCCATCAAGGGCAGTGAAATAATGAACCACCAGCAGAAAAATTCAAACCCCCAGAAAGCAGAATTGCATACTTTAAATTACACTGGAACATAGGAAAAAGAGCTAAGAACTCAAGACTCTCTGAGATACAACTAAGGAATGTTATCAGAGACAGCTGTAAAATAGTGCTAGGATGACAGCAGGGAAGTCTCAAGTGGATCAGAGTGGGTGAAGCTGCTGCAGTGTAATTAAGCTGGCAGAAGCAAAAGAAGGTACAGAGACCTGTGCTGACACACTGTTAGAACAGTGCTGTCACAATGAAGGCAGGGTCATTACAGCAAAATGTATTTGTAAATGATAATTAATTCAGGGCATTATAGGAGGGACTGGACTAAATGGAACTAATTTTGCTGTAAAATCAAGATGGACCAATCAGTTGGCCTCTTTACAGGCAACTCAATCATGGCTTCAAAACAAGGAAGAGAAATTTACCAAGATTTTGTGCCTAGGGGCAAGAGCAACACTAAAACTGCTGAACAGCAGGCTACAGAAGAAACAGAAAATAAAATCAGAGGAAAAGTTAGACTTGGCAAAGAATTAACGGGCTCATCAAATATTGGCCTTTAAGCATATTTTTGTATTCTAACTACAGTATGAGACAAGTCTGATGAAGTATACAGGGACCAAGCTAAACAAGTCTGACTGCTAGCAAACAATATGCAAAAGACGCAGATCTGAGGGCAATGCTGAAATGAAAACACATTACAGAAATACATTCTAGAACTTCAGTCAAGTGAGAGGCAGGAGTTAAGGAATAGGCAGCAACAACAGTCCTGTAGCAGAGGAATAGAGGGAAATGCAGGCATGTGCATAAAAATCAGTGTGTTCCTGGATGTAGATGACACAGGAGAAATACCAAGATGGAACAAGGGAATGAATACCCAGCTAGTGGTGGCTCCCAGGCAGAGTGAAGAGTGCAGACTGAGGACATGACTGCAGGAACAAGTGCTGGATTTATTTGTCACACAGACACAATGCCATCAGTGCACACAGCCAGTCCAGCACTGCTCCACTCAGCCTAGAGAGCCCTACAGGATCCCCATCTCCAATTGCCAGTGCATCTCTCACTTAGGGCGCCTCAGCATTAGCAGAAAACATTTTTTTGCATTTAGGTAACGTGATAATAAATGCAGATTGCTCCCAAAAGATTTTTATTTGGACTTGAGGATTAAGAGGATTTTCTGTATTTGTCTAGAAATACCAATACTTGCCTGGATATTTCTGTCCAGGAAGTCTTGGTGACTTAGATTAGTCGAAGTCTGTTAGATTGATCAATATGCAAGATTCCAGCGTAAGCACACACTCACAGTTAAAGGATTTTGTAGGCCAAAGTTCAAATGTATTTGACAGTATTTGAAAGAAAATTGTAACACACCATAACATGGTAGATTGTAACAGACATACACAGAAATGTATCAAGATTGACCTATCCCCCAGTGAAGCTCAGCTTACAACAAACCAAGGAACCACTCGCTTACTTCTAAGCATGTGCCTTTCTCCAGGGATCCAGTCTGACCTTCTGGATCAACTTTAGGCAAAAGCACTTTAAATTCTTGACTCATATCTTCTACCTGATGGATTATGCGTTTTGCTTTTCAAAAAAGCTGTGGACAAGCCTGTGCTGCAATTGGTAGTATAACCAGCAAGTTCCTGGGCTTCACTTACTGAACATCCCAACATTACAAAACAGTTGGCTTTACAGAGGTCAACATGAAAAATCCAGCATTAGCACAAAGTTCCACAATTTATTCTTGTTTAGAAACCAAATGGCTTTTTTCCATTTTAATTTTCTTGGGGTAAAGATATAATCTTTCTGCAGCTACATTCAGTTACTGAAAATCTCTTTCTGATTTGTTTCATGTCTTGAAATTGTACTTCTTGTACGTTACCTATAATCTCAAACTTAGCTTTAACACAGATATCTGGTCTAGTTTAATATTACTAAATCAGAAAGGGTCAAAAATTTTGAGCTTGAAATCAATTAAGTACAGGAAATGTTAAAAAAATTGCATATGCTTCTATTAGTGCCATAAAGATACCCAGAGCCCAGCGTTTTGTTATTAACAGTATCAATTATAAGATACTCCTTCTGAAGGTATTCCCAGTTAATGAAGTTTATATTCTGTCATGACAATGCAAAATATAACATATACATGGCACCTAAGAAAGGCAGAATGCCCATAGCTCCATACTAAAAGCTGAAGAATTTATTAAACTCAAAAAAGTAGTTTCAGGTCTGCAACAACAGCATTCTTTTTTGTCCAGAGACACATCTGCAGCGAGAATGCAGCTCCTCCATAGCGTGTGGGAGGGAGCTGAGTACATTCAGTAGGTGCAATAATGTATCCACTGTGTGAAAAAAAACCAACAAGGGCCCACTGAAGCAACACAGAAATCAGGAAATTCTGAGTTAAGGCTGAAATTGTATCCTTAACTCACCTCATTGTGCCTATGTATCCTAGCTCAAAGGGTTTGTAACATCATCCAGAGTTCTGTGGCCTCAACTAGAGGACCAAACCACACCTAGGCATAACAGGGAGGCCAAATTTAACATGAGTGCACATCAAAGTGACCATTAAAAGAAACTCTTTAATATGCATGCATACAAGACAGAGTTCAAAATTCAACCCCCCAATACAGTCGCGATTTCACCTGGAACAAGATCTAGTTGCCATTTGGAATTCAACTACATCACTATTGTGATGGAAATGAGGAAAATGAGAGCATGCACAAGCTTCTTACCAAAATTGTGTTTCCTAATGCAATTGAAAAGATGTTTTACTAGACAGTTTGAGAGCTGTAGCCTTTTTCCTCTAACTCAAGTTCCCCACAATGAAACAAATTTTAAGGTGGAACACATAAAAAAGTTGAACAGAAACAAAATTTATCTCCTCTACTCAACTTTTGTCATGTATTAACAGTAACCTTGTCTTGTTCACACAGGATTCAGGAAGACACTTGAAAACATGTCCAATGGTACCACGTCTTTAGATGGGACCATTTAAAAGAAGAAAATGTGTGAGAAAGGAAAGAGGCAAAGACTTGTTGAGATTTTTCAGGCTCCAGTGTCATGACAGTTTTGAAGATACAGATCAATTGATCAATAACCTTAAATGTCATACAAATTGCCCTAATCAACCTCTTTGTCCTGGGACTCCAGCCTACAAATGAACATATAGTGTAATTTTACATCATCACTTTTGAAATGAAGAAAAAGATCTTCTGGAAAGAAGCCAGCATAAAATTTGTCTTAAAACATCCAGAGGAAATAAAAAAAACCACATGAAGCCAGTTGCAAGATGGCTGGGAGGACTTGTTCTTTCACAACACAAATATTCAATACTAATGCTCATCTTGCTTTGTGCTCCTGGGTGACTCAGAAGGATTCAGACTGTGGTTTTGAGAAATGCAGTAACTTCAGCACTACCATAAAGAACCCCCTGTTCTCTCACTTACCTGTCACCAGTTTTGTCCTGTACAGACTCAGCTCATAGTACAGCAGAGACCAGATAATATGCTCAGAAAACTGCTGGGGGATGAGCTTCACTGGCTCACACAAGTTCACTGCACCCTGCTCTCATCAGCAGCAAATCTTAAGAGCAGACACTTGCTCAAGAACACACTACAAGTCCTCAAAACACTGCTTGTCAAATTTGATCTCTAACCCAGGCTAACTGTCTTCAGTGTGAAAGTCACCAGAGCTACACTGGTATGAAACAGATTCCTCCACAATATCCAAAGCAGTTTCTTTCTGTTGACTTCCAATAATAATTTCTCTGTACCTATTTCTAATTGTTCAGTCACAAAAGCTCAGTCCAGGCAAAACTGAACTGATATGAAAAACAAGCATATATATGTCTACAAGGAATGTTTTAATTTTGCAAAGCCACTGCATGTGAATGACAGGTAACACTAAAAAAATGAAAAGGATAATAATTCTAAAATTTTGCAAATGACTTTTGAAATATCTATTCCACGCCATCAAGTGGCATAACCAGGCAGTACTAGCAAGAGTCAACATTTCTAGAAATTACTTTCCATGCTAAAATTAAGAGTCACTTCAGCGAACTCTCTTTAAAGGCAGCAGGTGAAAGAAAGGAACAATTACAAAGGAAGTTTCAGCTTAAGAACACATTAAAATATGGGTGTTTGAAAGAAAGCTATAAAACAAAGAAGAGTTTTCACTGTCAGAAAGAAGATAAGCCACGACACGTGTCTGTCTATGAGAGCTATCAAACTGTAAAAACAATTAGCAAACTGCTGCTGATCACTGTTTCATAAAAATGGGGGGCAGTGCTTGGCAGGACTCAAGAGCTGCAGCAGGAGAAGAATGAAGAGAATCAGCATTAAAAAAGCTGATCCACAGCAGCATGAAACAGGAAGGTGATTATAAAAGGAACAAAATAGAAGTGCAGGTACAGAGTGACCAGGATGGCTACCTGTATTGTTCTCCAGATTTTTATACTTTTACCTGGAAGTGTGTGGAGATTTTTTCATATACTGAGATTTACATTCAAAACACTTCTGAATTCGTGGTGGGAAATAAAACAAGGAAAAACGCAACCAAAAAAAAAAAAAAAGCCCCACAAAACCCCCACTCTAAACACCCCACCAACTAGACTACGTAACAGTCTCCACAGAAATCCTAATAACTTGTCCTTTGCTAGCAATGTTTTGTAATTAACACCCATATTAAATACTCCTACTTTCATTCTGGTCACTTTTGCTTGCTTTTTTTGCTTGCAAATGACATACACAGCAGTCTGTTAACTCTAAGACTAAATTTCAAAACTACTCTGTATTTAACAAAACAGAAAGGATTACATCAGCGAAACCAATTTTTGCTGTTATTTCTAATTTAAATTCATCTTTCTGATTTGCATACTAAAAACTTGCATGCCAAAATGGTCTGCATTAAAATGGTCCTTTCCTCAAAGGAAAGCGTTAACCTACATATACTGCCCCAGCTTCAGAGCATTTCAGAAAAATAAGAAATAAAAACAGGACCAAAATAAATTTCTTCCATTGAAAATGGTTTCAAAAGAAGAAATTTGCTCATTCTGCTGAGAACATTTACCAAGTCACTATTTACTGCATAGAAGACTGAGTTACTTTATGGGTAAGGGCTGACAAATAAATAAGAGCTTTCCTCTTCCACAGCTGCTATTTTGTCTGACAGATCAAACTGATTTGCTTATCAATACACAGCTCCTACTCTCAGAATTTGTTGAAGCTATTCTACCTTGCAAAATAATAATTTCTGCGTACATATCAACAAAAAAAAAACTTATTTTGTATGAAAAGCTATGTTTCATGACATATCTAAAAAGAGTTACTGAATTTCTCATACCTGCTTAGCAAAAAAAATGGTATCCAGTCTGGAATCCTGGACAACAGAACCTGCTGGCTCCTCTCCCGGCTGCCACTTGAAGAGAAAAATCAGCCCATGTACTGGCCTGAAAAACAAAATTTATAAGAAAAAGGTCACCAGTACTGATGAAAAACATCAAAATTACCCGTACTGTACTTTAGCTGTATGCTGCTATGGTAATTCTGTTAATGCTTTCTAAATATCACAAACTTGCTAAGAAATTTTCATACGTGCTCCTTTAATTAGGCAGAAGACAATTCAGGCTTCTTTCTCTAAGTGCTAAACAATCCAAATCTGAATTAGCATTTAGCTGGTAATTTTCAAAAGTCAGGACCAGTTTTCCTGTTTACTGCAACTTTTATAGCTGGAGAACTCTCATTGGAATTGGTTAGTGATGAACAGCTGTCAAAGCATTTGTCAGTCCTATACAAGAGCAGGAACTAAAGTTTGGGTAATCCTTCTAGACACAGATGAAATTCTCAAAGAGGAGCTCTCCTGAAACTTGATACTTTGAGTTACCTCCTCAACAAGTAAGAGAAACTCAGTTTTCTCTTCTAGTAAAAAATGTGTCTTGCCTTTCAGACTGCATGTCTTCAATAGTAAACAGCTTTTACTACATGTTGCACTGTATTTAGTATTTCCAGAACACAAACATTGATCAGTAAAGGAAATAAGTCTTACAAAATCTAGTTACAGTAAGACAAAAACTTATTAATCAACTTAAATCTAATGTCATCACCACAAAGAGGCCACAAAAGCCTTCTCTGCAAAAGACAAACATATACCTGTACTGCATAAGAAACTTTTCCTAAGCTCTGACCAGAAGTCTGGGATGCATTTTTTGAAATTCTCTCAGTGGACCTGCTGTTTCAAGTACAAAGATGCTCCTATATTCTTTCACTCCCAGAGTTTATACATTGTGTAAAATACTGCAGGGTGTAAATGGGAAGGGAGGATGGAAGCTGACCATCCCTCAGGACTACAAAGACACACCTCTCCCAGGATATGCAAAGCTGTCACTTAATGAACGAACAGGTAAATGTTCTGATGATGCAGACAGCAAATAAACCACTTTAGAAGCAACATTCCTGCCATTTAGGTGTTGCTTGTCAAGTATCTTCACTCAACAATTCTAAAAGTACATCCTCTGTACAATTACTGCATCTTTGGAAAGATTAATCCTACAAGTACGGGATATCTGCACAAGCTACAAGAGTATGGTGCAGGTTAAACGATATTTTCCTCTTAAAATCCTCCATGTAAACATGGATAACAACATAGCATGGACAAAATGTTAGAAGAATTAATGTTGCTTAATGAGGGCAAAATTGATCCACATGACACCAGTCATTATCTACTATATTATCTATTATAAAAGCCTATTTGCCTTCCCATACATATGGAAGTGGTTCTGCAGGAAAAACGAGTTACAAAGGTATCTAACACTGGAAAAAAAATTTAAGACAACAGAGGCAACATCATGGGATGTGAGGAGGAAGGCAGACAAAGCAAGGAATGGAAATTCACCCAAGAATTTGTTAAATGCTATAAGGCAAGCTAATGGAAAAAAAACTAGAAATCTACTTCCACATTCTAGCTACTATCAGCATTTCTTTCAAAACCTGATTAAGCTACAGTAAATACAAAAGCATTAATAAAAACCAATTTAACTGCCAGATATTCCATTAAATCAAAAGCCTTCTGAACTTCTGTGGAAACTGAAGGAAAAAACACAAACACATAATGCCCCGAACAAAACATCCACCAAAAATACACCTGAGCTTAGTACACATTCTTTCAGGGACTTCAGACAAACGTGAATAAAAAATATGCGCCTTACTTCAATTTTTCAAAGTTCTCTGGCTCCAAACTCCATATTTCTTCAACTTGTGCACCTCTACAGCCTGAAATAAAGAAAAAACACAGGTTTCTTCAACTAACCCATTTACAAAGGGACACAGCCAGTAAGGACAGACTTATGAAAGAAGACACAAAGATACTATGTAACATTTACAACTAGTACGTCCAGGCTATGGAAAAGTCTATGTGTGGGTTTAACAGACCTTTAATCAAAAAATCCCAAACAAGACAGGCAGGCAGAAATTATTTCAGGAATTTCTGAACTTGTGTACAGTGATGCTGTCTCTACAACACAGTTGCATTTAAAAAAGAAGCAGAGGAGATTAAATGTCTCTGGTCACCTCATGTCCTTTACTTAACTGAAAACTGTTTATAAAGGCACTATCAGCAAGTCCAAAGCAGAACTTTAAATATCTATTGCCAGACAAAGACCCACGGTAGCAGACCAAAGATGCTGTACACTCAAGCAGGACATTTCCATCATACAGAGCCCAAAATGTTCAAATATCTAGTACGTGGAAATAAAACCATAAAACAAGTATGTCTGACTTCATTTCTGAAAAAAAGACATGACAGAAACTATGAATTAACGAAACGTGGAGTAAAATAGTTCCAGCTCTTTGGTTGAAAGCCTGTAGTAATAATCCTACATTCATAGTTTCACCAAAGATTTCAAAAGCAATTGAACACAAAATTTCACATTCCAGAAGGCCAGGAAGCCGCTTGCAGGCTACTCAGCCTCTGCCGAGTCCCACAGCTCAGCATCCGCACAGTGCTTCCCCTGAACGTCCTCACTCCTGGGGCTCTGTAACCCAAACACCTTCCCAGCCTTAACCTCTGCCAGGGAGGTTTAGATTGGACGTTCGGAGGAATTTTTTCAAAGGGGTGATCAGACATTAGAATGGGCTGCCCAGGGAAGTGATGGAGTCACTGCCCCTGAAAATATTTAAGGAAAGACAGGACACGGCACTCAGTGCCACGGTCTGCTTGGCAAGGTGGCGTTGGGTCACGGGTTGGACTCGATGATCTTGAGAGGCCTTTTCCAAGCTAACTGACGCTGTGGCTCTACGGGCACGTCCCTGCCGAGCCGTCCGGCAGCAGAGCACCAGGTGCGAGGGCAGGGCCGGGCCGCACAGGCCGCGCTGGGGCCGGCCCCCCCCGGGCGGGGACTCCCGCAGTCCGCAGGCGGCCGGGCCAGCGCCGCGGACACCATGGAAGCCGCGCTCGCCCCGGCCCCGCGTCCCGCCGCGCTCCCG
>VXBU01012612.1:1341532-1369037 GCA_013400315.1 Bombycilla garrulus | reverse complement strand
GGAGCGGCACCGCCGCCTCTCGGCGTCCCCGGTGCCTCCCCCGCCGATCGCCCCGCGATCCTCCGGGCTGCGGCACCGCCCGGCCCCGCCCGGGCCGCGGCCTCGCAGGCAAGTGGCGCTTCCCGGGCTGGGGGGAGCGGGGTCCGTGGGCCGGGTCGTGGGCCAGCCCTGGGGACCCAGAGTGCGCGGGGAATGCGGGGAGGCCGGAGGGGCGGCTCCGGAGAGCACCTGGGCGTGAGGGGCCCGCGGGGCGTTCCCGGGCGTGTCTGTGGCGTTGCGCGTCCTGCCGCTCACGGTGTTTATCGCCTTTATGGAGACTGACAGCTGCGATCGCGGCTCTTCGGTATCCGCTTTAGGTGCTTCTATCTTCTAATTCTGTGCTACGTCAGCTAAGCTGCCTTTGCCCCCCGTCAGTACATTTCTGTAGGCAGACAGGCTCATGCAAGTTCTGCAGTAGGAATGCGTGGGCTGGGATGTGGTTTGTATGGTGGGATACCTGCTGTGCTGCTGCTGTGCATCACTCCATTGGTGATTTGGGAAGTGTTCTGCTGGCATCCCTTTTGACGCAGAGGTGCTTATTTTCTGAAGTACGAGAGCTATGTTGTTAGAGCTCATCTGTAGCACAAGCCTGTTTTGTTACAACCGTAGCTCAATGTGTTGGTTGTGGTCTCTCTGCTCAGTTAACTAGAGGACATTCCTTATAGTCTTCAGGTTAATGCTTATACAGAATTTAGAGAGCATAGAAGCGGAATTGATTGAAATATATATGGTTTTGAAGTATTCGAAGGCAATTTGAAATGTTGTCTTTTAAATGTCAATTTTTTTGTCATAAAAGATCTGCCTTTTTCAAAGTTTAATTCCATGTGATTTTGTTACAAAATTTGACTAGTTGTTAACATAGCAGTTAAACTTAAGAACTTAAATTAGCTTCTGTCGTTCTGTTAAAGCTTTGTACTTTATATGGTTTTTTTTCATCCATCCATGAAACTTGTCAGGTGTTTTATTTCTTAGGTAAGCTAGGGCAAGTTGGAAAAGTCATAGAAATTAATGAATGTTAACTTAAAGAACTGAATCATGCTATGGTACAGCAACATAAAAATATTGACTTATTAGTACACGTGTAACTGGTGTATAGACTGTTTCAGAGCAGTCAAAGTCATATTTTATTTATAAATTTATATGTTGGTTGAAATATAGTGGGTTTTCTCTTTCATTAATAATGGTGAACAGCCGTGGAGTTTAACTTGGCAATTTTTGCTATGGAACTCCTAGTCTGGGACTTTTAAGTCTGGGAATCGCTGTTTGCATGCCCATAGCTCAGAAACAGAAAATGCTTGTGGAGCCAGAATATCGTTGATAAATCCTCCACAGGTGTTTTAAATTCAAGTTCCCTGCTGCAGCTCTGCAGGTGAAGGGTAGGGTTATAGTAGAGCATATGTTAAGTGAGAATTTGCATTTTTTCCACCTGTTGGGGTGAAAGTTGTCTCTGTTGTGCAGATGTTAAGCAAAAAATAAGCTTGAGGTCTGGGGCAGAGGAGAGGGATGGGTCCAAGGGAGGGAATAGCCTGGGAACTTGTGAGGCTGGGACATAACACAGAGTTAGAAATGGCCAACATGGCTTGAGCAGCTCAGCTGGGAATAAGTGCTTTTCCAGTGGTGCTGGTGAAGTGTAAATCTGATACTTTTGCTGTGACTGTTTAGTGAGATTGGTGGTTTGCATCAGCTATTGCAGATTTCAAAGCTGATTTTTAAAATACAGATTTATTTTTAAGAATTTACAATTTGTGTTTGACAGTTGTTGGAGATTGTAACAGAATCTGGGTTTGTAGCTTATGGCATACTCCTGAGAAAGAAAATTAAGGAGCTAAGTGTCAGAAAAACGATTTGCAACTGTCTTTTCTATTATGGGTTTGTGTCAGAAGCATATGGATGCAGGCACAAGCCTCTTTCCAGTGCTGTGAGACCATGAAAAGCCTGGTCCATACAAAAGTAAACATAAAAAATATGCATTGTTAATATCCATAAAAGTTTTCCCACTTGCCTCATTTCAATGTAGTAATAATTGTTATAGTAGGGATATGAAAGCTACAGCAAAAAATCATTCTCAGTATTTTATTTCCATGGAGATCTTGTTGCCTGTGGGTGATCCTTGATGCTTCCCATTCTTATTTTTCCTTCAAGATAATGGTGTTTCTCAGTATCTTTCATGTACCCTTTTTTTTTTTCTGATAGATAAATGGATGCCTACTGTGATTTCAGGTTTTTTTTTTGTTTGGTTTTTCTGTTTATTATGAAACATTCCTGACTGTGTAATGAAATGAGCTAATGGATCTGTACTGAAATAAAATGTATTTAGACATGAAAAAGTCCTGATGTGGTATTCATGTACGGGGAGTACCACCCTTGTTATTTTCAGTGTATTTGCATGCTTCAGATGTCAGGGAGAAAGTCAGATCAACCATGGTGTGTCTTTAAATGGTTTTGGCAGGAAACATGGTTAGAATATATAATTCTAGCTGAGCGCTGATGCTCTAAATAATGCAGTGAAAGATATTTCTTAGTTAATTTTCAATGAAACCTGCTTTCTTAAACCAGATGTCAGCTTATGGCTTCTATTTTTATGATTTTATCAGTTTGTAGAAGGTAATAGGTAATGGGATCACTGATGATTGTTATTTAATTCTGGGTGCAGGTTAGTGCAGATATGCAAAAACAGAGGAAAAGTGCATTTCTAGTCACTCGCAGAAAAAGGGAAATTCCCTGTCAAGGAAGTAGGGGAGTTGTTTGTAAATCAGAGTGTTACTGAAACTGGGATGTTTCTGCATGAGTGATTTTTCTTTTTTTTTTTTTTTTTTTGTGCTAGCTTATCCAGGTAAATGGAGCAAAATGGCTTTTATCTTCACTATCTGAATGAGCAAAAAAAGAGTCAAAAGTAGATATCTACAGTTCTTGAAAGTTGTTTAGTGGATTTCTTTGAAATGTCATTTGTGTGTGCTCAGACTTTATTGCCTGTATTTTAAGATTTATGTGCAGTTTGATGGAGTAGATTATTGGTTCTGCCTTTTTGGTTTCCAGTAGGTGCTCTTGGTTCTGTGTAATATAATTTTATTGTTTGGTGAGAATAAACTGAATTTATTATTGTGCTATTAATGTTTTGGAGGTAATGGTGATCAGGAATTTTCTTATCCTTACCCTGCTAATTTCATTTCACCTGCATTTGCTTCATTTTAAGTGTCGTGGCTTGAATTTTACCTTGCTGGATGTTCTCTAAGTAAGAGCAGCGGTGTTGTCGTACAAATATTACAGCTCTCTTGCAGCTCAGGAGTGTATAAATAGAAAGACCTGAATGACTATGAGTTTTTGTGCTGATTTTTGTTTCTTGACTTCAAACATAAAGCAGTACAGAATCTGCTCTCTCTGTTTTCTTGGATCCCGCTTGGAGCAGCAGACTATTTGAGTCTGTAGCAAAGATAATTTGTTCTTGAGCTACTCAGTTATTAAAAAGCTGTCGCCTAGGCCTCACTGCAACCTACCATATATAAACTCTCAAAAGTCTTCCAGCTAAACAGTTTTTCTATATCATAGGTCTTCATTTTAGCCTCCTTTTTCTTCAATTGGTTGGGATTAGCAATTCTTAAGCAAAATAGAGCAGGACGAGATCTGAATTCTGAGCAATATATAAATTTATCTAAGAAAGTGATGTAATATATTATTGGCTACAGGCTATAACACCAAATGTTTTTTGCTTGCCACTTACTGGGGTTAAGTAGTTTCTGAGTTAGTTTGAAAGAAATAAGTTAGTCACTCTTATTACTCAGAGAGTTTTTTGTTTCTTTTCCCCTAAATGATGTGTATTATCTCACACTCGGAGTACGCTGTGATTAAATTTATGAAAGAAAACTCAAGATTGCAGATGTATAGACAACATGTATTTACTTGGCTAAGAGAGCGGTGGCCGTAGTTGCTGATGAAGTGTGTTGTTGTTCCAGCAGAGCCTGAAGGATGGAGGCAGCGGAGAGCCGAGCGCAGCCCCCGAGGGAGGCGGCGGAGCCCAGCGGTGCCCGCGGTGCCGGCTGGCAGCTCAGCGACACCGCCCGGCTGCAGCGCTTCCTGTGCTTCGGCTCCGAGGGCGCCTCCTACCACGCCAAGGAGCAGAAGCTGAGCTTTGAGAACGCCGAAGCTTTGCTAAGGATGATTGAAGAGGGCAGAGGCTGCGAAGTTGTTGAAGAAATAAAAGCGTTTAGTCAGGAGGGCAGAGCGGCAAAGCAGGAGCCCCTGCTGTTTGCCCTCGCAGTTTGCTCGCAGTGCTCTGATGCCAAAACAAAGCAAGCGGCGTTTAAAGCTGTCCCCGAGGTGTGTTGCATACCAACCCATCTCTTTACTTTCATCCAGTTTAAAAAAGATCTGAAGGAGGGCATGAAATGTGGCATGTGGGGCCGTGCTCTGAGGAAAGCTGTTGCAGATTGGTACAATGGAAAGAATGGCATGGCTCTTGCTTTAGCGGTTACAAAATATAAGCAAAGAAGTGGTTGGTCTCATAAAGATCTTCTGAGGTTGTCCCACCTAAAACCTGCCAGTGAAGGTAATAAATTTTTATTTACCTGAAAATACTGTGTTTTAAACCTTTTATATTTACTGTGGAAGTATTTTGGAAACCCAAGTGCCATTGTAGATGAATTCTTAATGAGGATACCCTGTAAATTGCATCTTAAAAACCTGGATGTTCATATCAAAACAAGACCTGTTTACCTTCAGGGTAAATAGGGTTTGTTCCTTCTTTTCTTCTCTATGCCAAGAGAAGATAAAATAACTCAAGTCCCTCATTTTGTTCCTGCTTGCTTACAAATGATGAAATAACACTTTTTTGTTATGTGGGAAGATCTGTTGACTTCAAATCTTAAAATGATGAATGGTTTGGGGTTTGGGTTGGGAGGGACTACAAGGATGCTCCAGTTCCAATCCCCCTGCTGAGGGCAGGGATGCTTTCCACTAGCCCAGGCTGTTCCAAGCCCCATCCAGCCTGGCCTTGGACACTTCCAGGGATGGGGCATCTGCAGTGTCTCTGGGCAATATAGCAAATATATAAAGCTCTTTACTTCTGAGGAGATTAATACAGCAATTAAAAGTACTGCTCTAAATTGTGTGTGCCTGACCTTTTCAATAGGTGTTTGACAGGTCTGAGAATGAAACCTGCTAATTCATTTGCATGCTAGAATGATAAATGCCAGTATACAGACGGTAATCCTGCTTGAGAAATTATTTTCTTTTTCATCAGGAGTTGCTGTAGTCACTAAGTATATTACCAAGGGGTGGAAAGATGTCCAAGAAGCTTATAAAGAGAAAGCAGTTTCTGCTGAGACTGAAAAACTCTTGAAGTATCTGGAGGCTGTGGAGAAAGTTAAACGCACAAAAGATGAATTGGAGGTTATTCATTTGATAGAGGAATATGGTCTAGTTAGAGAGCATCTCCTGACAAACCATCTGAAATCTAAAGAGGTAGGTAAACTTCCTTAGCTGAATTCTCCATAGGAGTATGAATTCTGTTCAGAGTCTTAAGTCAGATTTCTTTAAAAAATAGCCCTTAGGCTGTTTTTCAAGTTATTTACCCAAACAGTTAATTTAAAGTAATAGAAAGCCTTAAAATAATTTGTGCATTTATTTTAGAGTACACTTATTCAATGTACAGGTAACAACAGTTGTGCTTTGAGAATCTCATCTTTCTGTGTTTCCCTTCTTTTTCATCATAGGTTTGGAAGGCATTACTCAAGGAGATGCCTATTTCTGTATTGCTGAGAAATTTAGGAAAGCTGTCAGCAAATTCAGTGCTTGAACCACGAGGTTCAGAAGTGGCAATAGTATGCGAAAAACTGAAAAATGAGAAACTGTTAAAAAAGGTAAGAACTTTATAATCAGAGCCAGCCTTCATGGATTTTAATGTTTAGTTTATTCTGTTTAAGAACAGCAGCTTAATGCCTGCAACTTTATTTTAAAACTTCTGTTTATAATTTCTCATTTGATTCCCCACCTTCCTTTTGAAACATTCAGGTAAAATAAGTGTATTGACACCTATTGGGTCTTTTCTTAAATGAGGCTGTGGCAAGCTTTGCTAGTTGGGTTCATCAATTTCTTCTGAGTCTTGTAATTTTTAAGTGAGTTAAGAAAATAGCATAGCAGCTGAGGGGAAACACGAGATGGCAAGGAGACTTTCTTCTTTTCTGATTGCTTTATTGTCCATCAAAGTGGTGGGAAAGTAAGAGGGAAAAGAGGGTTCCCCGAAGAGGGAATAAAATTTTCAGGGATTTAGTCAAAGGTAGAGAGGACAGCTGCCGCTTGAGCAGCAGTTTTGTGAGCTGGGAAGATTAAAATCAGGACACTTAAATTCTTCAGCTCCAGAGCTGAATTGAGCACAACAGCAAAAGTCCTTTTTTTGTCATCCTGCTGCAATTCCATTTCTCTGGTTTTGTCCTTAATCATACACAGGCGCTGGAGAAGGGAGAGCAAAGATCATGGTGCAATACCTTGATGGAAGGTAGACAATGGGCAGGCATTCAGATTTACTGAGTTTGGTGCTGGCAGTGATTAAGGACTGAAACACCTCTTTCAGATAAAGATAACAAAATTTTTCTAAGGTTAAGTTTATATACAGAAAAGAAAAATTTTAAAAAAGGAATTTTTTGTAGTGCTTTATAGAATGAGAAAAATGAATGCTATGTTCCAAAAATAATTTCTTGTGCAGTGTTGCTGTGTCTTGTATAAAGCTAGTTAGTGAGGTGCATTATCAGTAACCTACAAGTATCAGTTCATCCAACAGCTGTGTAAAGACTGCATGAACTCTTTAGACTTAACACATTTAAAGTAACCATATAGTAAACCTGAGAATTTTTTTGTGGTAGGAACATGTTTTCACATTTAGTTTGTTGTTTTTTTTTTAAAGGAGGTTGAATTTTCATACTCTTGTTTCTGATTTCTACCTGTAGGGTAGAATACATCCCTTCCATATTTTGGTTGCATTAGAAACCTATAAAGCTGGACATGGAAACAGAGGGAAGCTTTGGTGGCGTCCTGATGAAGACATTTTAGAAGCTTTAGATGCCTCATTTTACAAAGCTTTCAAGGTAACAATAGTTGTTCAACTTGTTAAGCTTTTTAGAAGTTCTGTGTTTTCTGAAAGCTTATCAAGAATACTTCCTGGGGTGGGTAACAATTCTGAAACTTTGGTAACAGCGCTGTCCTGATGTTACCCAGAAAGAGGAAGAAATGCTCACTTCAGGAGTGAAAGCAGAAGAAATTAATATATAAATGATGTGTAATTGTTATATTTTTGTCTTTTATTCTTTCAGACAGTGGAACCAACAGGAAAACGCTTTGTAGTTGCAGTTGATGTTAGTGCATCAATGACACAAAAGGTTTTGGGCAGCGTGCTCAATGCCAGCACAGTTGCAGCAATGATGTGTATGGTGAGGCTTTCGATTTCCTTTATTTATAACTGTTTTCAGCTTGCATTGTTTTTGATGCAAAAGGGCTCTAAAGCTGGTTAGAAATCAAGAGGAAACATGTATAATAATTTTTGGGTACAGAAGGTGTGACCTTGTCCCTCATTGCTGAAAGCTACTAGCAGCTATATTCAGAAACATCAGTTTGAAGAAGTTGGTTTCTGTTGTAAATCAAAGTGGTCAGGGCAGCTTTTTCACTTAGCTGTAATAAAATGGCTTACTATAAGTACAAAATGATAACTTTATCTTACACGTTTTAATTTTTTTCAGAAGCAAGTTCAGTTCTTTATTCAGTGTTCATTTGCAGTGATATTACAGGATATTTGAAGTATAGAGTCAACCATTACTGTTTATGAGGAGCCACGATGACTTAAATAGAAAAGCATTTGTAATGCTGTGTGGGGAATGGCTCAGTTCAGACATTAAAAATTCAGAGTAATGTTATTGAATTGTTTGTGTCTCCCTTTTTCTCAGGTTGTAGCACGGACTGAGAAGGATTCCCAAATTGTTGCCTTTTCACATGAAATGGTCCCTTGTCCAGTGACGGCTGACATGACCTTACCTCAAGTTTTAGTGAAAATGTATGAAGTATGTAAAAAAAAAAAGTCTCAGCAGTTACACTGTATTTTCTTTGTAATAAATTCTGCTATCTTGTTTAATCTGTATCTCTCTAGTACAAGATTGGAGTGGGGTTTTTTTGGTGCATTTTATTTAGAGAAAGCCCAGAAAATGTTGTTATTTCATTTGCTGGATATTAAACATTGCAATTTAGAATGGCAGTGCTAGGTCACAGTGAGTTATCTTGAAAAGAATATTAAAAAAATCAAACAAAAATACCCTGGACAGACTTGGATAAAATTATCAAGTTTAACAAAAAAGCCTCTTTGTTTAGTAACACATGGTAAAATATGAAACTTACATTGAAAGTAATTTTTCCATGGCTTGTTAATTTCTGTATTAATGTGTTCCATGTATATTTATTTTTGTCTCTGTAAGATTCCAGTGGGTACCACTGATTGTTCCCTTCCAATGATATGGGCTCAGAAAACTCAGACAGCTGCTGATGTCTTCATTGTTTTTACTGATAATGAGACCTTTGCTGGGAATACTCCTCCTGCAATGGCTCTTACAGAGTACAGAGAGGTAAATATGCTTCTGACTGTTAATGATTAATAAATACTCTGCAAAGTAAGTACCAGCTCTAAAAACCTTTTAAAGATTGGACTGGTTGTGTCTTTCTTCAATCAATAATTATATATTGTTTAAAAACTTATTAATACTGCAGTTAGGCAGAATTAGTGCACATAGTGCACTAATAGTGCATATTTAAAACTACAGAGTTACTAAAAGGATTTGTAATTAGCCTGCCCTGCTTGGTGTGCTGCAATCTTCATGAAATTTTGTTACTCAGGGACTGTATGAATTTCTACATCTTATAAATAATTGATGGGAAAAGTTTTTATGGTTCTTAGAGAATGATGTTTGAGTCTCAGAGCTAAATTCAACTTTGATGTCTGCAGTAGATGTCAAAAAGTTTCAATGAAGCAATGAAGACAAGTGTCAGGAGGATGAGGTGACAGTATCTTGTGAAGAAAGCCCATTGTGTTTTAAAGGGGCTGCTCTAAACTGTACAGCTTCATAATTTTATAGTAGAACAAAGAAAAATACCTTCTCCAAGCACATTGCTATTGGAAAGCCTTACTTATTGAGCAAACCATCATTTATGCTCTAAAGAAACTAATATTTAAACTACCAAAAATGTTTGTCCTGCATGGATGTATGGATTTTAATCAATTCATAGTTTCCACCCAGTTGAAGTGGATACCACAAATCTTTAATTTGGTTTCCTTAGTTGAGTTTAGCTGCCATTCCAGTGTTGGCAGCTATCCTGCAGTTCTGATTCTGGCATTCCTCGTTTCTGTCAGTACAGCTCTTCAGACAGTGGCTTATGCAAGTGAGGTTTGGCCCTCTGGCATATTTAAGTTACTGCATATGTGCACATGTTTTACTCCAGATGTGTTTCCTGGTATTTTTTGCTCTCCTTCCTCTAGAAAATGGGTATTCCTGCTAAGCTGGTTGTTTGTGGAATGACCTCCCATGGTTTCACGATTGCGGACCCGGATGACCGAGGCATGCTGGATATCTGCGGCTTCGATACGGGAGCTTTGGATGTCATTCGAAACTTCACCTTGGATTTGATTTAAGTTCTGTAGGCATCTGCTCTTCCCAGTGGGTCCATTGCTGGCAACAGACTTCACCCTGGGAACTCCCAGCCAAATATACTTTATTAGCTTATGGCATATTGTATACATATCAGAATGTTAGAGGAGGTGGTGGCACTTCGAGCATCTCCGACTAGAGCTTCTCACTAAGGTGTTTATAAGGTTGAACAGAACTTCAGTCTCCTGCAAATCTAACAGAGAAACTCAGAGCTTGCATCTCTGGTGTCAAACTAACTGTCAGTAGCCACTGTCAGTAGGATCCCCACCACTGGAGGTGGCAGTCACTTGTCACCACTGTCACGTGATGCCATGCAGCAACACCCTGCGCGTGTGGGCACTCGTGGTCGTGGCTGGCAGCGCAGTCACATCGCCCTTCTGAGTCCTGCAGCACAGCTGGCAGCCCTGCTCCATGCCCCTTCAGCAAGGCATCTCCCTTCCTCAGCCCCCTTCCTTGGATCCAGCACCCTCATTTTCCCAGGGCAGTTGGTTTCTTTCTATACACGCACTCAAAACTCTAGTTGGACTTAATTCCCTGACCAGCCAGGGCTCTGTGTGAGCTGGAGCTCCAAAGAGCTTCATCCCTTGTGTGGTAACCACAGTAACTGTGGGCCAGCCAAGAGCCAGCCTGGATCTGTCCCAGGGGGTAAACAGGACCCCTGTTATGATGGGATGATGGCAGGACCACAGTGTACTTTACACACCCTTGGTCCCCCAGCTTCACCAAAGTCTTCCTGGCTAGCCTGGCCTGCATGAATTACCCCATCCTTGTTGTCCTCAAGCTCCACAGCACCCACAGCCTTCAGGAGAAGGCCGATTTTGCCTGGGCCCAAGGAAGACGCCAAATGCTTTGTGTCAGCATGCTGGACCCTGCTCTTGCTCTCCACCTGTGCTGGAGTCAGCCCAGACATCAGCTTGGCCACATCCAGCTCCTCAGCAGGGTAAGTGAAGAGGGTCACGGTGTTGTCCAGCTCCTTGTGGACTTGAGTGCTCTTGTGCTGCAGGTACCTCTTTGGCAGCAGCAGGCCCAGCACCTGCTGAGGGCATGCTGCCTTCATCAGCTACACAAACAGGGGTTGTACTGCAGCATGGCCAGCTTCTTGTCCCCTGGACTGCAGCAGCAGCAGAGACCAGCAGTGCTAGCAAGCAGGTGGATCACCTCCAGAGCCCTGAGCACCACCTTGGAGTCATCGAGGAGAGTGGAGAGGAAGCTGAGGAGCCCCAGAGGCCAGACTTTGGCCTTACAGCATTGAGAAAGTCCTTTGCAAAGAATCCTGAGTGAAAAGCGGTCCAGGAAGGCTGGACATTGTTCAAGGATCTTAAGGATGCAGGAATGGACTGTCCTCATGTGCTGAAAGATCAGCCAGTGGGGAAGAAGACCCACCTGGTTGAACTGGGAGCTGTCACTGGGACTCAGGGAAAAAAGACCTTTGGAAGAAGGGGCAGGATACTCTTGAGGACTACAAGGATGTTGTTAGGTTATGCAGGAAGCTTAGCAAAGTGAAACCCCAGCTAGAAATTAATTTGTCCACTGCCATAATAGATAACAAAAAATGTTTTACAAATACATCAGCAGCAAAAGGAGAGCCAAGGAGAGAATCTCCATCCTTTATTGGATATGAGGGGAAGCATTGCCACAAAGAATGAAGAAAAGGCTGAGGTACTTGATGCCTTCTTTGCATCAGTCTTTAATAGTCAGACCAGTTCTTGGGAAGACAGAGACAAGGAACAAAATGAAGTCCCTGTAATTCAGGAGAACACAGTGACCTACTGCTCCTACTTAAATGTTCAAAGGGCCACGGGGTCGGATGGAAGCCACCCAAGCTGCTGTCCACCATTTATCATCAATCCTGGCTAACCAGGGAGGTCTCAGGATGACTGGAGGCTTGCTAATTGGTTTGTGGCACCAATTGAGCAGAAGGGCTGCAAGGAGGATCCAGAACACAGGCCTGTCAGCCTGGCCCCGGTGCCAGGGAAGGTTATGCAACAGATCATCTTGATCACACAGCATGTGCAGGACAGCCAGGGATCAGGCCCAGCCAGCATGGCTTTATCAAAGGCAGGTTCTGCCTGATCAACCTGATCTTCTACTGTGAATGGTGACCTCCCTAGTGGATGAGGTAAAGGCTGTGCATGCGGTCTGCCTGGACACTGTTTCTCACAGCATTCTCCTGGAGAAGCTAGGAACCTGTGGCTTGGACAGGTGCACTGTTTGCTGGCTAAAAAACTGGCTGGGCACAGAGAGTGGTGGTGAGTGAGTCACATCCTGCTGCTGGCTGGTCACCAGTGGTCTCCCCAGAGCTCACTGCTGGGGCCAGTCCTGTTCAGTATCCTTACGGCTGGTCTGCACAGGGGGATCGAGGGCACCTCAGTCAGTTTGCTGAACCAGAGTTGATCTGCTGGAGGGCAGGAAGGCTCTGCAGAGGGATCTGGACAGGCTGGATCCATGGGCTGAGGCCAGTTGTATGGGGCTCACCAAGGCCAAGTGCTGAGTCCTGCCTTTGGGTCACCACAATCCCATGTAATGCTTCAGGCTGGGGCAGAGTCCCTGGAGAGCGGCCCAGAGGAAAGGGACCTGGGGATGCAGGTCAGGAGTGGATGAACAAGCTGTGCCTGGGTGGGCAAGAAGGCTGAGGCCATGCTGGCTTGGATGAGAAAGTGCCAGCAGGACCAGGAAAGGGATTGTTCTTTACTTGGCACTGGTGAGGCTGACAGCAAATCTCAAATGCTGTTTGTAGCCAAGCACTGAACAGACTGCCCAGGGAAGTGGTGGAATCGTCACCCCTGGAAGTGTTCCAAAACCACGTGGATCTGGTGCTTGGGGACATGGCTCAGTGGTGGACCTGGCAGTGTTGGGTTGATGATTGGACTTGATCTTAAGAGCTCTTTTCCAACCCTCATGATTTTGTGATCCTCTGTTACCTTTTTGTGAAGGAAAAACAAGAAAAGCAGATGAGGAATCTCTTTTTTTTATTTTTCCTGTTGCACACAATTTAAAATAACAGTGAGAAGTTTGCTAAAAGTACTTACAGGGTTACATAGTGTATAATTTAATTTCATTTATAGTAGACTATAAATATGAAGAGATTTTTAATTTCCCCCATTGCTGTGGAATGCTTATTTGCAAGAATAAGTTCATGAATTACTTTTAGAATGGGGCTGGAAACAAATGGGTTTAGTATTTTTAATAATGGCAGTTTACAACCAACTTCATTTAGAGGGACTTTTCTTTGGGCTTTGTATTTTAAGTGTTACTAATGTTCAATGGTTTCCACAATTACAGTTAAACTCTACAAAAAAAGGTTTTTTTCTGGTATTGAGACCATGTGACTGTGATACAGTGTAAAATTTACCCAGGGACATTTTGTACTGACACAACTGAAAGTGCAAGAGCTCACACTAATCCTTTTCTCTCTGGATTATCACCTGGATTTTCAGGAGGAAATAGATCTTTAGATAAATTGAGGTGCAGTTTCTGCACAGTACTGTTTCAGAAGCACTACTTTAGAATTCAGACACTTTACAGGAAGTTCTAAAAACTGGTTTTAGTAGAAAAAGACCTTGGAAATGACTGGGATGTCACATTCAGTCCTTGTCACAACTTCAAGAAGCATCAGCACACCTTCAAGTGATCAAGATGAACAAGTGCATGTGTCTTGGCCTGCTCACCAAAGCTGAGTGGGAACAACCAGAAACAAAATANACAAAATAACAAAATGCTACCTTTTTTTTTTTTTTTTTTCAGAAGAATGTATACAATGTCTCAGAAACAATATTCCTAACAGGATAGTATTTCATTTTTAAAAATCTTTTTGTAGATTAGTGTTACTTCTGATTTCATAAATTAATTCAAGCTAACATATTTCAAAACTACCTCCAGTTTATAGTGACCAATTCTTACAAACTTTTATGAACTGTACAGTTGCCTCCTTCATGTTCACAAAATCTTGTTTAGGAAATGATTGAAACTGGATTCTTTATTTTTAATTTTTTTATTTTTAGTCTGATAGTAAGAGTGTGACAAAGAGAAATCCAGAGAGTATTCTTCCACTTTGGAACAGAAACTGATAGCAATGTGTATGTATATGTATTTAATTCTGTGTTTTCCATATGTGTGTATAGGGGGGAAGTTAAAAGATCTCTTTAGTAGATCAGTCTTACAAGATTTGAAAGGTTCTTTTAGTGATGCGTTTACGACTTCCTCTGAAACATCAGCCTCTTTTAGGCTAATGCAGACTGTTTTAAACAGCAAATTTGATGTTAATTTGAACATAATTATGATTTATAAAAATATCATGTTTACCCATAGTGGTAAATGACACATAAGACCATATTTTTCTGCCTAAAACCCGAGCTTTTAAATGTAAAATAGAAGTTCCTACGATACTTTTGGTACTTGTCACACTTTTCATTATGCCTCATTCCTGTTGATTATGAATTCAAAGCTTGCATTCTGTAGCTGGGATCTCTCTTTTGGTGCTAAAATAGGACGTTCCGTGTTACTGAAGGTATTCTGCTACTTACTTACGCTCTCCCTTAATGCATAATCAGTGCAGTGAGGGAAGCCTTTCCTGACACAAAGCAGGGCTTCAAGAGCTGCTGGGTAGAGCGTTGCCTTTCAGCCAGCTGAATGTAAGTCACTCCTGAGTTATCACTGCTCTCGCAGAGCAGCTCTGACAGGATGCTTGGAGGACACAGGACTGCCACCAGCTCCTCAGGTCAGTTCTGGAACAAACCAAGTGTTCCTACAAAAGCTAAGACGTAGCACTTTTGGGTTTGCAAGAAGAAAATCAGCCCTTTCTCGTGGAAAAATTGCGTATCTTTTCTAGAGTCTAAGCGAAACACCATGAATATGAGGAGTAAACTCATTTGCTCAATACATGCTAATAATTATTCCAAGTAAATGCACTGATGTTTTGGGGTTGGGTTTGGTAGTAATGTGTTTTAATTGACACAATAGTCAAACATCTGAATAAGTGTTTCCTTCTAAGCTAGAGATTTTAAAAGAATAACTGATAGATAAGTATCTTTTACAAGTACTTTTTCTTATTTGGAGTAGTATTTGTGAAGTAATAGGAAATATTTTGGACTAAATATAAAATGAAAAATTAAAACAGGTGTTCAAGTAACTTTTAAGTAAATTTATTGCAAATAAAAATTAGAGTAGTTACTAACAGATTGAATGTATGGTTATAGTGGTGTTGCATCTTTGGAAGCAGTCCATTTAAAATGCAATTCCTTCAACTAGAGTGTGGAAGTAAAGATGAACTTTTGAGTAGGACTGGTAGAAATTGTAGATCCCTGTGTCTGTTGACACTGGATAGCTGTGACCAGTGATAAAAGGTAGTCATCCCTACTGGGGTACAGAACATGCTCCTAAACACTTACAGAGTCCCTGGACTAAAAACCTTGTCAGTGGTTTATGTGATGTGAAACCAGCACTGATGAGACCACGTTGCCATCTGCTCCTCCTTCAAGATTTGCACAGAGAGGGGGAACTGAAGTAAATGTTGACAGCTGAAGTTTTATAGTATGTGGACCTTTGTTTCTGGGAGTTCTTTTCTGGTTTTTGCTATTGTCTTCTAGTAAGGGGTATATAGGAATGATGCTGCATATTCCTTGTCCATAGGCCGGATCTTTTTTATCTGCCCATACACTGAATTTTAGGGGACAGCATGACTCATTTGCCATAACATGCATTTGTCCTGTTTCTAGTCTTTAAACTGGTAATTTTCAAAACAACATCTAGACATGTAAAGAGGCAATAGTTACTATAATGCTTCAAAAACAATTAAAAAAAGTGAGCTAAGACAAAATTGCTAAGCTTAGGCTTTAGTTCAGTGTATAATAAACAACCTGCCCTTTCACCAAAAAGGAGATTTTCAAATTAATAGTGGTCTTTGTATTGGGGGAACACTGACTGGAAAAGCAGACAGGGGGCTGTAATTGTGCACTGCAATTTATCAGTAAGCAATGAGCCGGGACAAGTTTAAAGCTAGTTAATTTTATTCAAAATACTGAATGAAAAAAGGTCTAAATGCAGAGTGCAGCTGTAGACCAGGTGAATGCAGCTTTCCTGATAGCTGGCAGTTAACTGGTTTCAGTTTGGCTGCTGTTTCTCTGTGACCCCCTTGACAATTTTGAGCATTAGACTGTTGTGTCGAAGACTGTAATGTTCAGGCACTTTAGTGAACATAACATTTGGTGTTAGGCACTTCCTTTGAGAAAAAAGAAAAGCATGTTGTGGCTGGAAGCACAGCAGAAGTGAAACATTCTTCTGTGAGGAATTGAACATCAGAGGTCAGATTTCTTCATGGAAGGGACACAATGATGTGGAGAGGGCAGGAGGCTCTAGAGATTTTAAAAATAATGCAGTGAGCACATCAGCATTGTGTAATAAATTCAATAATGACAATAAGAATTTTGTCAAGGAATAGAATTTCATGCCAGGAATTTTAGACCTGGAGCAAGGAGTAGGAGAGTTCGAGGTACTTGTAGAATTAGATGGCAGTCCTCTGTGTTTCAAAAAAGAGAAGTCTAAAGGTAGGTATAGTTCTGAGGTCAGCAGGGCCAGTCTAAATGCCCACTGTGTGAGGGCTGCTAATAACTGGCACTAAAATACCTTGCTGCTCAAAACCACTGTTAAACCTGTTTGTTTAACATAAGTCACAAGGGCGTTTATGTTGGGCTTTTACATTGCTGTTGTTAACTGGTGCCCATGAGTGGGTGTGGCTTTAAAAGGCTGTTCATCAAAGTACATATTCTTGGCTTAAAAACACACCAGCAGTTTGGGAAATGTATTTTAATAATGGCTCTGTCTCTACAAACACTATGAAAATACTTGTCTGCATTGCAAATACTGCATAACCCCACCCCAAGCTCACAGGAACCATAACAGAAGCTTTAGTTTTGGTTCCATTTGTTTTGCTGTACCCTTCTCTCTGTTAGTGTTGGGGTTTTTTCTCCTTTTCCATCTTGTCACCTCAGGCCTATACTTGAATCTTTTCACAAGCTCTCATACATTACTTTTTAAAATTTTTTTTTGCCTCTGTTCTTCTGCCTTCTTGCTGTCATTGAGTGTGCTTGCTTAGCTCCCTGCACCAGAACTGATGGCATAGTATTTAATGTTTTTAGTAAGGAATATTTTTTTTCTGTTCTTTAATTATATTAATCTCTTACAAAACATCTGATTTGCCATATCTGTCAGATTTTTGGTAAAACTCTATGTAAAGATCAGTGACAAAAGTATGCTTTATTTATTACAAAAATCCAACATCTGCCTGTGAGTGGCTTTATTTGAAAAAAGCAATCTCTTACAATTGGCTTTTCAACTTGGCTTTTCAAATGTAAAGCTTTCTTCTGGAATTAGTTCAGTGATTCGAAAGTTAATTTTTTAAACAATGTCAAGCTGCTGTCATGCAGAATTAGGAAAACATTTAAATTAATATTCTGGATGAACAGGCAGCTTCTTTGCAGTATTGACTAGAGAAAGTCTTCAAAGAATAAACTATAGAAGTAAACCTAAGTAAAGAATTGTTTGTCTTTGTTCTGCTTTTAATCCTTTTCTTTAGTTTCTGTGAAATCCCACCAGTTTCTAGGTTTATTTTGCTGTCTGCAGTGGTTTGCAGTGCACAAATGTGCTGTAAGCAGCTTTCTAATTACTTTCTTGCTGGAATGATAGAGATTTCATCTTGCCATGACACAGTGGAGTGTACAGGTGGCTGAGCAAGGGTTTTGGGGACAAGGTAAAGCACTGGCCAGGCCAGTGTTTTATGGTTATGCTGCTCTGAGGGAAATCATAACAGATTAGCTAATTTCAGCAGAAGGTATGGTGGGTGTCTTTAAATAGGTGTGCTTACATATCTGGATTTATGATTTTGATACTGCAAAGCGTGGTTTCTTTAGGTATTTCTGCATTCTGAGTTTAAGTTTTAATATATATATATTTGCATATATGTGTGGTATGTTGAGAACTTCTACAAATGCTTCACTAACAAATAATGAATATAAATAGCTGATTTCCTAATGTTACCAGCTTAACAGTTAAGCACAACTAGTTACAAATAAAATGTCTTTTCATTCTCCTGTAAAAGTGCAGTTCTACTCTTTAAAATAATTCTGTATTTAAAAAACAACACGTGGGCACATTCACGGCTCTGTGTGCTTCATTAAATAACTCAGTGTTTGTTTCCAGCTTCTTCTGCTTCTTAGAAGCATGGGATTTAAGATGGATGAGCAGGTATCCAGATCTTCTTGTAGATAAATGTTAATATTTAGATCCCAGCACAAGCACATTTTAAGATAAATGGCTTTGTCCTGGAGACAATGATGGGGAAAAAAAATGGAGATTTTTAATGACTGTTCTTGAGGTTCTTCATTTTGGTTGGGTTTTTTTCCCTAGATTAGAATCACACTTTAACTGCCATATCATGTTTAATTAACTTAAGCATAACATGGCTTTGTGCCATCCAGTAACAAAGGCACAGTCTTGCTGCTACTTCCTGTGAAATTGTACACAATGAAAAAACCTGTTTGGATGGGGAGCCTTAATATGGTTAAAAAGAAACAATTAACCCTTTGGGTGCCTTAAGCTAAATCCTGTTTAATGATGGGGCACTCACTTGCATCTGCAGGCACACAGCTTGTTTCAACAGCTGCAAGAGAATTTGCCTTAAGTGACAATGCCCTGGGATTTCCAGAACTTGGAACTCAAAGGGTTATTTTAGACTACTGGTTAAAAAAAAAAAAAAAAAGCCTCTAAACAGGGAACAAAATGAAAAGGTCTTTGAAAAATTCCTTTGCATACTATTATTATTTTTATGTAATGGGTTTATCAGATTTGGTGACAAAATTATGGTTAAGTGTCTGGTAAAAGCATCACTGGATGAAGAATTCTACACAGAGAAAAAGAAAACTTGGTATTCTTCTATGACTGTATGTGCAAAGTAAATTGCTTTATTAAGTTTTAATTCAGAGAGAGAATGCACATCTGTGTGTTTACCCTGATGACTGTGTCCTAGCACCATACAGTAAACTGCAATAATTAAAATGAAACAAGGTCAGTGTGTTGAATTAGCTGATTACATATTAAAGATGCACAATGCAGGCAACTGTATACTGAAGACTTTCTACAAATGATGCAGTTTAAACTTAGTTCAAACCTGCATCACAAAAATGAAGCTGTCAAGTTTAAATGATACTCTTGCTGTCCTAGTTAGCTGGAAGTAAAGATTGATGTTTTTTTCCCTTGAGGGGAAAAAGTAGTTTAGGTACATGCACTGCAGAAAGCAATGGAAATAACAGGAGTCTTAATTCACAAAAAAATAAGTAAAAACTTCATTGACTAATGTTTTTATTCTAATCTGTGCACCTTTAGTTGTGTAATGGTCCCTTTAACTAAAGAATGGAATATAATTTTCTATTTGCATATGAACTTCTCTGAAATAACCAAGAGTCTTGGCATTGCTTGGTCTGCCTTTGGATGTACATTGTACTGAAACTATGGAATTTTAGTCATTTCTTTTAGACATTTAACTGAAAGTTAAAAATGGCTAGTAAACTGCATTCTGACTGTAGAATTTAAGTACTAAATAAACTCTATGCATATTAGATCTGCTTCCCTTGGTCTCATGTTTCATGCTCTTGTTGGACTGGCTGTAGCGGAGTCTGCAGCTGCACGCAAGCTGCCTGTCCCCTGGAAGGACATTCCTCAATGACAGTGTCACAGACAGAATGACAGACTGATACCCTACAGGGCAGAGTAAAGATGGAAGCTGTCACTCTCTAAAGCTGCCAGAATCTTTATTCCCTTTTCTGTTCCACTGGACACACGATTTGGGAGTTTGGTGATGAGGCACTGGAATACAAGAGAGTCAGACATGCACACACCAATATCACTACAAACTGGGTTTGCTTTACACTTCAGTTTGACAGAGAAGAGTTATATTTAAAGAAGCCATTAAAGTAAACTGACAATTTATTGAGACAAAGCTAGAAAGCAAATTGTGCGGCAAAGCCCACGGGATTCTTTTTGCAGAGCCCGGATCTGCCTGGAGCAGGATGTAATCACCATGAAATGACATCACTGTCTCACTAAGAGCCCCACCAGTTACATCATGTTTGCTAATGACCATCTGGGTTGTGGGAAGCTGAGGCAAGGACACCAAGTAATTCCCCAAGTCCATCAAGTCTGTCAGAGTGATCTGTAAATCAGAAAGCCATGGTTTGAGGTTGTTGAGTTCGTGCTGTGTGCCTGTGATCTTCTGAATTCATCTGACATTCTGTTCATACAAAGGAAGATGAAGCTAAGCTAGAGATGGTTGCTCAGTAATGTGCTTTCAGTTGACACTGATGAATTAAAGGAAGCAGTTTGCCTTCCTTGTGAAGCTTTTGAGTATCTGTTGCACCTCCAACACAAGTCCCGTTGATAAACACTCTTGGGACCTATCAAGAAAACAAAAATTGCATTAGTTACTTCTTGGAAAAAAGGTAAACATTCAAGCAAGTCACTGTGGACTTCAGCACACACAATTATTGTATTATTCTAGATGTGTCTATAATATTAGTGTACAACCCATCCTTTTCCATAATATTTACAAAAATGGGAAACTCCATGTGCCCCTCAAAAGTGGGATGTAGTCACTGTGTGGGTGATTGTAATAAATTCCAATAATTGAGTCAAGTGAGACTATATAAAATAAAATACAACAGTTAAACACAATGGTTTAAATATATTAATGAAAAATGGCTTTGATACTTCAATTATTTCAGTGGCAGTATGGCAAAGATCAGCTCTGAGGGATAGCCAGAGGGGTTCTAGAAGAAGAGACAGAACCCTTCTGCAGTATTTAATTTAGGAGCTTGTATCCCAAATTTAACTATCACAAAACAATTAAGGACTTGTTATGGATACAGCCCAAGAGTGATGTGTGCAGCCCAAGTTGTCACATATAAGAGAATATACTCACTGTTCTGCCACCAGTCATCTGCTCCAGAACATCCTGGAACTGCCTTCCATTTGTATTTATGTCCAGTTCCACAGCTCTGTAATTCACATTCAAGCCCTCAAACAGCTCTTTTGCCATTTTGCAGTATGGGCATGTTGATTTAGAGAAAATCACCACACAGTTGTGTGAAATAATGTCCTGTGTGCTCAAAAGAAAGTTAAAAGTCAGCGAGCATCAAGCCAATGCACTTTGAATACTATTGAACAGTAATACACAAGTTAAAAACCTGCTGTTAGAGTAGCAAACGGGAAAATCTCTGCTGGCGCCTCTGAAGGCAGGTTTGACTTGCACCTGGCTCCAAACAGCACAAGGATGGTGGAGTGTGTGGTGCAACTCTGCTCTGCAGTCTGCCCAACTCCCTGCCTCCCCCTGAATTGTTTGGGGCACTTTTCTCTGTCCGTAAGGCACTTGGGATGTACCAGGGGCAAGCACAGTGACCAAAAGTAGTGGGTGGAAGATAGACCCTTATCACTTTACTGTAAATTCCAGGGCATTTCAGACTATCATTTACTATCAGTAAATTTATAAAAAAACCCTCTAAAATATTTAACTTTACTTGATATCAGTAATTTTACAAGGTTCTATCCCCAATGTTGACAGCAGTACTGAATTTAAGTAGTGGTCTAAAAAAACCATAAAATGGGTGCAGCCTAGGAAGATCAGGTTCCAGGGCTGTGGACAAACAAAACTGTCAGCATGGCTCGATAACCATAATAAACATAGGAACAGGTTCAGCAGGCAGAACTATTTACATTATTTCTTTGTAAAAATAAGAAAAGGTTTGAAGAACTGGCTTTTATAAATGCTGACAATCAGTAAGAGCAACATCAATAATGCTACCTGAATTTGATTCACAGCAGCATCATTAGAAAATCCTACAGCAGTGGTCTGGCTGTTCCCCATTCTAGAACTAAAAAGAAATGACAGTCAGGTACTTGAGCTTTCAAAGAAACGCCACATTGCTCCGTTTGCTTTCGAGATTCAACTGAGTGCTCCGTGCAAGTTCACTCGAGCTGCAACAGCTGCAGGCTGTCTGCAGGTAAGGGGAGCAGCGCGGGGTGCCGTTCTACGGGAAACGCTCCGGTGTGCTGCCGGTGACAACCACAGAGACACACAGACTCACAGACACAGAGACACACACACAGACACACACACACACATATACACCCACACACCCAAACACACAGACTCACACACACATACACACCCACACCCACACGTGAGTTCCCGCGCCATATCGCCCGCCTGCGGCAGCGGCCCCGCGCTCCCTGCCCTGCCCGGGCTCCGGCACCCGCCCCGCTCCCGGCCGTCCTCATCTTGATCCCGGTCCCGATCCCGGTCCCTGTCTCGACCCTAATCCCAGTCGCGGTCCCTGTTCCGATATCTGTTCATGACTCTCTCCTTGTCCCAGTCCCTATTCCGATCGCGGTTGCGATCCCGGTCCCGATCCCTGTCCTTGTTCCAGTCCCGATCCCTGACCCTGTCCCTAATCCCAGTAGCGGTCCCTGTCCCGATCCCGGTCGCGATTCCGGTCCCGATCACTGTCCCTACCCTAATCCCAGTCCCGGTCCCGGTCCCTACCCTAATCCCAGCCCCGATCCCCCTCTCTATCCGTGTCCCTATTCCCGAAGCCATTCCCGGTCCCGGTCCCGCTCGGCCCGCACTCACCGCCCCCCCGCGGCCGCCGCCAGCCGGCGCAGCGCCCCCTGCAGGGCCATGGCTCCCGCAGGAAGGGGCGGCGCTCCCCTCAGTCCTCACGGCGGTCCGGCGCGCTCCCCTCAGGCCCCCGCGCCGCCTCCCGGGGCTGCCCGCCGCGCTGCCGGTACAGCGGGGCACGGGGCGGCTTTCCCGGGATGGGGGTCAGGAGAGGCCTAAAGGGAGCTGGGTTTCCCGGGATAGCGGTCAGGAGAGGCATAAAGGGAGCTGGGTTTCCCGGGATAGCGGTCAGGAGAGGCCTAAAGGGAGCTGGGTTTCCCGGGATAGCGGTCAGGAGAGGCATAAAGGGGGCTGGATTTCCCGGGATAGCGGTCAGGAGAGGCATAAAGGTGGCTGGATTTCCCGGGATAGCGGTCAGGAGAGGCCTAAAGGGAGCTGGATTTCCCGGGATAGCGGTCAGGAGAGGCCTAAAGGGAGCTGGGTTTCCCGGGATAGCGGTCAGGAGAGGCCTAAAGGGAGCTGGGTTTCCCGGGATAGCGGTCAGGAGAGGCGTAAAGGGAGCTGGATATCCCGGAGGCCACGGAGCCGCTCCTGGGGCGAGGGAAACCGGGTGATTTGGCTCCTGCCCGGCCGACTTCTAGATGCAGGGGTTTCGGCGGTGCCTTTGTTTTGTCTAGTGTAAAACTTACTTTAAATATCTTCTCCGTCCCTCGTTTCTGTTGCCTGTTATTGCTCGCGTTTCTTTCCTGCCTTGCAGTTCCTCGGTGAGAAGCTGACTTGTGAAAGAGGAGAGTTGGGAACGGAGTAAATATCGTGTGGGGGATGAAGAGCTCCTCCTGGTACCCGGGAAGCTGTGTTAGCAGAATTGCCTAATCGTGTAATGTGTGGGATGTTTTTAGTGGCTCCTGGAAAAAAACAAAAAAAACCCCAAAACAACAAAACAAAACAAAAAAAAACCAACCAAAAAAGTGGAGGTTTTGTTTTATGTGGAGGTTTTGGGGTTTTAATTTCCTCAGTCTGCCCAGGAAAAACTGTTCAACAATATTCTGTTATTTCAGCCCACATATCTTGCTGGGGAGCCTGGTCAAATACATGTCTATCCTTGGCAGAGCATTCCTGTGGAATATCCTCTGAGCATTCCCTCTGGGGTCTGCACAAGTATTTCAGTGCTGGAGAAAGTTTTCTAACCCCCTTTTGGCTGAGAGGGTAAATGGTGCTCTGGATCACTGTTCAGTGCTCAGCCCTGTGTTTTAGAAAATACTGCATATACTTTCATATACTTTCATTTTACTACATGGTAACTTACTTGCTCACTTCAGATAATGATTTTGTAGCCTAATCTTCCATGATAAAATGAATTAACTCTCAGGTGTTTAACGCCACATGAAAATAGTGTTATATCAAATCCTGATTCAGTGATATAGATGCTGGTTAATAATGTCACTCTGATCCTCAAAGCAAACTGTGGGAACTAATTGGTAAACTCCCAGTTAAAACTTGCAATGAAAGTGTTGCGTTAAGAGTAAACCCACCGTATCTATTGCATTACATTCTGCAGAAAATCACCCCCTGGCACTCCAGCTGCCCCTCAGCTGTCAGAGGGGCTGGGACAGCTGGGTTTGGCTTCTGAGCAGTGGCCGATTTGGCAGCAGACATGCAGAGCTGGTATGGCTCCAGAACGAGATCACCTTTGGAGTTCCTTCCAACCCAGCCCACTCTGTGGTTCTGTGCTGGTGGTGAGTGCCCTGTGTGCAGAACTGTGTGTGAACACATGAAACATGAGCAATCCAGCCAGCCACAAGCACGTTCAGTTGGGAGATGCCAATGGAGCACCAAGAGTATGATCACAAACCCAGGCTGGCTTCCCAAATTTCCCGAGCAAGCACCGTGTAAAACTGAGCGCCGGAGTCTTACCCAGCAGTGTCCCTGTGGGGAGGAGGCAGGTAGAGCCCTCTGACAGTGCCAGGGTGCAGAGATGGAGTCTCCTCTGACCTCCTTCACTACTGAAGCTGTATTTATATTGTTTTTGGTGAGTGGCTGGAGAAGGTGAAGTTATGGCTGGCATGATTTCCCTTTTAAGTGGAGTTTGATTTTAGTCATGAGCACCTGTGGGGGTTATTGACACAAAGAGGTCATGGTTTGGGTCATTCCTTTGGCTTGGCTCCTGTTAGCTGCATTGTTCCTGCCAGAGCATGACCACAGCAGCTGTGTGCCGTTCCAGGCTTTGTTTCATAGCTGCAGCGGTTTCAGCAGGGCGAGACCAACTCACTCCGTGCTGCTCCCTGCTGGGTTCCCTCTCCCAGAGCAGCACACCGAGCTTCCCAGGGATCCTGCTCCTAGGGGCAGCTTGTCCCTGCTCAGCTGCTGCCAGTGCACACGCTCCTTCTTGCTCAGCTTTCTTTTTCAGTGTTCTCCCAGTGAAGGCAGAGATGAAAAAGAAAACCAGAACTACAACATTTTCTGGAAGCCTGAAAAGAAATCTCTTTGCAGCCGTGTGTGCAGCTACCTGTGCATGGCACCATTCCTTGGCCCTGAGCAGCAGAATGGAGCAGAATTGAAGTGAGGGGCTTTTTGGTGTCCTTGTGATGCAGTGACTGTGTCTCACTGAAAAGAAGTGTTTCTTGTGGTGCAGCAGATGTGCAGGATGTGTTTCTGAAGAGGTAGCACTGGTTTAGGGGATACACTGGGGCTTCTGGATGAGGCACGGAAATGGGACTTGGCCCACTGGAAGCATTTCAACTCCTGTTCCAATTTTCATGACCTGTAGCTCCAGTAATCATTCCAAATCCAGTTCAGGAAATTATATTGTTTATTTATTATGGCTTTGTCTTCTAAACACATAAATATTGCTCTGTACCCTTTGACAAATAAATATTGGCACTGATTGGTATAATTCACCATGTTTCTGGGTGTTGTAGTACATATTTGTGTGCTAGACTATTTCAATACCATGTCTGAAATGTTTTAAATACCCTCGTGGTGCTCTACATACAGAGTTGTTCTGACACAGATGGGGATATCACTAACATATTGAAACAGGGAGTTCTATAGGCTGTTGGCTTTTTGTCTGTTTTGTCAGACTCAGCACATTTTACTTACAAGAAGAAAAGTGACCCAATTCTGCCTTTTGCAAATTTAAGATAGAATAATGTTTTCAGCCAGTGTTGGAGAGTGTTAAGAAAATTCTGAGCATCAAAGGTTAGAATAAGTCATGAGGAAAACTTGCTTCAGGGCCTGCAATCAGTATTCCTCAGGGGGTTTGTTTGGTTGTGCTGGGAATGCTATGCTCCCGTTTTTGTGTGTTTGAGCAGAAGAAATTAACCTGGAACATGGAGAGAGCACGTGTCAGCTGCAGCTGTGCAGTTGTTCAGGTGAGCAAACAGAGCAAACTGAGCTCTGAGATCCCAAATGCTGCAGGGTAACGTAGGATGTGCTCCATGGCATTACTGTTTGTCCTTCTTCAGATCTACAGGCAATATTTTCCTAATGACCTTTTTATTTGCTATGGTCTTTTGATGGCTTATTTGTATCAGAATTAAACGGCATTTTTGTGATTGATAAAGCAGAGGCTTTTCTATCTTTTTTTTACCCAGGGTACAGGAGATTTTCTCCCCAGCCTGCAGAGTGAGATGCACACATGGTGTCTGGGACAATCCCAGAGTCACAGAATATCCTGGGTTGGAAGTGTCCCACATTGAGCCAAACTCCTGTCCCTGCACAGGACACTCCAATAATCCCACCATGTGTCTGCACGGATTGCCCAAAAGTGTCTGGAACTCTGGCAGGCTCAGGACCATGACCACTGCCCTTGGGGAGCCTGACCACCCTCTGGGTGAAGAACCTTTTCCTAATGTCCAGCATAAACCTCACTGATTCTGCTTCCTGCTGTTCTCTCTGGTCCTTTTACAGTTTTCTTGAGGTACTCCTGTGGCCGTGCTGTCCCAGTGACACCAACCTTGTGCTGCCGGGCACACAGTTGGGAATAATGACATAAAACTCCGTTAATACCCCCAAACCACACTCAGGGGCCCTTTGAAACCTCTTTAGTGTCCCTGAAACCCCTCTAGTACACCATAAACCATCCCAGCTAAAATCCATTTTAGCTCTCAGACTCCTCCTAGCATGCCCTAAAACCCCATTAGCATCCCAAATTGCTTTGAGCACCCTCTTAAACCTCTTTAGCCCCATTAAAACTCCTTCCAGTGTACCGCATACTACCCCTAGCATCCCCAATCCCCCCTCAAAACTCAACACCCCCGAAACCCTTTTCATTTGTGCTTCAGCATCCACAAATCCCTCCCAGCACCCTGTAAAACCCCGTTAGCACCCCCAAATCCATCCCAGCGCCCCTAAAACCCCATTAGCACGCCCAAATCTATCCCAGCACCCCTAAAACCCCGTTAACACCACCACTCCTTTCTGGTACCCTCTAAAACCTCTTAATCACCACCAAAACTCGTTACCCCCGAACTATCGCAGCGCGCCCGCGGAACGCGGCGCAGCCCCGCCCCGGGACTCGGAGGACACCCGGCAGCATTAAAGCTCCAGAGAAAAGAAGCAGCGCCGACAAACTCGGGCAGCGATTGTGCGTAAAGGCTCTGTTTTCACACAAAACGTCAGAAAGCCCGGTGCTCTCGACACGGAGAACGCCGTACGCACAGCCCGGCCCGCCCAGGCCGCAGGGGGCGTGGCCGCCCTGAGAGAAAGGGGCGTGGCCTGAGATAAAGGGGCGTGACCTAACTGAGAACAAGGGGCGTGGCCTCCCTGAGAACAAGGGGCGTGGCCTCCCTGAGAGCAGGGGGCGTGGCCTCACTGAGCGAAAGGGGCGTGACCTCACTGAGAACAAGGGGCGTGGCCTGAGAACAAGGGGCGTGACCTAACTGAGATCAAAGGGCGTGGCCTCCCTTAAAAAGGGGCGTGACCTCCCTGAGAACAAGGGGCGTGGCCTCCCCCTCAGGCCCCGCCCTCCGGGGCGGCCCCACCTCGCTCCCATGGCAACGCGTCCGGCGTCGCCCTTAGTAGGCGGCGCGGCGGCGTTGGTTCAGGCATTCGCGGCGGGCAGCCCGGGGCGCGCCGGCGGGGTCCTGCGGCGGGCGGCGGCGGCCGGAGCGGTGGCGGCCGGGCGAAGATG